>JAVJIF010007216.1:0-224826 GCA_038442645.1 Agave tequilana
CTAGGGCTTGCCATTAGCTCGAACCCGGCCTGACCTGTCCAGCTGCAATGACTAACATGCGAGCTCGGTGGTACGTATAAGCTTCCAATTTGATTTAGGTTGGTCCGCATACGTACATTTGGCCACGTACTCTGTTTTAGAACATTAATACATTTATACGGTTTTTATTTTCAGGTAATTTACATGTCTTGCTGTAAATTTGAATTCTGCCCATGTGCTTTCCAGATGTCGCGAACTTCGAGCTCAAATCCAATTTGCAGTAGCATAGACAAACTCTACACTCGCACATACACAAAACTGCGAGTAAAAAACTCATGTTTTCCGATTCTTAAGTCTATGCACCTAGCATTTTGACAACCAACAACCCCCTTGCTTGTTGGTAGAAGGGGTTTTACAACCGACTTGTGTGTTATGCAACCATCGCTCAGTCACAATCTAAAATGCTTATAATGGATGCTCTTTCCAGACAAATCATAACTTCAAATCAAAAGTTAAATCAAAATGACCCATAACCATGCCAAAGATATAACTAAAACATACAACAATGCAACATTTTTTTTTATCAGAGTGAATATATTCATCATAATAAGAAAATCACGATAGTGTACCAAATATAAGCTTAATATTCAAATTCTCCCAAAATGTAACTCCTACTGTAAAACACATCAAAAGAACATTATCTAGATTAGCAAATCATCTGGTAGCAAGGTTAAATGACATGAGGATTAGCCACCGGAACAAGCATGTTAGACTATCTTTACAAGTTGTGCCATTTTACAAGTATTAGCCATTGGAAACCAGTATTGGATAATTATCGTAAGGATTAGACAGAAATATTCTGATACGCCTGCAAAATAACTGTGTGTTAAATTTGTATGCTTGATTTCTGTGATTTTTGAGCAATAACAGCTAATTGTATTGCTATCTATGTATTATTTATACTATAATACTGTATGCTATTTATATTATTTTGAACTATCAAGGGCAACCCTTGAGGGAAAATACTTTTCAGAGTACAAGAAGGCTTGTGAGCAGCATGCGGTTGGTTGATTATTATTTACTAGCTTTCGTTTGTAAAAATTTCAACATCCTTCCGAAACAATTCTACATCATTTAAGATTATGAATTTTTTAATCTAACTCGGCGCCAATTATAAATTGGACTCCTGATTTAGAATTTATAATACAATTCTGAGTCAGTCAAAATTTTCAAATCTAATAAATAAATAGTATTTTTCAATTAGCTACCTTTTATTTTTCTGATTTTTACAATCAACTACTAAATTCTTGCTATAATAGAACTAATAAAATATCCAAGTGAGTTAAGAGTAAATTAGAAATCAAGCTCTTGATTTGTAAGTTTCTAATCCAATTAGGAGTTATATTTTTATAATTTATTAGTATTGATACCAATGGTACTATCATTATTATACATTAAAATCTTAACATATTTATATTTATGAACAAAAAACTAAATATAATTATTATGTAAAAATTATTAAATTTGCAATATATTTGATAATATTTCTTAATGTTTAAACTTTAAATTATATTTAGCAAATTTTCAATATAAACTTCAAACAGATAAGCCGAAATATAAATTATTTAAAAGTTAAACATTTTAAAGTTCAGTATACCAAACTATACTTAATCAGTAAGTTTGCTCTCGATTTCTATATTTATTATTGTTTAAATTTTTTATTGAATTGATATTCTAATTAGATATGGTTTTTTTATTTGAATCATAATTGAGGTGACATTCTAATGTAATTAGTTTTCAGCTAATTGAGTTAATTCTAATTCAATATGGATTTATACTTCTTATAGCGATTCTTTTTTAGAGATATTATTACAGCAACTCTAATAATGAAACTTTATATTCTAAAAGGGTTTAACTGAAATCCTAATTAGTTAAATCAGTACTCCAATCTTTTTAAGTATACAAACAACATGTTCATGACATGCGCATTTTTCTAGCAATAAATATAAATAATCCATGTACAGCACGTTAGAGGAGAATTGGACAGGGAGAAGGGGTCCCGACAAGTGACCGTCCGTTCCAATTTGGCAAAGTCCAGAGCAAGCACAAACCAGTTGCTCAGCTTTGTCCTCAAGTATCTCATAATTACATGGAAGCTCAAGTTAAAGATTTGAAAGTCACTTCGGTACATTTTTCAATTTTTTATTGAGGGTGAATTACTTGCATGCGCACAAGGCTATCACCAGGGCCAGTACTTGCATGCATAGAACTGCCTGCCACAATTTTTTTTAATGTAAATGTCAGTGTGCCTTTTTGTTGTGCTTTGAGCTTTATTTTTTAGGATGTTTCCCTGATACAGCGAAAAGAATAAATCTCAGGACAAAATACAGAAAAGGAAAAAAGGTGATTTTTTTAAGTGTAAGATTCCACAGATTAACAGTAAACCAAAAGGCAAGTGTCAAAAATGTATGGCAGAGAGAGGTTGAGATTCTAGGAGCTACACTTTACTAAAAAAAATAATATTAAAGAAGGGGTCTCCATACTTAGTATGCATTTCACTTTTCTTATGAAAAAATGAATATGGAAAAGAAAGAGAAAAAGAAAGAAAAACCCACTAGTGCTCTCTCTTGCCCGTGCGAGGTAGCTCTGCAACACTCAGCTTTCCTTTCCTCTTCTGCATATCTGATATTGACTTTGACCCTCCTCTCTGACATTTACTTTGACCCCTCTCCCCTAAATAACCCCTGCTTTTTGAACAAAATAAACTTTTTTCCCTTTTTCATCTTCTTTGATTGAATCGAGCAAACCCATCGCCTCTTCACATTGCCGGACGACATACAACAAAATAGATGGATACGCTGCCAGATCAATGCCACAAATCTATTGATTTTTTAACCTGATTAATTGAGAGATGGAGATAGAAAGGAAGGGATTGGAGACAGATTGTGGAGAAAGAAGATAGAGTTGTTATTCAAAATTACCCTTAGCACTTTTTTTTCACTTGCCGGCAATATTTTTATCCACATCATCTCTCCCTTGCAGTGGTCCCATATTTTCTGCCTCGCCTGAAGCCCATGCTCCCCGCTCTGTTAGTCAATACACGTATAATCCATGTATTATTCGTGTATCATGCGAATTTAATGAATTCTGTATGCTACACGTCTTTTTCCAGTGGTTCACTATAATACTAGTATTATACTCATTGTCATAAACACACAATAATACTTTGTTGTATAATACTCATATTTAGAAGACACAGAGAGATCACTTCTCTTGTAACTTGTACTCGAACAAGATTTATTTTTCAAATAAACTCAATTTGCTTTCAGTTATAGAAAAAATTCAAAACTCGGTGTTTTCATTATAAATTTCTATTTATAGTGAGTGCTGATTTTAGTTAATTATATTATCTAAAACTTTAGTTATAATAATATTGACTCTTATTCAATTTGTTTGATATATCTATCAAATTTTTAGTTCCATATTTTCAATTGATTTACGAATAATACACAAACGTATATGTACCCGAATTTTTATGTTCATGATTTTTATTGCTGATTTTTATCCATTTTATAAAATGTTGGAAGTGTATTATACATGGACATATTTCGTATTGTATTTTTGTTGTATGCCCAATGACTAACAGGAAGGAAGCACGCAATCCTTGATGTAAAATATATATAGTTTTTAAATTTTGTAATTTCAAACACGTTACCCCTTGTCTCCTCCTGCTACTTAACAAGTTGGTTAGACATGTAATCCCCATTTGTCAATCATGATTCATGGTCCAAAATAGACTATAAGAGACTTTAAGCGCAATTTGAATCTCTGGCTTCCTTCCCATTTAAAGAGAATTTATTGTTGTCGTGAAATAACTAATGCTAATCAAACTTGCAACTTATAAACTTTGACTTTTGATCAGCTAGGTGCCTTCTTATAACATGAAGTGTGGATCTATGGGCCTGGTGGGTCTAATTGATAAATTCATGAGTCTATAACTGAATAATTTATAAGAACTATCCAACCCCATCAACTCCAATCATAGCCCCCGTTGGTCAATTCGCGTATAATCAGTGGCGAAGCCACATGTGGGCAAGTGTGCGTAATTGCCCACACTTGCCTCAAATAAATTCCCTTCTATGTATGCTTGTTCCTCATAAATCTCTTTCTATACATATGCTTATTTCTAATTATTCTCCTTCCATATCAATACTTGCCATCATAAATTTCAAAAACTTATTTACATAATTCACATCTAATCATATTTTTAGTAACATCCTTTCCATACAAGTTTATCAACCATTAATTTAGAGTTTTTTCATATATTACTAATCTTGTCCCTTATAGAAATCGATATGTTTTTGCCTCTATAAATCTTTTAGTTCTCATATTAGGTTTTTATTCAGAGTTAAAATTTGTAAAGGGTCATCTATTAGCCCATATCAGTTATATATAGTAGAAATTGCTCAACCTATAGAAAGAACTTAATTTAGTATTTAAACTCCTTTATAAAGGAAAAAAAAGAACTTAATTTAATATTTAAACTCCTTTTTAAGGAAAAGGGAGAAACAACATAATATTGTTTCCCTCCTAAAAAAAAACCCTTAAAATTTTTGTATTCTCTCTCACTCTTGTTTCATATTCTTCAATTTATGAAAGAAAAAAAATGAAAAATAAAAGAGAGAAAGAAAACAACATAATGTGACAAACTAACTCTGAGGGCTAACATAAAGATTTTAATTAGCTTAAAAGATTGGAAAAGCGCAATAATTCTAAGGTAACAACTGCCTAAAATTAGTTAATAACTATGTTTGCCTTTTTTTTATAAGAACATAGTTACATTAATTGCCATGTTCTGTTTAAATTGTAGTTAGCCGCTGATTGTATTTAGCCTATAAAATTACTATATAATTACTAATTCTTATAGTAACTTCAAATAGATGGAAAAAATGTTCAATTAATATAGTAGCAAAACCCCATTTCAATTTTTAAAAGGCTATTAATTTTATTCTAAATTATTCTTTAAAAGTAGTAAAGTACTCTATCATGTCTATCAGAAGTACTCTATCATGTCTATCAGATAAGGTAAAGCAGTAGATCAGTTGGTGTTGTTGGTTTCCGCACCTCCAGTGGTTCAAATCCCGCTCTTCCAGTTAATTAGTTTTAATTTTCTTTTCTATTTATATCCTTAGTTTTTTAACCAATTTCTCCAACATAACTCTATTACTTGTAACACGATTTTTTATTAATTCAAAAGGTTAGGCTATAGTTTGTACTCCCTTCTCTCCCATCAAGTCCTCAACACATAACAGAAAGCAAATAAAGGATAAGGAAACAGAAATTGAAAATAAAAGAAGAAGAAAAGAAAAAAAAACTCTAATTTGTTTCTTAATTTGGAGTTTGTTTCCAAAAGGAATTCTCTCCCCAATCAACTGGGAAAGGATTGGAAACAAATCATCAGCCAGCTTACAATAATCACACAAATTCATTTATTTCTCTCAAAACTCAGAAGAAGTCAAAATCAAATCAAATTCCAACTTCTTACATTCTTTTCTTTCTCCTCTGTTTCTCCGCCACTGTTCTCTTCTTCAATTCAACTCAAATGACTAAGTGAGTGAGGACGAAACAGGATTTTTGTTGGAGGGGACGTTAAATACAATAAAACAAAAATTCACAGTGATTTAAAAGTACTATTTCTCTTTAAAAGTACTAAAGTTTTTCATTAAGAATGATAAATAGAAGTGTTCTAGTGCATTCTTAAAACAAGCCTTAAGAAATTATAGATTTAACAAACCATACACCATCCACACAGAATGAAAAGATTAACAACCTATGAAAATAAATGGTCAATTAATTTGGTGAGTATATAAATAAACACATTCGAAATGAACAGATTAAGCAACTGCTGATTGTATTCAATTTTCAGCTATGGCTTGTTTTCAAAAACAACCAAGGTTCTAAATATTGGATATCGGGATCGTATCAGATAGGAGTTTTTAATATCGGATATCAGATATCGGGGGAGATATCGGGGATATGCTCGCATATCGGGCATTCATATCGGACACTATATATAATGAAATCTGATAACTAAAAGTTGGTTTAGTGTTATAGATATCATCTATCTAATAAAAATGATGTAATATACATGCAAAAACAGTAAAAAAATAATGTACATTTGCACGCAGTCGTGCAATAAATAAGTTATTTCATATCGGGCGCGATTTTCGTGCAATGTATCGCCCGATATCGGACGATTTATCGTCCGATATTTCAAATATCGGGCGTTTTTTGCTGCAAACGATATGGTGAACGATTTCCCCATATCGTATCGGCAGCAAACAAAAAAGGAGATATCGGCCAATATCTCAGCCGATTCGGCCAATATTCAGAGTACAGTCGTTATTTATAAATAAAAAATTAATGCATAAAGAAGGGAGGGAGCCCACCTATCTATACTATATTTTGTTTTTATTTTAGTTTTAATATTAATTATTTATTGAGATAGGATAACAGGTGGAAACAAATAGCAATATGGTCACCAAAGGCTACTGGGTCATTTACGTTTTTGGTCCATTTATGCTAAAAATCAGCATGGATGCCCAAATCTCATATAACACGACCAGTAGAGCCGAGTAATATATGAATCTGAGCATAGAAGACATTTTGATCATGTTAACATTCAGACCAAAATAAAACATAATTGCCAAATTACCTTTCTTTAAATAAAAAGAATAGCCTTAAGAGCCCGGGAGCTATTGGAGGATAAAAGTTTACATGGGTTAGAATGATCCAAGCTCAACAGAACTCTTGAAAGTCTTCTATACCGAAAGCCTTCAGTCGGTACTTCTGAATACAGTTGACCAGTCCAAAACTCACTTTGTGCATGGAGCTTAAAGATGTGTCTAGTTACATTCCAACTTTTCTGCACACCAATCCTCAGAAATTGTCCAACGAGTCAGTCAAACATCGAAAAGAAGATTATATATATATATATATATATATATATATATATATATATATATATATATATATTATATATATATATATATATATAACTTTTACTTATTCATCAATAATGCGTAAAATAGACGGCCAAAAATAGCATTTTGCTTAGATCTATGACTTTAGATATACAAAATCTCGATTCGATTATTTAATCATGATCTAAACATTTAAAAACCCTACAGACCATTTTTGTTAAATTTCAAATATTATACATCGTTAAACCAAACAACTCACTACTTTCAGCCGTTCATTTTGCGTCCACTTGATGATGGATGAGAAAAAAGTATTCAAATGACATTATTTTTGCCTTTAAGAGACTTCAAATAATGTAGATCAACTTCAACGGAGTGGATCTTGAATTAAATGCTGAGGGATTGAATTTCAATAGAGAGGATTCGGGTCCGAATCCTTTTGAAACGATCCTAGTCTCTCTTTCTCTCTCTCTCTCTCTCTCTCTCTCTCTCTCTATAATATATATATATAGAGAGAGAGAGAGACTTGTATCCTTCCAAAAGGATTTGAGCCCGAATCCATCCAACTCAAATACAACCCTCCGACATTCGAATACAAGATCCGCTTCGTTGAAATTGATCTATATTATTTCAAATATTTATAAACTAAAAATCAAGTGTTTTGAATACTTTTTGCCCATCCATCAAGCGGCACAAAATGGATGGCCGAAAGTAGTGAGTTGGTTAGATCTTTAACTTTAGACTTACAAATTTTCGATCTGGCCATTTGATTATGATCTAAACATTTAAAAACCTCTACAAACCAATTTTTGTTAGGTTTCAAATGTTCTACACCGTTAAACTGACCAACCACTATTGAAACCGTCCGTTTTTTTCCTACTTGATGCATGCGCAGAAAGTATTCAAAACACTTGATTTTTGGTTTATAGATACTTGAAATAATATAAATCAACTTCAACGGAGCGGATCTTGCATTCGAATGTCTGATGTTGGTATTTGAGTGAGAAGGATTCGGCTTCAAATCCTTTTGAAAGAACACAAGTCTATATATATATATATATATATATATATATATATATATATAAGAAAGTGCCCTCATAACTGATGGTGCCTCTCGCTGCGTGGTCATAGAGCGGGTCATTGGACGCGGAAGTGATGGCAGTGGATCCATCTCTTCTTAATATATAACTTTGTGTGGGGGGATAAGTAAAATAATTTGAATTTAATTAGAAATCATATTTTACTATCAAAACAGGATGATGGAACAAATTTAAAATTTAATTAGGATGGCACAATCAAAACAGAATAAGAAAACGAGCAAGTATATATCCATATGTTTATTTTTTTAAACCAAGAATAAACTCAACAATTCAATAAAAATTAAAAAATAATTGTCGACTAATATTAATGTGAAACGGTGCATGCGTGCCATGGAGGGAGCCAGTAATATACTCGAAGTTGCTAAGTTTCACCAAATAGAAAAAACTTTAACAGGAAAATAACTCAAAACTAGCACTGTTGCAAATGGATATAAACAAGATTGCAAGTGTAGCTTTGAACATCTCTAATATTAACAAAATTAAAAACAATAATCATGCATGATTGCGACAGTTCTCTTCGCAATATTAAGACAAGCAATTCACAAGTTAACAGATTCACACATCTCACCATATAGTGGGCAGTAGACAATAATGATAAGTTCAGAGATAAATCAAGTGATGTAACAACTAATAACTCAATTTGCTGAAATAAGACTCAACTGATGTGATCTGCTATTGTAATATTGCTGATGTTTTGTATTGTTATTGAACGTTGCTTGCACATGAGAGAGACTAATATTGATCAGAACGTTGAAGTCTTGGAAGGAGATGCTTGCACACGAGCAAATGACACAGATCTTTGGGACTCGTGTTACGTGCAAAATAGAGAGAAGGCCGCTGCCAAGTGCTGGTGTTGGATGGCGCTCGGACGGCAGAGGGACTTGAAAGTGACGACGATGAGAAGGATCAGCCAGCAGAAAGAAGATCAGCAAAGAGTACGAGCATTGTGGGCGTTGACAAGGGGAAGCATAAGTAGAGTAAAAAAAAAAGAGATTATCCAAAAAGAGAAGGCAAAAATTTCATTTTGATTCATCATTCATTAGAGATTCATCATTCATTTCGATTCATCATTCATTAGAGAGGAGGAAGAGATGAGATGAAGACAAGAGTGAGTTCAGACAAGAGGCATTTTTCATTAAACATTCATCACTGCTACAACATCGTAACTACCCACTAACATAAGTTATAACTACCCACTACTACAAGTTATAACTACCCACTACCACAACTACATACAATTGAAATATATATAAATACAAAAGAAAAATACAAGTAAATACTATAACAAATACACTGAAATACAAATAAAAATAAAACTAAGAATATACACTTGAAAATTATTGCTCAGAAAGCTCTCTCTCTCCTCAAATAGGTGCATTAACGATTGCAGAAACATTAATGAGAAATAGAATAAAATTATCCATACTAATGAGAAATAAATGATTAAATGTGTGTAATTTACCTCAATAAGCTTTCATTAAATATAAATTAATATACTATTATTAGGAGCAATGAAGCAGGAGTCTTAAAGATATGTTTTTAAAAGAAAAAGCGTATAAAGAAAATGCATCTAAATTTCAGGAGTAGTTTTGAAATTAGCAATACACCATCTAACTTTTATATTCTTAAGTTACCTTCGATGAGCTCATTGATATGTGCTCAACAATTTATTTATACACCATTTTCAAATTTAATTAGGATATCACGGGCTATTATCAAAACAAGATGAGTAAAATAATTTGAATTTAATTAGAATATCTCAAAAAATAAGATGATGAACAAACTTAAATTTAATTAGGATGACACGATCAAAACAGAATAAGAAAACGAACAAGTGTATATCCATATGTTCTTTTTTTAAACCAAGGATAAACTCAACAATTCATTACAAATTAAGAAATAACTGCCGACTAATATACTCTTGAAAATTATTGCTCAAGAAAGATTTCTCTCTCCTCAAATAGAGAAACATGCATTAACATTAGACTATTGAAATATCAGGGGTAGCTTTGAAATTTTACAACACTTAAATCTCTCTTGTTTCTGATATTCTGTTGAGGGAAAATTGTGGCTGCTCTTTTCTTGCATATGGTGTGGATGGAGTTGCGGATTAGTGTGAACGGTTTTTTTTTAATCATGATGGAAGGGCTGGCATATGGTGTGAAAAGGGTTAAGGACCAGTCTGAATGGGGTTGAGGATAGCTGGTACAGGATATACTTAGATCCAGTAGTAGCTTTAATACATTATATGATTCCTGTTTGCAAGCAACTTAAACTCTTATTAGATATTTCAGCTCTCTGAAACAGATATCTTTTAAAATATTTAGAAAGATTTTCTAGTCAAGAGACTTATCATGTTCTCTTTTGAACCAAATTTTACTTATGCTGCTATTCGGGATATAGAATAGGAATGATGGAAAGATTCTGAATGTTCATTGATATTTCAAGTGCTTGGTGGTATTTCAGATTAGTGGTTGTTGGATAGCAGAGGTAGATATATTGTTTATTCTGATAAAGAAGAGTGTGGCTTTGCAACCCCCATATGGCTACGGCAGTTGTCATAGCTCTACTGAGGTTTGGGAAGTGACAAGCTCCATGAAAGATCTCAGGACTTCACAATCAATTGTCACCCTAGTGTCAGTGCTCCAGGCTATGATGCACAGACACGGACATGGGACACGGAAACGACACGGACACGGGACACGGCAAAATCCAAAAAAATAGGATACGGGAACACGACAAGCAATATTTTATTATTATTATTATATGAATAAATTTATAAAATATCAATCAACAAGCTAAAATCATTTCTAGCTTCACTTCTCTTTGCTCCTCTCATGATGGATTATGTTGAGTTCGTGTACAATCATGCTCTTTGAAGCCCAAGTGCATCCAAATAGTTGAGGATCAAAGGGACCAGTAGATTAGTTACAGTAAGTGCACCTTCCAGATAACCGTGATTTGTTTTAACTGGCTAAGGCCATATGCTTTTATCTGCTACTGAACTAGCTGGGCTAGGTTGTGCCTAGTAGATTAGATCAACAGGACTAATCTTCTTTTTTTTTTTTTTTTGACAAATACTATATTCCTCTATCGACTGGTCCTGGTCCCAAAAAGAAAAGTCAGAAAAGAAGTCTAAACTAATAATCATCTAATTATGTATTGAAGAATATGAAAGAGCACAAGTAAATAGTGGAAGCACTGATGGTTGACTCACCATCTGCAGTCAAATGGGCACCACCTAAGCTTCGCAACAATCAAGGGAGGGGGGCAACCAAGACCAAGGACATGAACCAACTAGACCTTCCTGGACCTTTTTAAATCTAATTTAAAATGAGAATACATGAGAGTGGGAAAAGTGAAGAAAAAGGACGAGGGAACGAAAGGCCGAAAAAGGTTAAAAATTCTCTCTGAGCTCCTCTCTCTATGCTCCTCAATCTCTCTTTGCTCTCTCTCTTGCAGAAAGACATATCGAGAGAGAAAGAGTAGAGAGATATGAGAGATGAGAGAGAGAGAGATCGGAGAGATTACCTCAGACGACGACGAGATGCCCTAGATCCAACCTCAGACGACAGTGACAAGATCCAACTACGAACGACGGTCACGATGCCCCAGATCCAACCACGAACGATGGCGCTGATGAAGAGATCCACGAATGACGACGAGATCCAACCACGAACGACGACGACAATGCCCTAGAACGACCACGAACGACGGCCACGTCGCCACGATGCCGAGGTCGATCGAGAACCAGGTAAGTTCTTTTTCTATTTATTTTTCACTTTTAATATAACAAAAGTGGATCGGGTTTACCCGCTTCATTAACGGGTTGCGGCCCGACCCCACCTAACAAACACACGAATTTTCTACGAATATCGTGTCCGCTGTGAGTCTGGCGCCATGTTGACCATGTCCAGCGAGTCAACGACGTTGACTTGTGTCGAACACAGTCAATCCGTGTCTGACACATGCCATGCGCGTGTCCGTGTCCGATTTGTGTCAGACACAAATGCTTCCCTGAATTTGGCGTGTTTGTGCTTCATAGGCTCCAGAACGTGTCAATTCCTGGCTAATGAAACTATGGGCAAAAAAAAGCAAGGCAGAATACATAGAAAATTATTGCAACCCTGAAAAATCACTACATCATGTACATCTAGGTAAAAAAAGGTGCAATTCCATGGAAAACAATATACAGCACCAGACACAATAAGGAAGGGGGTGAAGAGGTGGGGGTAAGTAAAAAAGATTTACTACTGAATAGTATGAATAATGGATTCACTTGAAAGTCTGAGAGGCGCGTGATCAAAGGCAGTGCAATGTCATTCAATTCTTTTCACTCTCCTTGCATATTATTAGTAATTATTAGCCTTGGGAAGTGTGTTTTGTTTCACTTTTAGCTTTTATGTGTGCCTCCGAGTTGACCACTTCCTCACGAAAGCTTTACCATCATCCGCCCCTTCATTATTGACATTTTCCAAGTCTAGGAGAATTTGAGGACGTCAATTGGCCTTTCAGGATTATGGTAAGCCCCTTTAAAGTTTCTTTGGTAAAGATGTTGGCACTAGGGTTGACATCGCATCAACAGCCGGTTGTAAACCCTGTCAAATCCTTCATGGGTCATGCCCTATAGCCGACCATACATTGATGGGAAAGAAGGTGGTGGTGATGATGATGATGATGATATTGGCCTCATGAACCCAGCTTTTGCTGAATGCTCTGAGAATGCCCAAAAAAGAACACCTTAGCAATATCGAGGACCTTAGGAAGGGGCATAGAGAACTGAGGACCTCTGGACGGGGCATGGAGAAAACAGATCAACTTTTCAACAAATAAAGTGCATGCATCCTTGATCATGACTTCCTAAGAAACCTCTAAAAAAAACAATCTTTGGAGGTGTCAGGTCTGAGGAACATACCAGATGGGTTTGACAATACTCATTGGTTTGTCATGTTGATGACCTAGGATCATATTTTGTGAGAGCCTGAAGCTTTCACAGCAAAGCTAAGTTGTCACCAATCTACTAAACTCATATACAGTGATCGAAAACTCGGCCGAGTCGGATACGACTCGGCCGAGTCGGATACGACTCGGCCGAGTCGTATCCGACTCGGCCCCCTCCGGTACAACTCGGAGGCCCGAGGCAGGGGAGTATCGCCGAGTCGGCCCGAGTCGGGTCCGAGTCGGACCCGATCCGGGCCGACTCGGCGCCCGTGACTCCGCCCTTAAAACGAGCTGAGGGAGAGAGAGAGATCAGATCTGATCTCTCTCTCTCTCTCTCGCGCTCGCCGTCCCCCCCCCGCGACGCCCTCGCCGTCCCCCGCGACGCCGTCGCCGTCGCCTGCAGGTAAGTTCTCCCCTCTCCCTCTCAGTCTCTCTCTCTCCCTCTCTCTGTGCCTCTCTCTCCCTCTCTTTCTCTGTCTCTCTCCCCCGCAGCGGCGCGCGCTCTCTCTCTCTATCTCTCTCTCTCTCTCCCCCCTCCGCAGCGACTCTCTCCCGGCTCTCTCTCCGCAGCGACTCTCTCTCCCGGCTCTCTCTCTCTCGCAGCGACCCGCAGCGACTCTCTCTCTCTGTCAAACTCTATCTCTCTCTCCCTCTGTATCTCTCTCTCACTCTGTATCTCTCTCTGTCGGACTCTCTCTCTCACACTCTGTATCTCTCTCTCTCTCCCTCTCAGTCTCTCTCCCCCTCTCTGTCTCTCTCTCTCCCTCTCCTGTCAGTCTCTCTCTGTCTCTCTCTGTCCCTCTCTCTCTCTCTCCGTCTCTCTCTCTCTCTCTCTCCTCCACTATGTTCCCCTCTCTCTCCTCTGTCTCTGTCTCTCTCCCTCTCTCTGTTCCTCTCTCTCTAATTAATTTGCATTTAATGTCATTTAATTTAGTTTAGTTTAGGTAAAGTTAATTTAATTTCATTTAGGTTAATTTAATCTAATAAAATTTTGTAATTAAGTTAGGTAATTTAATAATTTTATTGAAGTTAGATAATTAAGTTTAGTGTAGGTTAATCTAGTATAAACTAGTTTAGTTTAATTTAATGTAGTTTCATTTAATTGAATTTAATTTAATTTAAATTAGTTTAGTTAACTTAATTTAGGTTAATTTAATTTAATAAAGTTTTGTAATTAAGTTAGGTAATTTAATAATTTTATTGAAGTTAGGTAATTAAGTTAGTGTTGCTTAATCTAGTATAAATTAGTTTAGTTTAATTTAATGTAGTTTCATTTAATTGAGTTTAATTTAATGTTTTTTAATTTAGTTAATTTTAGTTTTAATTTAATTTAACAGATAATTTTTTTAAATTTCAGTATGGCTCCTAAGCAACGCGATATTGGATGGGAACATGGTGCCCCTGTTGGTGGAAGTAGAAAACTTGTGAAGTGCAATTATTGTGGGAAACAAGTCCATGGTGGTATCACTAGATTGAAGCAGCATATAGCACATGTACCCGGTCAGGTGGAAGGATGCTTGCGAGTATCAAAAGAGATATCTCAAATAATGAGACATCTTTCTGAAGGTAGCAAAGAAAGAGCGGCCATAAAATCTAAAAAAGAGCGACTTATGAGATCTTAAGTGAGGAAGATTTCTATGATGTGACCGAAGAAGATTCTGATAATGAAATTGAAGAAGTTGGTGGTTTAGAAGGAGTTGAAAGAAGACAACTGAAACAAGCCATGAAAGAAAGTCGTGAAATGGCTTGGAAATAAGCAGAAGGAGTTGATATTGGTGGCAGTAGTTCACAGCCTTCAGGATCAGGGAGTAACCGTGGATTGCGTCAGAGTATGACTATGAGAGAAGCTGAAATTCCAGCTCGTGGTATTGATCCTTACATGTTCCCAACAAAACAGAAATAATCAAAAGCATGTTCTCAACTGAGAATATGAAAAAAGTTGGGAAATCCGTGACGAAGTTCTTTCACTACAATGCAATACCATTCAATGTAGCTGATAGTGGTCCTTACTACCAAGCCATGATTAATACTATTGCGGAGGCAGGTCCAGGTGTAAAAGGCCCTACAGGGTACCAGATTGGCAATCTCTATTTAGAGGAGGAAGTGAAAGAAATTGGAGTATATATTGCTTCAATAAAAACAAAATGGCCGCAGTATGGTTGCACGATCATGTGTGATGGATGGAGTTCTCATAATAGAAAGCCTATTGTTAATTTCATGATTTATTGTGATAGAAGCATGATCTACCATACTTCTGTTGATACCACTAATATCTCGAAGACTGCTGAGTATATATTCTCGCTAATGGATAAAGTTGTTGATGAAGTTGGCGAAAAAAATTCGTGCAGGTTGTAACAGATAATGAGGCAAGTTTCAAAGCAGCTGATCACATGTTGATGGAGAAGAGAAAACATTTGTTTTGGTCTCCCTGTGCAGCACATTGCATTGATTTGATACTTGAAGATATTGGCTCTTTGAAATCAGTCAAGGAGACATTGGATGATGCTAAGGTGATCACATCATTCATTTACAATAGCCTCAAAGTGGTGAATTTAATGAAGCTATATACCAAAGATAGAGATTTATTGAGACCAGGTATAACACGGTTTGCCACCGAGTTTATTTCTATTGAAAGCCTTATTCGCTATGAGCAAGATTTGAAAAGAATGTGCACGACTACCGAATGGCGTGAATTCAACAAGGAAAGGAGTAGAAGAAGTGTGCGAGATAAGGTTTCTAATCTCATTCTGACTGACCGGTTTTGGAATAAGGCAAGAGAGGTCCAAACATTATGGATCCTCTTGTTAGAGTCTTGAAGATAGTGGACCAGGACAAGAAACCTACACTATCTATTATATATGAAGCTATGGATAGAGCAAAATTGGCTATAAAGGCCTCAATAAGAACTGGAAGAAGTACTGGGACATCATTGATAGAAGATGGGAGGGACAATTGCATAGACACTTGCATGCTGCTGGTAATTCATTTGCCTAGAAATCATATTTGTTGACTAGAAATTGAAACTGTCATATCATAACAATCATTTGCTTACATTATTGCAGCATATTTTTTAAATCCAGCACTCCAATATTCAAAAAACTTTTCTACACATCCAGAAGTGAGATATGGATTAAAGGATGTCATTAAAAGATTGGAGCCAGATTTGACTAAACAAGCAAGAGCTATTAATGAGGTAATAATAATTTATTTATTTCTTATGAAAATATAACACGTGTGATGTGTATTCTCACAGATAAAATTATTTATGGATGGAGTTGGAGAATTTGGAAGCTCACTAACTAGAAGAGCAGTACAACAATCTCTTCCAGCAAATTGGTGAATTAATTATGGCGAAGAAGCTCCCAATCTGCAGAAAATTGCCATCAAAGTCTTAAGCCAAACATGTTCTTCATCGGGTTGTGAAAGAAATTGGAGCACGTGGTCGCTAATTCATACAAAACTGCGCAACCGGTTGGCAATGAAAAAGTTGCATAAACTAGTATTTGTGCATTACAATATGCGTTGCGAGTAAGAAACTTGACATGCAAAAGCGACACTGATGATTATTACAACCCAATTGATCTGAACAATATTTTCAATGATGATGATATTTTGGATGAGTGGGTTCGTGAGGGAGAACAGCCGATGTTACCACCAGATGACTTAGGTTGGTTAGATGAAGGTATTCGTCATACTGACGAAAGTGGCGGTGATGATGGTGATGGCGGTGATGATGACAGCGGTGATGGTGGTGGCGATGATGGTGGTGAGGGTGATGGTGGTGAGGGTGATGGCGGCAGTGATGGTGGTGATGGTGGTAATGTTGAAGATACTCATGGTGTTGGTGGAAGCCAACGAGATGATGCTTTAACATGGGATTCACAATATTATGCCACACAAGATACAGATCATGGAGGCCGGGCGGGGATTTCACAGCAGCGTAGGCATTTGGATCGGTTGGTCGAATTCAGTTCTAGCGATGATTATTCGAGTGGACATGATAACTACTCACATGGTCATCATAGTCTTGAAGGCCATTTACAGGGGTTGGGTTTGACATCTGGCACTGATTATTCTAGCACTGGTGAATACTCTACTAGCAGTACTGAATATCGAGGTTTTTGGGTATTATCACCATGGAGCTGATATTGCACAACCTCTACCGCTATATTACTCTGATAGTGGATCCTCTGGCCAATCATCTCAGCCTACAGGATCTCACCCACAAACATATCATTATCCTTATGGAAACTATATGCCTGGTTTCTATACTTATCGCGGGCCAGATGATAATGATGATTTGGAGCCTCCTCGTAATTCAATGTGGAAATGACTATATTAGCAGGTACTTATGAATTATTTTGTGCAATTTACTATATTATGCATGTATTTTGATATTTTTCTACCGACGACGCTTGTATTTATGCTTTCACGTTATGTTTTGAGTGTTAGGTGATATGTTTTAAATATGTGATGCATGAATTTGGATGTTTACATTTTTTTATGATTTGTCATGATTTTTTCATAATTTTTTTGGCGCTCTATGTAGCGTTTTTTGCGTATCGCCCGAGTCCAATCCGAGTCGCCGAGACCGATCCGTCTCGGTGCCGGCCCAGTCGGCGGCCGAGACCGAGACTTTGAACCATGCTCATATACTGATAATACAGCCTTAAACAAACCAAGATCTAGTTCAGTGATGGTATATCTAATCACTGAACAAAATAGTTAAGATTAAAATCTATGCTTATCAGGCATCTCCCTGATTCAAAGGACAATCTTTACCTATAGCACCATAAGAAACCAAGCCACCTAATAAAAAACAAACATCTATTCAACAAGAGGGGGGGGGACAAAGGATGTGAAGATCCAAATTCCAAAAGGGTATGAACATATGTAGAATGTGAACTCTTATAAACAATTCCAAATTTCAAAAGGGCATAGAACACATGTAGAATATGAACTCTTATAAACAATTTAAGCTAGATTTTCTTCAATAATTATTATTTGAGCTAATCTAGTTTGATGGGTTAAAAAATATAGGAACAACCTAAGACATAGGCATCAAAGACTGAGATTAAATCTAATATAGATCGATTCAATTTTTTGACTGAAATTATATCTTACGCATACCGGAGGGTGTCGATCACAACAATATTTGAAACAGTGTCATAAACAAATAAGCTAGTAAGATATCTAAACTTGATAGCGTTCAAGGCAGGAGAGGGAAACTGGAAAAGAAGAAAAAGACCAGAAAATTGGTGAGACAGGTACTTGAGACTTGTATTTATCCATGTTTCTTATCAGTCACTCTGCTCCGAAGTCCAAGCATCTTCCAGTTGCCACCTCCACCTACTTCCCATATGACTCCACTACATAGAACCATCATGGTTCAAAGTCTCGGTCTCGGCCGCCGACTGGGCCAGCACCGAGACGGATCGGTCTCGGCGACTCGGATCGGACTCGGGCGATACGCAAAAAACGCTACATAGAGCGCCAAAAAAATTATGAAAAAATCATGACAAATCATAAAAAAATGTAAACATCCAAATTCATGCATCACATATTCAAAACATATCACCTAACACTCAAAACATAACGTGAAAGCATAAATACAAGCGTCGTCGGTAGAAAAATATCAAAATACATGCATAATATAGTAAATTGCACAAAATAATTCATAAGTACCTGCTAATATAGTCATTTCCACATTGAATTACGAGGAGGCTCCAAATCATCATTATCATCTGGCCCGCGATAAGTATAGAAACCAGGCATATAGTTTCCATAAGGATAATGATATGTTTGTGGGTGAGATCCTGTAGGCTGAGATGATTGGCCAGAGGATCCACTATCAGAGTAATATGGCGGTAGGGGTTGTGCAATATCAGCTCCATGGTGATAATACCCAAAACCTCGATATTCAGTGCTGCTAGTAGAGTAATCACCAGTGCTAGAATAATCAGTGCCAGAATATTGGCCAGATGTCAAACCCAACCCCTGTAAATGGCCTTTAACTATGATGACCATGTGAGTAGTAATCATGTCCACTCGAATAATCATCGCTAGAACTGAATTCGACCAACCGATCCAAATGCCTACGCTGCTGTGAAATCCCCGCCCGGCCTCCATGATCTGTATCTTGTGTGGCATAATATTGTGAATCCCATGTTAAAGCATCATCTCGTTGGCTTCCACCAACACCATGAGTCTCTTCAACATTACCACCATCACCACCCTCACTGCCGCCATCACCCTCACCACCATCACCCTCACCACCATCATCGCCACCACCATCACCGCTGTCATCATCACCGCCATCACCATCATCACCGCCACTTTCGTCGGTATGACGAATACCTTCATCTAACCAACCTAAGTCATCTGGTGGTAACATCGGCTGTTCTCCCTCACGAATCCACTCATCCAAAATATCATCATCATTGAAAATATTGTTCAGATCAATTGGGTTGTAATAATCATCAGTGTCGCTTTTGCATGTCAAGTTTCTTACTCGCAACCGCATATTGTAATGCACATATACTAGTTTATGCAACTTTTTCATTGCCAACCGGTTGCGCAGTTTTGTATGAATTAGCGACCACGTGCTCCAATTTCTTTCACAACCCGATGAAGAACATGTTTGGCTTAAGACTTTGATGGCAATTTTCTGCAGATTGGGAGCTTCTTCGCCATAATTAATCCACCAATCAGCTGGAAGAGATTGTTGCACTGCTCTTCTAGTTAGTGAGCTTCCAAATTCTCCAACTCCATCCACAAATAATTTTATCTGTGAGAATACACATCACAAGTGTTAATATTTGCATAACATTATATCGATGAAATAAATAAATTATTATTACCTCATTAATAGCTCTTGCTTGTTTAGTCAAATCTGGCTCCAATCTTTTAATGACCTCCTTTAATCCATATCTCACTTCTGGATGTGTAGAAAAGTTTTTTGAATATTGGAGTGCTGGATTTAAAAAATATGCTGCAATAATGTAAGCAAACGATTGTTATGATATGACAGTTTCAATTTCTAGTCAACAAATATGATTTCTAGGCAAATGAATTACCAGCAGCATGCAAGTGTCTATGCAATTGTCCCTCCCATCTTCTATCAATGATGTCCCAGTACTTCTTCCAGTTCTTATTTGAGGCCTTTATAGCCAATTTTGCTCTATCCATAGCTTCATATATAATAGATAGTGTAGATTTCTTGTCCTGGTCACTATCTTCAAGACTCTAACAAGAGGATCCATAATGTTTTGGACCTCTCTTGCCTTCTTCCAAAACCGGTCAGTCAGAATGAGATTAGCAACCTTATCTCGCACACTTCTTCTACTCCTTTCCTTGTTGAATTCACGCCATTCTGTAGTCGTGCACATTCTTTTCAAATCTTGCTCATAGCGAATAAGGCTTTCAATAGAAATAAACTCGGTGGCAAACCGTGTTATACCTGGTCTCAACAAATCTCTATCTTTGGTATATAGCTTCATTAAATTCACCACTTTGAGGCTATTGTAAATGAATGATGTGATCACCTTAGCATCATCCAATGTCTCCTTGACTGATTTCAAAGAGCCAATATCTTCAAGCATCAAATCAATGCAATGTGCTGCACAGGGAGACCAAAACAAATGTTTTCTCTTCTCCATCAACATGTGACCAGCTGCTTTGAAACTTGCCTCATTATCTGTGACAACCTGCACGATATTTTCTTCGCCAACTTCATCAACAACTTTATCCATTAGCGAGAATATATACTCAGCAGTCTTCGAGATATTAGTGGTATCAACAGAAGTATGGTAGATCATGCTTCTATCACAATAAATCATGAAATTAACAATAGGCTTTCTATTATGAGAACTCCATCCATCACACATGATCGTGCAACCATACTGCGGCCATTTTGTTTTTATTGAAGCAATATATACTCCAATTTCTTTCACTTCCTCCTCTAAATAGAGATTGCCAATCTGGTACCCTGTAGGGCCTTTTACACCTGGACCTGCCTCCGCAATAGTATTAATCATGGCTTGGTAGTAAGGACCACTATCAGCTGCATTGAATGGTATTGCATTGTAGTGAAAGAACTTCGCCACAGATTTCCCAACTTTTTTCATATTCTCAGTTGAGAACATGCTTTTGATTGATTTCTGTTTTGTTGGGAACATGTAAGGATCAATACCACGAGCTGGAATTTCAGCTTCTCTCATAGTCATACTCCGACGCAATCCACGGTTACTCCCTGATCCTGAAGGCTGTGAACTACTGCCACCAATATCAACTCCTTCTGCCGATCTCCAAGCCATTTCACGACTTTCTTTCATGGCTTGTTTCAGTTGTCTTCTTTCAACTCCTTCTAAACCACCAACTTTTTCAATTTCATTATCAGAATCTTCTTCGGTCACCTCATAGAAATCTTCCTCACTTAAAGATCTCATAAGTCGGTCTTTTTTAGATTTAATGGCCGCTCTTTCTTTGCTACCTTCAGAAAGATGTCGTCTCATTATTTGAGATATCTCTTTTGATACTCGCAAGCATCCTTCCACCTGACCGGGTACATGTGCTATATGCTGCTTCAATCTAGTGATACCACCATGGACTTGTTTCCCACAATAATTGCACTTCACAAGTTTTCTACTTCCACCAACAGGGGTACCATGTTCCCATCCAATATCGCGTTGCTTTGGAGCCATACTGAAATTTAAAAAAAATTATCTGTTAAATTAAATTAAAACTAAAATTAACTAAATTAAAAAACATTAAATTAAACTCAATTAAATGAAACTACAATAAATTAAACTAAACTAGTTTATACTAGATTAAGCAACACTAACTTAATTACCTAACTTTAATAAAATAACTAAATTACCTAATTTAATTACAAAACTTTATTAAATTAAATTAACCTAAATTAAGTTAACTAAACTAATTTAAATTAAATTAAATTCAATTAAATGAAACTATATTAAATTAAACTAAACTAATTTATACTAGATTAACCTACAATAACTTAATTACCTAACTTCAATAAAATTATTAAATTACCTAACTTAATTACAAAACTTTATTAGATTAATTAACCTAATTAAGTTAAATTAACTTTACCTAAACTAACCTAAATTAAATGACATTAAATGCAAATTAATTAGAGAGAGAGGAACAGAGAGAGGGAGAGAGACGGAGACAGAGGAGAGAGAGGAACACAGTGGAGGAGAGAGAGAGAGAGACTGACAGGGAGAGGGAGAGATACAGAGAGAGAGAGTGCGACAGAGAGAGAGAGAGATACAGAGTGAGAGAGAGAGAGAGTGCGACAGAGAGAGAGAGATACAGAGTGAGAGAGAGAGAGAGAGTGCGACAGAGAGAGAGAGAGAGAGAGAGAGATGCAGAGTGAGAGAGAGATACAGAGAGAGAGAGAGTGCGACAGAGAGAGATACAGAGTGAGAGAGAGAGAGAGTGCGACAGAGAGAGAGATACAGAGTGAGAGAGAGTGCGACAGAGAGAGAGAGATACAGAGTGAGAGAGAGAGAGAGTGCGACAGAGAGAGAGATACAGAGTGAGAGAGAGAGTCCGACAGAGAGAGAGATACAGAGGGAGAGGGAGAGAGAGAGTCCGACAGAGAGCGAGAGAGAGAGACAGAGAGAGAGCGAGAGAGAGAGACAGAGAGAGAGAGAGAGAGCGCCGCTGCGGAGAGAGAGAGCCGGGAGAGAGAGTAGCTGCGGGGGGAGAGAGAGAGAGCGCGCGCCGCTGCAGGCCAGAGAGAGAGCGCGCGCCGCTGCGGCCTGCGGGGGAGAGAGACAGAGAAAGAGAGGGAGAGAGAGCACAGAGGGAGGGAGAGAGAGACTGAGAGGGAGAGGGGAGAAGTTACCTGCGACGGCGACGGCGACGGCTACGGCGACGAGGTCGGACGGCGAGGGCCGGAGGGCGTCGCGGGGGAGACGGCGAGCGCGAGAGAGAGAGAGAGAGATCAGATCTGATCTCTCTCTCTCTCCCCGAGCGGATTTTAAGGGGAAAGTCACGGGTCGCCGAGTCGCCCGAGTCGGGTCCGAGTCGGACCCGATCCGGGTCGACTCGGCGATCCACGCCTGACTCGGGCCTCCGAGTCATACCGGAGGCCGCCGAGTCGGATACGACTCGGCCGAGTCGTATCCGACTCGGCCGATCCTTTGTTCCCTGAGAACCATCCACCAGAGAAGCTTCTCTATAATTATTTTGGCACACGGAATAGTTTGAAATTCCTCTGCAAATCAGTTATCGGGACTAGCTCTCCTCGCATATAGATTAGAACAGATTCTTTCAGTAC
This sequence comes from Agave tequilana, assembly GCA_038442645.1. Lineage (NCBI taxonomy): Eukaryota > Viridiplantae > Streptophyta > Magnoliopsida > Asparagales > Asparagaceae > Agave > Agave tequilana. The sequence goes on from JAVJIF010007216.1 coordinate 23,310, forward strand.
TCACCCATCTATAGATTTTATCTTCGTTTCTTGCTAAAACTGACTTGTTACCATCATCCGCCTTTCTAGCTAAAATCTTGGTGTCCCAGTGTTTGATTAAATTTGTAGCTATAAGGCGTAAATATTTACTTAGTTCAGTCTGCATAGGGTGAAGTTATCTCTATCATCAATAATGTTACCCTGGAATTGAATCTCTCTTCAAAAGGTTCAACCCTTTATTTGCTGTTTTTTATGTGTGTTAAAATATAAATACATCAACCCTCACCTTAACTTCAGAGTTGAGGTGTACTAGTAAGGACTTTAATTTGGTATCAGAGCAACCCACGTTCAAATCTAACCAGACACACACTAAAATAGATTTAAAACAAAAAATGCCGCTACCGTGAAAAGGCCCATTAAAAGGGCGCTCGACCTGTGGGGGCATGTTAAAATATAAATACCTCAACGCTCACTTTAACTTCGGAGTTGTAGTGTAATGGCAGGGAGATCCAGTTATGATCTATTTAGATTAAAGGCTTTATACTCTTCAAGAAAACTAGAATTTGAGTAATAAGCTAAAACCATTAATGATGAAATAAATCATGCTTGCACACCATACTTCACAACAAAAAGAAAAGGATAAAAACTTGTGATAATATTGCAAGATCACTAGGTAAGTGACAATTAGGCGAGACAATATACAACAAACTTACATCCGACTCCCTGAATGCATCACTGCGAAGAATTTCGAGTATATAATTAAAGGGTGCAGCCTCAAAGGCTTGGCGGAGATATGCAATATGATCAATCTCCTGAAAAGATACGAAGTGTGTCTTAATATACATACATACAGTATATTTTAGAACACAGATGCACATATCAAATTGGCCATATACCCCAATAAAAGTGCACTCTGTCCTTTCCGGAAGTGACAAGAGAAGACAAACAAATACTGCCCAGGCCAGAACCAGAGGGCCAGCTTCTTTTGTCCCCAACACAAGAAAACTTGAAACAAGAAGATCCATCTCTAGAACATCTTTTAATGAAAATACAGAACAAAATTGCCTGTAGAAAAGAAAGGTCATATGTAAGCAATGTTATATATTGCAAATAAATCAATGATAATATCCAAAAATAAGAAAAAGAAATTGTAAAGTAGATACTAATGCTCCGATAAAACCTAAAAGGAACTTCATCATGAACCATTCGTAGAAGATTCTCCAGATCCAAGGTTTCAATAAGAATAAGAAGTAGCTGGGATTTTGCATGATCAAATGAAGTCCTAGCTTCAGGTGACACAGCTAATTTACCAATGCTAAATGAGCCACATAAAGTGTCCTGCAGCATTACGTATACAGAAATCATAAACCTTGCAAAACATAGAGGAACCAAGAATAAAAGTTAAGAACTGAAACTAAAAGGATTTACCTTGAAAACCGAGCATAACCTTTTCCATTGCTCACAATTGCAGCTAACAAAATTATCATAATAGATGAGGAACAAAGTATCCAAGACCAAGTTATCTTCAATGACGGATTCCTCAACCCAAAGAACAGTAAAATCAACTTCCTAAAGAGTGATGAACAAAAATGAAGATGAGCAAACATATGGTATGAGAATTACGAAAAATTAGGCACCAGAAGTTAAGCAAGAGGCATTCAAAAACATCAAGAATCTCTCATATTCCAGTACTAACAAAAGTTAAGACTCCATAAAAGAAGAAACTAACTTCACAGGGAAAGACAAACTAAGACAAGCACAATATATAAGCAACTTGGAAGAATAATGCCATACCAACACAAGATGGAAAGGAAGTCTTGGTTTCTTAATATGAGATTAAATTTACAGGAACAAACTTGTCCCATTCGATTCTACTAACACTGAACCCTTCAAAAGCCAAAACTTATTGGCAAACCCAACTCACAAAATCAATCAGGACTATTGATCAACCACTTTAGTTCTGGCACTTCCATGGTTTAAAGTCTCGGTCTCGGCCGCGGACTCGGCCGGCACCGAGACGGATTAGTTTCGGCGACTCGGATCAAACTCGGACGATACACGCAAATGCTACATGGAACGTTAAAAAAATTATGAAAAAATCATGACAAATCGTAAAAAATATAGACATCAAAATTCATGTATCACATATTCAAAACATATCACCTAGCACTCAAAACATAAAGTGAAAGCACAAATACAAGCGTCGTCGGCAGAAAGATATCAAAATACATGCATAATATAGTAAATTGCACAAAATAATTCATAAGTACATGCTAATATAGTCATTTCCACATTGAATTACGAGGAAGCACAAAATCATCATTATCATCATCCCCGACATAAGTATAGAAACCAGGTATATAGTTTTCATAAGGATAATAATATGTTTGTGGGTGAGATATTGTAGGCTGAGATGATTGGCCAGAGGATCCAGCATCAGTAGGGGTTGTGCAATATCAGCTCCATGCTGATAATATCCAAAACCTCGATATTCAGTGTTGCTGCTAGAATATTCATCAATGCTAGATCAGTGCTAGAATATTGGCCAGATGTCAAACCCAACCCCTATAAATGGCCTTCAAGACTATGATGACCATGTGAGCAGTTATCACGTCCACTCAAATAATCATCGCTAAAACTGAAGAATTTCGCCATAAATTTTACAACCTTTTTAATATTCTCAGTTGAGAACATGCTTTTGATTGATTTATGTTTTGTTAGGAACATGTAAGGATCAATACCACGAGCTGAAATTTCAGCTTCTCTTGTAGTAATACTCTGACGCAATCCACGATTAATCCCTGATCCTGAAGGCTGCGAACTACTGCCACCAATATCTCTTGTATGACCTTCTGCCGATCTCCAAGCCATTTCACAACTTTCTTTCATAACTTTTTTTAGTTGTCTTCTTTCAACTCCTAAATCACCAGCTTCTTCAATTTCATTATCAGAATCTTCATCGGTCACATCATAAAAATCTTGCTCACTCAAAGATTTCATAAGTCGCTCTTTCTTGGATTTCATGGTCGCTCTTTCTTAGCTACCTTCAGAAAGATGTCTCATTATTTGAGATACCTCTTTTGGTACTCGCAAGCATCCTTCCACTTGACCGGGTACATATGTTATATGTTGCTTCAATCTAGTGATATCAACATGGACTTGTTTCCCACAATAATTACACTTCACAAGTTTTCTACTTCTACCAACAGGGGTACCATATTCCCATCCAATATCGCGTTGCTTTGGAGCCATACTGAAATTTAAAAAATTATATGTTAAATTAAATTAAAACTAAAATTAACTAAATTAAAACAAAATTAAATTAAACGAAATTAAATTAAACTAAACTAGTTTATACTAGATTAAGCTAAACTAACTTAATTACCTAACTTCAATAAAATTATTAAATTACCTAACTTAATTATAATTACAAAATTATATTAAATTAAATTAACTTAAATTAAGTTTAACTAAACTAAACTAATTTAAATTAAATTAAACTCAAATAATTGAAAACAGAGAGACTAAGAAGAGAGGGAGAGAGAGGGACTGAGAAAAAGAGAGGGACTGAGGGAAAGAGAGAAGAACATAGGAGAGACGCAGAGGGGGGGAGAGAGGAACATAGGGGAGAGAGGGACTGAGGGAGAGGAACAGAGGGGAGAGAGGGACTGAGGGAGAGAGAACAGATAGAGAAAGGGACTGAGGAGAGTGGGGGAGAGAGAGACGGAAACAGAGACAGAGAGGGGGGAAATGGAAACAGAGAGGGACAGAGAGAGATCAACGGAGAGAGCCAGGGGAGGGATCGATGAAGAAAGAGACGCAGAGGAAGAGAGAAAGGGAGAGAGATCAACAGAAAGAGAGATGCAGGGGGAGAGGGGAGAGATTGACGGAGAGAGAGAGGGGAGAGAGAGAGGTACATGCGAGGGCACAGCGGCGACGGCGGATCGACAGAGAGGGAAATTTTTTTCTCGCACACAGAGAAAGAGAGATCGACGGAGAGAGAGAGAGAGAGAGAAAGAGAACGGCTCCTCTCTCTCCCCCCCCTTTATATTCGTGAATCACGGGCGCCGAGTCGAACCCGAATCGGTTTCGACTCGGAGCCGACTCGACCAACTCGGCCGAGTCTCTGAAAACTCGGCCGAGTTGACCGAGTCAGCTCCGAGTCGAAACCAGTCCGGGTTCGACTCGGACCGCCCTTCGACTCGGGCCCCCGAGTCGACTCTGACTTGGCCGAGTCGGATACGACTCGTCGACCGAGTCTTCGTTCCCTAGGCACTTCAGCCAAATATCAGCATGGTTTACGATGCATATTTTCAGACAATTTCTAAACATTTATTCAGGGCCATCTACTGTTTATGCCACTTCTAATCCTCTTGGCTACTCATTTCAAATTATTCTTGGCAATTACATGAAACAATAAACCAAACCAGGAACTATTCTGTTTATGTGACTTCATGTTTGAAGACGTGGGAGTGAATTTCACCTTCTTTAACCACCATTCCCTCTAAAGACTAAGCTAGAGGATGAAGCTAATAAATATATCAGCTCCTTGCAAACTGTTAGAATCGAACATTGTACTTTCTATTGTATAAGGCCTCAAACTTTAGATGGAGTGTGATTGTTTTGCTGATACAAGGAAGTGCATTGCAATGGTTGCATTGCAGTTTATAGGTTTAGGAGTCAAGTATACCGGCCCCTGCCGCTTCCGTTTGCAAAATGACTCCCTTAGTGCCATCACAGTCACTAGACAATAATCACTAAAGACCTTTGCATTGCCTAACTTCCTCTAGTGGGAAATCCGTGTTTTGGTCCACCACCAGAGGTGCACACAAATTAGGCAAGAATGGGCACCAAACCACATGGGTGAACATTGAAAATTTTAGTAGGATATTGAGAAGATTTAGATTATGAAAATTTGAGAGTTGATGAGGTATTCTCTCTATACTCTTATTTGTAGGCAAATACGATTACAACTTCTAATAGATACAGGACTCAATATGACCGAATTATGTAATGACTCCTAATTACATAACGACTCATAATTACAGAAATTATTGTTGAGCCCTGTTTTAAATATCGGCCGAGATATCGACTGATATCTCCTTTTTGCATCCTGCCGATACGATATGGGAAAATCGTTCGCCATATCATTTGCGACAAAAGACGGCCGATATTTGAAATATGGACTGATAAATAATTGTTGAGTGCATTCTGGAGCGAATCACATAGCTGATGTGTAGATGTTGCCGAGCATGTAAGTAGACATGTTATAATTGAAGGATAAGCACCACTCAGTTATCAAATGCTTTCCCCATATGCGTGTGTGTGTGAAAAGAGACCTCACTAAAGTCAATTTTACAATGTACCCTTGATTCTATTCTTAATAGCCATCCTTTTTTTCCCTTCTTTCTATTGTTTCTAATATTTTTCTTTCAGTTCTTCTCCTTTAAAAATTTGTAAAGAATTTAAACAAAGCCCATAATATATGGGATTGAATAATCTCTCCCTTCTTTCTCACATTATAATTGTCATTCATTCTCTCTCGCTCTTGTTTCACTTTGTTCGTTGGGCAATAATTTTAATTGTTGGTGCCAAAAAATTTATTTTGTTATTAGATGGAACAAGCAGGTTGAAATCCTATACTATTTTACAAGTATTGGAATCCTAATCTTTTTTTGTCATTTCCATACATTTATATGCACCTTTTAGAATGTGAGACAACTATATCTTTCAGGTCTTCCCTAAGTAAATTTTTTTGTTTGCCATGTTGGTTATGTTAGGTATGTGACAACAAAAATCAATATTATTCCATAATGCCCCCAGTGAGAAAGAAAATCCAATGTATGCCACTGTACACAATTGTGAAGTTGTATGTTGTATTTCAACCAAACATAGCCAGGTAGTTTTCCATTGATGAAGCCTACAATATATATGATCTTTTTGTGGGCCTTCCCTCTACATGCTTACTCATGGCATTAACTTGTAGAAAGGCTTTCATCTTCAAGTCCTCAATATCCCTCTTGAAAAGACTTCATCACTTTTTGCATTGAGTAATCCATCACCCAATTATTTATGTCGTATACAGTAGCATGTTTGGTGCCTATTGATCGGTTCGGACTTTCCATTCTCGCCCAATATTATTTCTCTATTGTAGGGTTCTTCTCCTTGAATTTTCCCTCGCATTATTGATGTCCTAGCTCAGAGGATTCACTATGCTTGAACTATAATGCCTTTCAGCCACAACTAAAAGATGCTGAGATTTTGGACCCTGCATCCTCGAAACTCTTATGTGTCATATGGTTTTCACTACGTTGGAAAAAAAAAGATGATGTTGATAAAGAATAGGGCAGATGAACTCATTAACATGTCATTGATCAATCATTAGAAGAGCCTAAATTTCTTAGGGCATGACAACTGGCTTATAACTTCGCTTTCAATAATGTACTAGATTATTTTTTTTATCATGCACTAATTGATGTATTTTTCGTAACTTATGCACCCTCATCATGTCTTTATATTTTTTAAGGACTAGTGTGGATCAAAAGTTGCAAGATTAAATGAGATCAGGTAATCATAAGACCTCAATATAACGTTTGATAAGCATGTTTGTTCTCATACAGTCATAGTCAATAGTATGAGACTTGATTCTGGACAGTCTTTCTTGTTCAAACGCTTTCTATATTAAGTTTCTTTCATACCTTCAGATCCAAATCTCAAACTTGCGTGCCCCTCTCACATTTGGTATTTTCTTGACAATGTTAATTGTGCAAATACCAATAGTTCCACTTCAATGATCAGGGTCACATAGATTTATTACTAAATATTCAGACATCAGCAATGCAACAAAATTCCATTACATCCATTCTCATTTCATTAGCATCAGCATCCACACGTTCTCCAAAAAAATTCAGCTATCAGTGATAACTCAAATACAACAGGTTTCAAAGTTTTAAAAAATTGCAGCTGACTTGTCGACAACCTACAAGCTAGTTAAGTTAATGTCCGCCAACAGTGCCACGAAAGGTCCTTGCGTTAAAACTAGAAGGCTGGTTGGCACAAAGGACGCTTACCTTATCGGTGAAGTAATTTAACACAAGCAACCAAGAATTCCTCTAAATTCCTCCAGACAAAAAAAGGTCTGAACAAAAAATGAAATATAACAGGAGTTGCCATGGGAATGCATTCATCTTAAGGCAAAATCAGTACCCAAAAAAAAACTAAACATGGAACAGCATTCTCTCAATTGTTATCAGAATAACAGATGAAACAAACTTCTGAACAAACACTAGAAAGAAGTGTGTTATAAACACTGTTTTAAATATCGAATATCAGTGATATATCGGTCAGCAAAATTATATATCGGATACTGAGTGATATATCGTGATATGGTACTAAATATCGGACGTCAAATCGGACATCATACCGGATGAAGAATATACATGTGATTGTCTATATAAATCATATGAAACTATTTAAAGTAAGTTTAGGGTCATAAACTCATATGGGATACTTACTTTTTGCAGAAGTTACCCAAATGCATCACGTGGCGATATATCAGATATTTTCATCTCGCATAGCGGCCAATATATCGGCCACGTGGCGATATATCAGCCCATATCGGCTCTGTTTTAAATATCGGCCGATTCGGCTGAGATATCGTCCGATATCTCCCTTTTTGCCTTCTGCCGATACGATATGGGGAAATTGTTCGCCATATCGTTTGCAGCAAAAAATGATACTTGAAATATCGGCCGATAAATCGCCCGATATATCGCCCGATATGAAATAACTTATTTATTGCATAATTGCGTGCAAATGTACATTGTTTTTTACTGTCTTCACAAGAATATTCCCTGTTTTAAATATCGGCCGAGATATCGTCTGATATCTCCTTTTTTGCCTGCTGTTGATACGATATGGGAAAATAGTTCGCCATATCGGTTGCAGCAAAAAACGGCCGATATTTAAAATATCGGCCGATATATCGCCCGATATGAAATAACTTATTTATTGCACGATTGAGTGCAAATGTACATTATTTTTTACTGTCTTTGCAAGCATATTACATCATTTTTATTAGGTAGATGATATCTATGACTCTAAACTAACTTTTAGTTATCAATATTTCATTATATATAGTAGCTGATATGAACGCCCGATATGCACGCATATCCCCGATATCTCCCCCAGTATCTGAGATATCTGATATGAAAAAACCCCACCCGATACGATCCCGATATCCGATATTTAGAACCTTGAGCATATTACATCATTTTTATTAGGTAGATGTTATGTATGACTCTAAACTAACTTTTAATTATCAATATTTCATTATATATAGTGTCCGCTATGAACGCCTGATATGCGCGTGTATCCCTGATATCTCCCCCTATATCTGATATTCGATATGAAAAACCCCCCATCCGATACGATTCCGATATCCGATATTTAGAACCTTGCATATCGGTTCAAAACGATATCTGATAAAATTTTACACTTATCATATCGTTTTCGCTAAAATACCGGTATCTCGCCGATATACCAGTATATCAGCTGATATTTAAAACAGTGGTTATAAAGCAACAACTTCACCCTCTTATCGACTGAAAATATCCAAATGAGGCATCTTCTCCTCAATACTTTGTTAAATTAGTTATGGAGGAAGAGTCTAGATCCTATACTTTCTTCTACTTTTATAACCTTAACACGGTAGACCAAATTCCAAAGTAGATCTCATGTTGCGCACCATAACAACGTTTCAGATCTTAAAATCAATAAATAATTATTAAAGAAGTCACCTTCCAAGCATCTGTAGAGCTACTCTATGCATCTTGGACTTTTCCTATCATTTCACGCTAGTTCTATGCTTATTGCCCTTTAACTTGGTCAACAGCAATGCATGAACAAAAACAGAAAGCTCACATTGCTAACCACACACATTAAGGGTTCAAGATTATGCTTCTTAAAATCCCAATAAATACCCCACTACCATATCAGATGCATAGTCATACCTGCAAACAGTTTTTCACACTTCACAATTTTGTGAAAAAGTTGAAAAAAAACTTCATAACTGTAAGTTGGAAGGACCATATGTTAATGCAGACTGAAAACAAAATAAAATTTCACAAACTCAATAAAATGCTTCATTCTTATACATGAGAGTGTAAATTCCTATCCAGGAAAACTAAGGGGCTTGCCATAGAAAATATTTGGCCAACGAATATATAGAAAAAAGGACTTCCTTAATGGTTAGGTAATTTAAGATCATGCAACCAAGAAGTAAACATTAGATAGAGATATAATCCTCCCATTTCTCATACAACAAGAACACTTAGAGTTTAACTCGATCTATTCGTTAATTGTATCATTTCCTAAAACTTTCATATTTTTCCCAAACATCCTGCATGTAGAAATTCACTGTCCAAAACCCCTCATTCCCCTTGTCCAATTTCCCTCCAAAACCTCAATTATTGAGAATCCATTGACCACAGAACGGGCGCATAATTATTCAGCTCACTACAATATCTACAACTTGCCCAATAATGAGCCATGATTTAGACATATAACCATGTGAAACTGAAATAGAATGCTTACTTTTCTTACTTTCATGTCCACAATAGAATGTGCCACAAGTCACAAACATCCAAGTCCTAGAGCGAATCTTCAAAAATCTTCTATGAACCACACTTGTGATAGTGAGTATCTGGAACTGTTGTAAAGTTTATCCTACCGTGTACAAACATCAACTGACTTTGTGTAATTGCAGTAAAAGGAAAAAAAATAAAAATAAAAATCCTAGTTGACCATAGAGAAATATAGTAAAGCATTCTCCACATAAAACTAAATGATATCAAATTATGGTGATATTCTTATAATAATTCCTAGTAAAATTTGTACCCAAATTATTCAAAGACTTCAAAATGAAATATTTTTCTGCATGGCTGACATAAAAACATACATAATTTAATTAGTTTTATCAAATAAAGCTGCCTACATTTGGATAAATAAAGAGGATGATGCCTTCAGTTCGTATATTAATAGTTTTTCCCATAGTAATCCCAGAATAAATCTTGCTTGCATTTGCTAAGCCCCGCGCGCGCGCGCGCACACACACACCACAGAGAGAGAGAACATAAAAACACATGCACGTAACAGATAACACAACCACAAATATACCCTAAAAATAAAATACCAAAGAACACAAACACACAAATTACAATAGAGAGGAGTGCACTGACTTCAAAAGAATCAACCAGTTTTTTTATGGATAATTTAGATTACGAGCAACCAAATCTTGAAGTATAATTATGTTAAATTGAATGTCTAAAAACTTTTAGTTGGAACATACAGATTTTTCAGAAGTTGCAGATGATAGTAGGTCAATAAGGACGGACAGCAGCTTACTCTCCAAGCCATCATGAACTAACTGCATAACCTCCACCACAACAGCATCAGATGAAGAAGATCCGTTGCTCAAGCATACTGCAGAAAACAATATTTGATTTAAATTACAAAGAAAGAACAAAGGAAAAATAAACCCAAAGCAATCACACCCAAGAAAATTATTGGTAGCAGGCTATAAAAGTAGGCATGAAGTATAGCTTAATTGTCGAGTAGTGTACCTATCAATAGATAATAAATATAAGTACTATGCAATATAGGTTTTATACAGTCGTGCAGGGGGTGGGGGCAGGGATGTGGGGGGTTGACCATAGAACTAATCTATTAAAGAAATCAAGCCCAGTAAAAAAAAGATTTTTCAAAATCAAAATAATCATCCAAACTGGAATAAAATCAAATAAACTTTGACTGAGTGATTAACTAAAAATCACCATTTAGACCACTTTGACTGGAATCCTCACAGTCTTCGAATAATGGCCATTTGCCAAACACTAAAACGATGTTAGAATATAAGTGGACCCATTAAAATTTCAATACAGTCAGAAAGAACAAAACACTCGAGAAACTAAGTAGTACCACAAAAATCAAATCCACCAAGCAACCAACCAGACTTCTAAAAGTTCCAATTTCTCATATAATCAAAGTCATAAGGATTCTTAAAAAACTACAAAACTAAACTGCATATCTAAACTATAAGACAAGCATGAGATAACTACTCTCATACAGAAAATATCAAAGGACAAAAGCCTGAGTCAGATCATGTTGGAGCTAAATTTAACTGGTCCGAGTCTGCTTTCAAGCACCAAGCCTGGTGCCCTATCAGCTGATGCTTGGAGCCTAACTGGGATGCAGCCATGGGGCTTGCAGGTTGCAGGTATACAGAAACTTGTATGTCCACTTCATGACTAAATTTGATAGAGCCAAAACTATTGCAGTCTGAATTGAATTTAGTAAAGATTTCAAACCAAGCCATTTGAAACAAAGTTTGAGAACTCGATATCGGTCCCCTCTTGTAATATCCCAATTTTTAGCTAATTTTCCTGTAATAACATGATTGATTAGAAAACTAGGAGATTATATATTCATAGGGATTAATTATATAAATTGTATATAGTAACAGGTAGAGGCTTAAATGAAATAATATTAATTTGTAGACACTTGGCTAAGTTTATTGTTCTAGGATCTTGTGACTCACACCAGTTGCAACACACAAAAAAAGAGAGAGGAAATCGCACAAGAAAAAAAACAGAAAGATAAGGTATGGTCAGTGTTCGAAAAAGCTTTTTTGAGGCTCGTCTCTCACCTTGGGGCATTTTCCTTGAGGTGCAAAAGAAAAGCCATTTGTCCCAAGAGGCATACGACTCATTACTTGAAGCATATCTAAAGTGTGCGCTTCACGCCCATGAAGCGTTTTCGTACTAAAGGGCGCGCTTTTAAGAAACCGAGGTACAAAAAGGGGAAAACTAAATTTTAACTTGAATTAACAATGAAAAGAACAAACCCCACACCTATTCTTCTTAGTTTCTCTATCTATTGGAGACACTACCATTATTCACCGCTTTCACATCCTCAACATTTGGTGTCATAAGCAACTATAATTTCTTTCATTGTTGCAAGTGATCTTGTATTTTTCGAGAAATATTTCAACCTCAATTTTTGTCGTATTTAACTTATAGTGCAGTAATTTTAAATTTGCACTTGATTTCTGGTTTTTGTGTCATTTTAATTTGTAGTTGAATTCTCTTCTATAATTTGCGATCACTTTTTTAATCTTTCCTATAATTTACATTTTTCTATTTTTGTTTTTGTGTGAACTCTTTAGCCATGTGATCTTTAGTAAGAACATGTGACTATAACATGACAAATGGCTTTGGCTCTTCTCCATGCAACAAATTTCATAGTTGTTTATGTTTATGAACAAAGTCTAATCCATTGTTTATTAATGTCTTGACCTGATTTTATCAATTTGCAAAATATTATACCATTCCATATAATTATATAATATTTATAAATTTTAGAAAAAAACACATAAAAATCATGAAGCTTACGCCCCCTCACCTTATAAAGGGGTCCAACGCTTCACTTAGTGCCCTCACCTTTTCAAACACGGTAACCGAAAAAGGGAAGGAAAAATAAAGTTCTGAAAGCTTGAATAAGAAAAGAAGAGAAAAAGAAAGAGGAAGAGATCTACAACTTCGAAAGTAAGAGTTTTTAAAAGAACAGAAAAAGTACTATTTACATTAATGATTTATAAGCAATGTTTTAAATGTCGGCCGAAAGGTCAAAATTACCGACATTTCGAAATTAAACCTACACGAAATCTTTACCTTGCCTTCTTATTTAGTTACTGGGTTTATGTCGTTGAAATTTCGGCTCTAGGACGAAATGTGGGCCTATTAATTTCGGCCGACATCAACTTGGGATTTTGTTTTTTTCCTTTTCTTTTTCCTTTTCTTTTTCCTTTTTGAACCTGATACCCGACCAGTACCCACAGTTATAAAAGAGAGAGAAAGAGATAGATTACAACAGTCATGGATAGAAAGAGACGGAGAGAGAGAGAGAGAGAGAGAGAGAGAGAGAGAACCGACCTTTGCGACCTCTACTGAGCACCACCCAGCCCCAATGAGGCCCCATTGAGCTCTATGAGCCTCGACGAGGCCCCAGAGAGCCACATCGAGCCCTGAAGAGGCCCCACGAGCCCCGATGAGGTCATGAGAGAGAGAGAGAGAGACGAGCCCAGGGAACTATCCGAACCTTCGATGACCTTCTCCGAGCATCAGCAGCAATCTTCCCCGAGCTTCCTCGAGGCAAGTTCAATTTTGCAATTTTCCTTTCTTTCTTTTTTTGTTCTTGAAGACTACAAGTTCTATAATTGATAATTTTATTCTAATTGTTTTTAAATTTCAAGCATTTTTTCAGAAGTTTGAAGACTGAGAATCAAGAATTGGATTGCTAAGTAATCAGTCGGGGACTCGGGCTTTTTGGGACAGTGAAACTAAGGTAATTAAATAGTTTTTTTTTCCCTTCAATCGTGTTCTCTAAAACTGAAATGAAGAAATTCATAATGTTTGTGGATGTGGAACAATGGATGTGTACACATATTTGTTCAATCTTGCTTTGAATTTGCATAGAACTTTGGCTGATTTTGGGAGTTGATTTTGAAATATTTTTGGACTGATTTTGGGATGGATTTTGAACTTTTTAGAAGTGAATTTATGAGCTGATATTGAAATGTTTTTGGACAGAATTTGGGACTGAATTCATGAGCTGATATTGAAATGTTTTTGGACAGAATTTGGGACTGAATTCATGAGCTGATATTGAAATGTTTTGAGACTGATTTTGGGACTGATTTGAACTGATTTTTGGACTGATCCATTTGAAATTGAAGCATTAGAAATTCAACCATGTATTAGAAATTCAGGCATGTTCAAGTATGAATAAAATTTCTGAAATTCAGGCATGTATTAGAAATTCAACCATGTATTTGGACTGACTGTTTATGATTGAAGTTTTGAACATTTAAATTGTTCATGTCTTGTTGTGTTTGGTGTTTATTTACGGTAGGAAGTGCAAATCAAGATTCTTCTTCCGAAGCATCTAATCAAGTATCTAACGTTGGCGGGTCTAAATTTAAAGACCCTTGTTGGGAACATGCGATTAGGATCAGTAACAGTACACAAAGATTGAATTGCAAATATTGCAATCAAGTGATTTCATCGTGAATAAGCCGATACAAACATCTTGCGGGTCAACAAGGGAGTTGTGCACCATGTTTAAAAGTCTCCGATGATGTGAAGATGAAGGTGATTGAAATGTTGAAGGCAGACAATGCAAAAAAGGAAGCTAAGCAGGCCGGTTTTCAAGCTCTAATAAACGACGTGCGCACTGGGGCGGATGAATATGAATATGAATATAAGGATGTGATTGAAGGGTCATCTCAAATGACCAAATTTGGATCCATCTCTATCAAGACTACATGACTGATGGATAAGTTTACTCAATGAACTCTAAAAGAGTTGACGCTGGGTTTGCTAAAACGAAGCAAACTACCATGGACTCTAAGCAAAGAAAAAAGAGAAGGGAAGACACCATTAGAGATATTGGGAAATAGTTTTACGAAGCCGAGATTCCCTTCAATATTGCTACTCTTCCCCCGTTCCAACAGATGTTGATAACGATCGAAATATTTGGTGAAATGTTGGAGGCCCCATCACCTTATGAGCTTAGTGAGATTTTTCTCAAAAAAGAGGTGGAGGAGACATGGGAGAGTCTCAAGCGATTCAAGAAGAGTTGTGTTGTTAGTGGATGCACGTTAATGAGCGACGCTTGGTCGGATCGAAAGAATAGAAGCCTGATGAACATCGTTGCTCACTATCCAGCATGAAGAGCCTTCTTGCATTCAGATGATGCTTCACTAGAAAAGCACGATGAGAACTATATATTCCAGTTTGTTGATAACGCAATTAAAGATGCAAGGCAAGAAAATGTGGTTCAGATTGTGTAGTGGTCAGTTTTCGACCCTCTCGAGATCACGCCATGCGTCCACTAGCATCAAACAGGCGCGCGACACGTGATCGCTTCCAGAACTCCCGTGCAGGAGTCTTCGATCGACTCAAACTCTAAGCAGATCAGGTGGCTGAAGGAAGAGATAAATCTATTATGAGAAATCTCCATCGCTAAGCCAAATCTTCATTCGAATTCAGTAGTTACAGTTCGACAACAGATCAACCACATCAACACTAGACGCAGACTACCAGATAAAGATAGACTCTCACCAAACCAATTCAAACCAAGATGTTAACTCTGACTGCCATTGAGATAAGCAATTAGATGTTTAAACAGAGCTGCTCAGCAACCTAATCCAACAGATACTTGTATAAATAGTAAATCCCTCCCAACGTGGAGGACGACAATCAATTGAGCCCATAAAGCCTAGCACACCAGAAAATCACTATTGTAATCGCCATTATTATAGTGGAATCTCTCTCCCCCTCTCCGTGATTTTTCCCTTTCGGATATTTCACGTAAGTCTCTGTAATTGTGTTGATTTTTTTGAGATTTATTTGACCCGTCTTCATAATTTCGGTGCATGAATAAGTTCCATAGGAAATCACCCACAATAATTGGTGCTTTCATTGAGAGCCTTGAGACCATACTCTCGAGATCTCCCCATCCAATACCCTAACTTTTTCACAAAATACCCTCGCACAATAATTATGGCGCACAAGAATATGACCCGTCATGACGCCAACGCTCCCGGCGAAATCGATGCATCGGTCCTCTCCTGAGGGCAACTTGTCCAGATGATGATCGACCTATGATGATGGTTCGGCGAACAGCGGACCAAGGCAGACCGCGAGAGAGACTAGTCGCCATCCATCGTGATATCGCAGAACGCGAGCGAGAGGCAGTAACGCAGGTCAACCATTAGTTGCTCACGCTGATAAAGATTCTTCTAGAAGCGCAATAAAGAGTCATCGAGTTGGATACCAGGGAGACTTAGGTGACACCTCCTCCGAGGTCAACAACATCCCGCAGCCCCAACCAGCCTATATTTCAAGCTAAACAAAATGTGCTAAAAGTAACCTCTGCGCATAGGGACCTCGAGAGCCTTCGAGCTGATAGCTCACGAAAGCGTGCGAGGGGACATCACGCCCTAACACACAAAGAGAACGCTTCCCCGACAACGGCGAAGACCGAGAATGCCCCAGTCTTCACCCCCTGAAGCTGCTGATTGACCAGATCCCTCACGTCATCAAGCATCAGCCATGGGTGAAACTCCCCAAGCCAGCCAAGCACGACACAGATTCCCTAGAAGCAGGGAATTGTTCCTTCCATAGCAGTCAGGAACACGCCACCCTGCATTTTTGGGCGCTCAAAAGATACCTCGAGGACCTACTTCAACGTGAATGCGTGGACGAGTTCATCCTCGATTTGGAGGAAGATCCAGAGGTCAGAGAGGTCTGGGCTGAGACCTTCAACTAAAGCACTTACTCATCGGCACCCTTCGAGATAGGAAGACCCCGAGCGGGTAATGAAACTCCTTCCACCTGAAACGATATTGTATGTAAATCATGTGATATCCAATGAAAAGATCATTTTTCTGTCTCAATCATATTTCATCATGTCCAAGCACCTTCTCCGAGTTCTACATACAACAGGACCCGCCCTGACGAGCGACCCTTCGGGGAGCTTCTTGAAAGATGGAGGCTCGCCCACGTTGGATGCTCGGAGCCAACCTACAAGGGAATATACCCTGACGGCCTCCCGAGCAGGTGAACAGCCTATACGGGTCTCTTACCCTGATGGCTATAAGAGAAAAACAACCTATACGGGTCCTACCTTGACGGTGATCCCTCAGGGAGCCCCCTGAAAGACAGGAACTCGCCCACAATGACTGCTCGGAGTCAGCCTATACGGGTCTTCACCCTAACGGCCACCCTAGTGAGTCAACAGCCTATATGGGCCTTACCCTGACGGCTACAAGAAAAAACAGCCTATATGGGTCTTACCCTGATGGTTATCCCTCGGGGAGCCCCTGAAAATACGAGGACTCACCCACGATGACTGCTCAGAGTCAGCCTATACTGGTCTTCACCCTGATGGCCACCCAAATGAATCAACAGCCTATACAGGACTTACCCTGAGTCTTACCCTGACGGCTACAAGGAAAAAACAGCCTATACAAGTCCGACCCTGACAGCTATCCCTCGAAGAGCCCCTGAAAGACAAGGATTCGCCCACAATGACTGCTCGGAGATAGCCTATACGACCTTAACGACCATCCCTCGGAGTCCCCTCAAAAAACAAAGATCCAATGTGTCGCACAGAAGCAGCAAGAGCAGTGATTTAACACCCAAATAAAATGGAGTGCACATCTCCTTATTACATCAATTCTTACAAAAAGAGGAGTAAGTCTATTTAGCCCTATCTGCGACTACTACCTTGTTCCTCTGATCATCCTCGAGATCCCTCGTGCCAGCCGTCGGAGCTTCCAGCATGATTGGTCGGCCTCCCGACTGGCAACCCGAACTCTTAAGCCGGGAACTAGGTCCCTCAGGGTCGCAGCTTGTACTCCCGAGCCATCCTCCAGCGCTCTCCACCCGGCCGCCTGAGCCAAGGATTATATGAAGAAATGCCTACAATGTCAGAGGTTCGCCCCGACGTCGAGCAGGCCGAGTACTGATCTCCACACCCTGCGCAGTCCTTGGCCCTTCATGTAATGGGGGCTGGACGTAAGTAAGTCCGCTCCCCCGAGCACAGCCTCAGTTGCGATTCCTACTGGTAGCCACTAACTACACCAAATGGGTCGAGACAGTGCCGCTTTCCGAAGTCGTCGGGCAACAAATTGACAAGTTCCTATGGCAGAACATAGTGTGTCGCTTTGAGCTCCCTCACACCATCATCTCTGATAACGGAACAAACTTTGCCAGCAAGAAAGTAGCCAGCTTCTGCGCCAAGTACAAAATCACCCATCTATTCTCCACACCTTATTATCCTCAAGGCAATGGCCAGGCTAAAATCAGTAACCGCACCATCATCGACTGCATGTGCAAAAGTCTGGACAAAGGTAAAGGCAAATGGTTGGAGAAACTTCCCAGAGTGCTCTGGACCTACGGGACCACCAAATGCGTCCCGACCAGTGAAACCCATTCTCGCTGGCATACAGAACAGAGGCAATCATCCCGGTCGACATCAGCATGCCGACACTCCAAGTGGAAGAAGTGGTCCAAGACCAGAACGACTCCCTACTCTGCTTGATGTTGGATCACTCGGAGTAAAGACGACAACAGGCCCAAATCTGCATCACGGCCTATCAACAGCAGATCCGGGCTGCACACCACGAAAAGGTAAACATTCGGGAATTCCAAGTCGGAGACCTGGTCCTGAAGCGCGTGATTCAAACTACGCGGCAGAAGGATCAAGGGAAGTAGGGACCCAATTGGGAGGGCCCCATATCATCATCGCTCGGGGAGGCAAGGGATCATACACCATAACTGATCAGGACGAGAACCAACTCAGGAAACAATGAAACTCTTTCCACCTGAAATGATATTATATGTAAATCATGTGATATCCAATAAAAAAAAAATCATTATCTCAATCATATTTCATCAGGTTCAGACACCTTATCCGAGTTCTACACAACAGGACCCGCCCTGATAGCAACCCTTCAAGGAGCCTCCTGAAGGATGGAGGCCCGTCCATGTTGGATGCTCGGAGCCAGCCTACAATGGGATATACGTTGATGGCCGCCCAGTAAGTCAATAGCCTACACGAGTCTTCACCCTGACGGTGACCCTTCGGGAGTCTCCTGAAAGATGGAGGTCGCCCACATTGGATGCTCGGAGCCAACCTACAATGGGATATATCCTGATGGCCGCCCGAGCAGATCAACAGCCTATACTGGTCTTCGCCCTGACGGCGACCCTTCGGAAGTCTCCTGAAAGATAAGGTCGCCCACATTGGATGCTCGGAGCCAGCCCACAATGGGATATACCCTGATGGCCGCCCGAGCAAGTCAACAACCTATACTGGTCTTTGCCCTGACAGCGACTCTTCGGGGAGTCTCCTGAAAGATGGAGGCTCGCCTACGTTGGATGCTCGAAGCCAGCCTACAACGAGATATACCCTGATGGCCGCCCGAGCAGGTCAAGAGTCTTTAGGGGTCTTCACCCCGACAGCGAGCCTTCTAGAGTCTCCTGAAAGATGGAGGCCGCCCACGTTGGATGTTCAGAGCCAGCCTACAAGAGGATATACCCTGATGGCCGCCCGACCAGGTCAACAGCCTATACAGGTCTTCACCCAGACGGTGACCCCTCGGGGAGCCACCTGAAAAATGGAGGCTCACCCACGTCAGATGCTCGGAGCCAGCCTACAATGGGACTTATTATGATGGCCGCCAAGCATGTCAACAGCTCACCTCGGGTCCTCACCCCGACGGCGACCATGACAACACACCTCCGAAGCTAAGGGTCTCCCCCTTCGGGTAAGAGTTACAGGTACTATTGTGGAACGAACCCCACTCGAAAACTACATGCCAAATCATCCCAAATGCTTCGAAACTAAAACAGCTCCTCGAGCAGACACAACGACAAGTCAATCACAGTCACAAACAAGACAAGATTTAAATAATACTTCCATTCAAAATTCTCTGTTGTATTATAGAATCATAGATTTTTCTTTTTTCCGATTACATCCATCCACGTACAAGTATGGTTACATCTAACAAAAATAATACAAGATCTGTTACATGTATGTGTTCTCCTTGAGAGAGAAAATCAGATAAGCCCTCAACTACGTCCCCAACAGCATCCAGGAGATGGCTCCTAAACAAACAATTTGTCGTGGTTGGTTCCGAGAACTCCCAGGAAGACACAAGCAAGACAGATCACGCCACAAATTGCAGACTGAAACCTGCAAGGCGATGAGGATAGCGATGCCAAGACTGTGACTCCGAAGATGAACTCAGAAGCGGTGGCAGGCAAGGCAGCGGCGTCCAATAGCAATACAGACAGCCAATTCTAGGGATCAGAACCGTCATCAAGTAAGCTATGCTCCCTGCTCCATGGTTGCCGCAAAAAAGGAAAGGGGCGTCGAGCCCCAGCCCTTGCCGAGCCTGATCTGGTCAGAGCCCAGACATGCAGACCAAGCAGAAACTAGAACATTCTCTGTCCTTCCTGACAGTCAGGCCTCATCGCGAAAGCCGAAGCTTCTAGACGAGCTTATCGCGAAAACTGAAACTCCTCGACAAACGACCCCAAACGTCAAGAGCGCAACAACCATCACCGTCCTCTCCCTCTCCTTCCCCTACCAGACAAAGAAGGAAGAGGACATCACCACCCATAGAACAAGATGAAATCTTAGAAGCAAGGAATTTTCAAGAAGCAGCTCAAAGCTCCTTGAAGAGTTCCGCCCTATTTATAGAGGGAAAGAAGCCCAAGCATCAACCGTTCAGAAGTTTAATCCCCAAAAAAGACAAAGAGCCACTCGATCAATAGCCCACACGTGCCGCGACGGTTCAGATCTGAATTGTCGCACCGGATACGTCGCACCATCCTCGAACGTCGCGACTCCTCGAAAAGTAGCGGTTAATTGACTAACGCGACCGCAGATAGGACGTGCATTTAAGACTCTGCCAGTTTGTAGAACCACGCATGCCACTAAAAGACAAGAACTGAAGCGATAACGATCAAACCAAGTCTAAACCAGGGAAGCCTGCTCCCCTCTCTCATAGTACCCGAGAACCTATAGCCTCCGAGGAAAAGTTCCCAAGGAAAGATTCCAAACCTCTCCAAAGAAAGGGAAGCAGAGGGGCATTTGTAGTAGGCAGTTTCCAACCCTCTCGCGATCACGCCATGTGTCCATCTAGCATCAAACTGGCGTGTGACACGTGGCCGCTTCCAGAACTCCCGTGCAGGAGTCTTCGGTCGATTCAAACTCTAAGCGAATAAGGTAGTTAGAAGGAAGAGATAAATCTGTTATGAGAAATCCCTCTCGCTAAGCCAAATCTTCATTCGAATTCGATAGTTACAGCTCGAGAACAAATCAACCACATCAACAACTGGACGCAGACTATCAGATAAAGATGGACTCTCACCTAACCAATTCAAACTAGGATGTTCAGCTCTAACCGCCTCTGAGATAAGCAGTTCGATGTTTAAACAGAGCTGGACTCTGCAGCCTAATCCAACAGACACTACTTGTATAAATAGTAAATCCCTCTGAACGTGAAAGACGACGATCAATTGAGCCCAGAAACCCTAGTGCAGCAGAGAATCACCATTGTAATCGCCATTATTATAGTAGAATCTCTCTCCCCCTCTCTGTGATTTTTCTCTTCGGGTTTTCCACATAAGTATCTGTGATTGTGTTGATTTTTCTGAGATTTATTTGACATGTCTTCATAATTTCGGAGCGTGGATAAGTTCCATACGAAATTACCCACAGTAGATTGTCATAGACAATGTATCAAAAACATGGCAGCCGCAAATATTATGCAACTGAAGAGGCTTACCATCTTTTAGATATCTTGTGATGCACACACGGTGAACGTAATATTAGGTGGCTTTGCCAAGATCAAACACATCCGAAGTGCTATCATGAACAAGAGGGCCGTATCAATTTTCACTTATTCCCACACGATCACTCTTAGCTTGTTGTGTGACATCATCAAGGGAGAGCTTCTTAGGCCTGGAGTACTAGATTTGCCACAGCATTCCTCTTCTTACATTCTATGAAGAAAAAAAGGGAAGACTTGAAGCAAATGTTTAGTTGTGATAGAGGGATGAAGCATCCTCTTTCTGAAAAGAATGTGGAAAAGAAGGTATGGTCTATAGATTTTTTTTAGTTGTTAAACAATAATTGAAATTTACTTTATGTTGATGACCAATACGGTGATAAATTCTTATTTTAAATTTGTATTCTTATGTTGTTAATAATGTTGGTTCCAATAGATTTTGTGACGATGTGGACATTACTCTTTAACTCTTTTCACCACTAGTAAAAGTTCTTCAACAAGTTGATAGTGATAAGATATCCATGGAATTTTTTTATTGTGACTTAGAAAAAACAATAAAAGAAATCAAAGAAAAATTCAACTCAAATGAGAAGAAATATAATCCTGTATGGAATATCATTAACAAAAGATGGAAAGATAAGCTTAAAAGACCTTTACATAGAGTTAAACACTACTTAAACCCATACATCTTTTACAAGAAAAAGACGGAGATTGAAAAGGCCATCTTTGTGAACGGGTTTGTTGAGGTCATGAATAGGTTCTATCCAAATAGGCACGAAACTCTCAACAAGATAACTGAACAAGTTGTATATGTATCAATATCAAAAATGCTCTTTTGAAAGAGATTGAGCAAAGAAAAAAAAAACTAATCCTAATCTTAATCCACGTACATTGCTAATAAATGTGTTACTAACTTAAATGAAAAAGTTAAAAAGCTTAATTTGTTGCTAACTTCTTCTCTGATAACTTACAACTGGTTAGCTAATTGGTGGATGATGTATGAGACCAATACTTCCGAGTTGAGGAAAATGACAATAAGGGTCTTGAACTTGACAACAAACTCTTCCGGGTGTAAGAGAAATTGAAGTACCTTTGAGACGGTATAAAAAATATAGAAAATTTTGACTAATAGTATTTCTTTTTGAATCTAAATAGTTGTGCATTATTTTTATTTATTGAATGGTTCTTTTTTGTAGATGCATACCGAAAGAGGAATAGACTAAATCACAAGAAATTGCATAACTTAGTCTTCGTCAAGTTCAATGAAAAGATCAAGAGCAAAACATCCTTGATCAATAGGGATCCTTTGGTCGCTATTGATGATGAATAAAAGGTCATCAATTGGTTGGTACCTCCACAAAAGAATGGAGCCCCCTCTTCGAAAAGTGATGATGAAGCCTTTCTCGGAGAGGGATTAACCTAGAGGCAAGTTGAAAAATTCTCGGGAGCTACTACAAAAGAAGAAAGAGTTCAAGAATAAAGTTGAAAACTTTTAAAAGAAAAGCAAAAAGCGAGGGAGCATTGCCATCAATGTCCAAAAAGCAGTCAAATGAACGTGAAGAAGACATGGAATCATCCGATTCAGAGACATCATCAGAGGATGAGAGCCATGAGGTGGAGCTCAATATTACAATGGATGATCTGGTCGATTCGGAGGACCCTGTTTTAAATATCGGCCGAGTTGGCCGAGATATCGTCCGATATCTCCTTTTTTGCCTGCTGCTGATACGATATGGGAAAATCGTTCGCCATATCGTTTGCAGCAAAAAATGTCCGATATTTGAAATATCGGCCGATAAGTCGCCCGATAAATCGTCCGATATATCGCCCGATATGAAATAACTTATTTATTGCACGATTGCGTGCAAATGTACATTATTTTTTACTGTCTTTGCTTGCATATTACATCATTTTTATTAGGTAGATAATATCTATGACACTAAAGCAACTTTTAGTTATCAATATTTCATTATATATAGTGTGTGATATGAACGCCCGATATGTGCGCGTATCCCCAATATCTCCCCCGATATCCGATATCCGATATGAAAAACCCCCATCTGATACGATCCCGATATCCGATATTTAGAACCATGCTTGGAACCAGAGTTTTCATAAGAGGATTGAGAAAAGGATTTCACATCCTTTATGTTATGTATCAATTGCTTCTTTTGGAATATGTTTGAGAAATATATTTGGATTATTTCTTTGTGTTGTTTGAACTTTGAGCTATTAAGCAAAGTGTTGGTGTATTTTTGATCTTTCTTTGGATTATTGCTTTGTATTATCCACTTTGTTTAAAGTATTGTTTCTCATTATTTATTTAGATAGTTTTGATTTTTTTCTATATATTGACTTGAATATTGATTCTATGTTCATATTTTGTAGGTTGATATTCAATTGGGTACAACTTGGAGTTCAGTTGGTAATCATATATTCAAAGTCACAGGTTTAATGCAAGTTGGCGAGTTAGTATACCCTAAACAAGATGGTTTAAATATGTATTGCCTTGATATATCATATATGTGATATTTTAAGATATTCATGACATTTAAGACATAATACATGATATATATATATATAGAGAGAGAGAGAGAGATAGACTTGTGTCATTTTGGAAGGATTCGAGGCCGAATCCTTCCCACTCAAATACAACCCTACGACATGTGAATGCAATATCCACTCCGTTGAAGTAATGACTTCTAAATGAAATAATGATCTACATTATTTCTAGTAACTAAAAACCAAAAATCATATATTTTGAATACTTTTTGCCCATCTATCAACTAGGCACAAATGAACGACCGAAATAGTGAGTTGGTTAGTTTAACGGTCTAGTTTGAAATCTAACAAAAATTGGTGTGAGGGTTTTTTAAGTGTTTAGATCATGATGAAACGGTCGGATCGAGAATTTGTATGTCTAAAGACGTAGATCTAAGCAATATCATATTTTCGGCCGTCTATTTTGCGCCTACTTTATGGATGATTAAAAAGTATTCAAAATACATGATTTTTTTTATTTTTAGTTACTTGAAATAATGTAGATCAACTTAAACGGAATGGATCTTGCATTCGGATGTCGTACGGTTATATTTGAGTGGAAAGGATTCAGCCTCAAATCCTTCCGGAATGACACAAATATATATATATAACCTCCGAAAGTGACACCAAAATTTATGAAATTTCTCCCAAATACGCAATCCGACATTTGGTTCTGATGTCCGAAATTAGCCTGACATCTGACATTTAGAACATTCTTTATAAGATTTTTAGGATTTTCACCTAACTGATTTCATCTATAATTTTTATATTGAGAATCCTTGTTATATTGAGTTTTATTCATAACCAACAAAAGGAAAAGGTTCTGAGTTTGCAATACAAGTAAATAGAATAGTCATCATACAAAAATTGTTTTGGGTTCTTGGGAATTTGAAATAAAGTAAAAGATGATGGAAAAGTTTTGGAAACTCCTTTTATCAGTAAAAATTTACCTATATATGCATACATAAACATGAAGTGTTTGATATTGTTTTCCTCTTATTTACTATTACCACCAATGATTGCAAGGTGGCTCAAATCAGTTTTAAAACATATCTGAGAACTGAAGACACATATTTTCAGTCTTTCAGATCTATCCCTTAATTTCTGAAAATTGCACATAACCACTCTAGCATTTCAACCTACTTGAAGAATTTCAGGAAAATTTCAGAAAATTATTAAACATAGTGTAACCAATTGCATAGATATTTTGAGGGGTTCTCCAATTTCTTAGCCAGAGCATACCTTCCAGGCATATATGAATGGGTACATACCTTCCAGGCATATATGAATGGGTGAATGTAATAATTTATATATGACATTCTTATTTGTGTTATCAGGGGATAGTGAGTCACTTTAGGGTATGATATTTGGAGGGTACACTTAAGATTATTGCAGTTTTTTATCGTTAAGTAATTGATTTATGTCATGTAGCTTGCAGCTTTCAATTTTAATGTATACTTCATTTACTTGTGTCATATGGTGACAACTTTATTTCCTTTCAGAAACTAATTTATTGATGATTATAATTTTTTGACATATTACATGAAAATGACAGCTTCTATACAACTTAGCAATTTTATTGTACTTCATGTGTTATGCAAGGTTTTGCCAAATAATGATTTCAAGTAAAGTGATTAATATACAATTAAAGTGATTAGTATCAAATAAATTTCTTTAATACTAATTTCCAAGAAAAGTGATAGTATCAATTAGTTTACAAAAATAAAGGAAAAAGTTGTCAATGATTTAAGTAGCAAACTAACGATACATAGCAAATGAATACATAAGAAAATTGACCACAGTTGTTGCTACTGATTAAGGTTTTTTGTCATTTGACTTGAGCATTAAAGACTTACAAGCATGCACAAATACACGTCTCATACACTTCAACAAGCACTGCCTCTCATAATAATATTGACGTAGCACCTTTGGAAGACAAAAACACAACTAGTGTCAGTTTAAAGCAAGATAAACCAACAAGAATTCTATGCAGAAAAATGTAATGTTCCTATAGCTGAGTTCAGTCAGCTACATGCTATAGTGATAGCTGCACAGAAGTTTCATAGTAATAAGAGAGCCTTAAAAAAGCAAGAATATAATGCATGTAAAGAAATAGCTTATGCAGTATTGCATATATGCACTCTGTAGTATCTTTCTACAAATTAACTCTATTGTTTATTCTTTTTTATGTTATCTAATATACACTCAGAACATCCTTCATCAAAATTAGTAAAATACATGTCTCAGGAACGGTTAGAAAATATGATTTGTATAAAGAGTGGTATATGGGTTGTATTAAGAGTAGAATAGGGATAGGAGTAGAATACTGGGTAAACTGAACTACCTAACCGTAACAAGACTTGATATTGCATTTGTTGTGAGTGTTGGGAATCAGTTTTTCTCAACAAAAAGGACCACTCATTGAGATGTAGTAGTACATATTCTCAAGTACTTAAAGAAGGCTTCTAACAAAAGGCTTCTATATTTGGATTATGGACACCAAAATTGATGGTTTCTCATATGCTGATTAGGTAGGATCACCTATTGACCGGCGATCTACCACAAACTTTTGTGTTTTCCTTAAAGGAATATTGCATCATGAAAAGGCAAGAAGCAGTGTGTGGTGTCACGATTTAGTGCAAAATTAGAGTGTCGTGTGATGGCAAATGTAACTTTTGATATGGCTTGGGTCTGACTGAGCTCCAGAGTGTCTTATAAGATTATATTGTGATAATCAAGTTGATGTTCACACAGCTGAAAATCCAGTATTTCACAAGCGCACAAAATACATTGAAATGGATTGTCATTTGGTACGCTAGAAGATAAAAGATAAGATTGTTCAAAGATAAGACTGTTCAAACTTGACATGTTTCATCCGATCACCAGTTGGCAAGTCTACTCACAAATTCTCTTGAGAAAACACGAGTTGATTTTATTTATGACAAGTTGGACATGTATAATGTATATGCTCCAGCTTGAAGGAGAGTGTTAGGAAATATGATTTGTATAAGCAATGGTATATGAGTAATATTAGGAGTAGAATAGGGACAGAAATAGAATATCTTTTTTGTACATATATTATAGTTATCTAATTAGGAGTCATGTTGTAGTTACCTAATTACGAGTCACATGAGTCTTTATATTATAAGTTGTAACTATATTTTCTTAAAAATAAAAGTACAGAGAGATGACTCATCAACTCTCTAATTTTCACCAAAACGATGTTCATTAGGAGGCAGATCTTCTATAAATCCTGATGCAGATATCTATTCAAGATGAAAAAGCCGAAGAGATGAATCCAATAAGTCCCAGTCCAAGTTGAAGTAGTCGGAGTTTAGAATTTTTTCTTTTTCTTTATTTTTGTTTTTTTGAGTTTCTAAATTTTGGGATTGTAATTCTATTTAGATTAAGAGTTTGAGTTTAAGTTTGAGTTGGATTCAATTTTTTTAAAAGCCTATATAAAGGCCCCATTGTATCAACAATACTCAAGGAAGAATATTTTGAAATCCTGTTATGGTGTGAGATTTGGTCCTCAAAATTTGTTTTAGGATTAGATTCCTAATTACTTTCCCAATTACATCCTAACCCTATTTTCTCCTCTCTTTCTCTTCACAACAGCCGCCAACAACCCATCCCATCACCCTTTCGTTCTTCCTCTGCCAACTCCAAACACCTCTCAGCCATCCACAGAGCCAACAGAAATCTCCCTCCTCTCTTTCTTTTCCCTCCAAACAACATCCAACAGAATCCATAAACCCCTCTCCTTTTCTCTCCGTTTTCTGAAAAACAACATCATCAATTTTTTTTTCATCTCCACAACCAGCAAACAGCCATATCCAACAAGCTTCCCTCTAGTCCATCACAAGTAAAACCCACCCATCATCAACCTCATCTCCCTCTCCATGTTGTCTTCCTTTTGACCTCCCCTCCATTAAACCCAACAGAGCACAAATCTTCGTCGTCGCCTCCTCTGTGCAAGCTCGCCTGCACCATCAAGCCACGAAGAAGAAGCTCAGATTGGGTTCAGTTGAAGGTAGATTGGGTTCAGTTGAAGGTCAATTGGGCTTGGGTCCAAACCCAATCAAAGACCGCATTCAAAACAAAGAAGAAAGAAAAGAAGTTAATTTCGGTTTCAATTTTCAGATCCAGACCCGTTATCAAAAAAACAGACCAGTTAAGCAACTGTACTTCATTTTTGGGCCGTAACTTTCGCATCTGGGCTCCGATTCAAGTGATCTTGGTACCATTACGATCACGACGACGAATTCTACGCATCAGTACCAACTACAGGTCAGAAATATCTCTATAATCATCAGTAGGTAAATTTTCTTTAACACGGTATATTTATTTGTGGGTTGATAACTATCCTTTATTATTTTATCGATTTAAACTGCTGTCACTATATCGTGAGACTGTGAGATTTTACTTGCCCTGTTGTTAATCATATATATTGAGAGTACAAGTTTTGCCTTCATAACCGGTAGCTACTTTAGTTTATTTAAATTGCAAATGATACACCCGTACTTGCACGTTTTGTTATATCCATCACCTTGCATTATTTGTTTTAATTATTTTCCTACCCAAAATAGAAATAATTGGTGAAACGTAACAAAATTTGTCATATAACTGATTTCTGATTCCCTCACGTACACCTTTTCACATCAAATCCTCTTTTAATGTGAGTGATTGGCAAAGAAAGATAACCTACCAGGAAACCCCAATAATGATATTTGAGTGCAACAACAACAACAACTAAGCCATTTGTTCCAAGTATTTGGGGTGGGCTACATGAACCAAAAGAGAATTACGCCGGATCGAGCACATGGATCAGCTCTCTCCACTCATTCCTATTGAGCAAAATGCCTTCACTAAGACCTTTAGCCTCTATATCTTATCGTATTACCTCCATCCATGTTTTCTTCGGTCTTCTCTGCGCTCTTTGAATGCCCATCATTAAAATTTCATATCTCACATTTCACTAAAAGATAACTTTTTTGTAGAAAACAATAGAAAGAAAAGCCCAGAAGCGGAATTTTACCACATGCAATCCAAATTAAAGAAGTCATGGAAGGAAATGCCAGGGCATTGTAACATAAGCCACAAGGCTCACCACCCAAATAAACATGTTAAAGAATATAAAACTAGCATTAGACTATTTTAGCCTGAAAGGCTGAAACATCAGCTCAAACACATACACAACAACAACAACTAAGTCATTTATCTCAGGTATTTGGGGTAGGCTACATGAACCAAAAGAAAATTACGCCGGGTCGGACACATGGATCAGCTTTCTCCACTCATTCCTATCGAGCAATATGCCTTCATTAAGACCTTTAGCCTCTATATCTTGTCGTGTCGGCTCAAACACATCAAACCCAAAAATAAAAAATAAAAATCAGTCAATAGCAAATAAAAGACGAAAATCAGGATGGCAAATGCAATTATGCGGGCAGATGTACTGGTAACCCTAGCAAACAAACAAGAGATATGATGTGAACCAATAAATGAGGATGACCCCACAGAGAATTGGTGATGTGTTGTGCAATGGGAATTATTAGCATCCCTGAACCCGATTAACTAATGAATTATGGACACACGTTTAGGGAAATGGTAGATAGCATCAAATGGAAGATTAGATGAAGAAAGCCACAAAATAGAAATAAAAGGAAAAAACAAAAAATTTAAAGAGGAGGACGTCTTAGGAATAAACCCAATGCTAATCTTCTTCTTTCGCCATGAGGTAGCAGCCTTAGAGATGGAGAGGGCTGGCATCAAGTGTTTCCATCAAATTAAAGTTACTGGCCACTCTCACATGCTAAGTTGAATGGGATTCAATCCAAAATGAGAGATTGACATTGATGAAGTAGTGTATTTTTGTTCTTTCACTTGCTTCAGTTGCTTGTGATGATGAGCATTACATGATATGGACAATCAGTTTTCTCATGCACATTGTGACCACAACCTTTTTTTATGTGTTAGGTTTTAAAGAATAGACGACTTAACCCTAAATCAGGATTGCCTCTCTTTATATAGATGAAGAATAATTGAAAATTACATGCATACCCTCACACTATCTAATACTCCCCCTCAAGCTGAAGCATAGATAACAATCATGCCCAACTTGTTACAAAGACTAGATAAAAATTTTGTAAACAAAGCTTTTATAAACAAAAAAATTAAAAAACAAATAAATATTGAAATTGTTGAAAAACAACTATTAGATTGCTAATCTTATGACACAATGCTTAATCATTGATGTCAATGCTAAAGTTGCCAACCGACTCTCAGTCGAATCTAATACTTATGTGTGAAGACTGCACGAAAAATTAAATATTCATCTTTTTGGATAAGATTAGGATTTTAGATATTCTCAACTCAGTAAAAGTGAAGGTTTTGAGAGATTATCGAACTAAGTAACAGTGAAAGTTTTGAGAGATTCTCAAACACAGTAAAAAAGGAGGTTTCTATAGATCCTCAAACTTAGTAATAAAAACTGTCAAATTCAAGTAGAATTAGATCAAACAAAACCCAAAAACACCTTCAGATCACCAAAAAATATATAGGAAATGATTATTAAATCATCAAAATCGAACTTCAATACACCAAAATATAACCAAAATAATTTTAGCCGTCAGATTAACAGAATTTCAAACTGGCAAAACTGTTTATCTCAATAGTAACTCTCTTTTTTTTTGCATATCTGGATTCAGACCACAATCAAATCTTTAAAAAATTAAAAAAAGGATAAGAAGAAGAGATGGTGGCTAAGGTTTCTTAGGCAACGGCGAGGGTTTGGTGGCTGCTAGGGTTAGAAAGTTGATATATGATGATGAAGGCGCGGGTGGTGATGGAAGAGGAATCATCTGATATCATCTTAGGTTTTATAGAATAGACGGCTTAACCCTAGATCAGGGTTAAGTCTCGTTATATAGACGAGGAATAAATTAAAAAAAATACTTGAATACTCTAACACACTTTAATAATGTGTTTTCCCTTTTTTCATTTTTGATTTGTGTTTTCTTCACTTAATATCAAGTTTTCACCAGAGATTCGATGCCTATTTAATAATAGATAATTGTTCCCATTTAATAAACGGAACAAACAAGTTGGATTCAAGTTACCCTTTTATCATGTCAAGTAAAAAAAATTGAATAAATGACCCATTTAACAACAAGTCGGGCATATTCAGATCGGGTCGATACCTAAACCTAGCCCGACTCATCTGACACCCTTAATTAGTGGTCAGACGCTAATATTAAGTAGAGAGTGACAACCCAAGCTTGAACGTAAACAACATCCCCTCTCCCCCTCTTCACGCCTACCTTCACAAGGAATGACAAAGAGCTTGAAGTGTCATTGGTCAAAGGTGACAAATTACAACTCCAAACCTGAGTTCCAACCAGGTTGAAGTGATTGAGGTTGGTGTTCGAGTATCTCATCTTCCATTATCATAGGATGTTGGTCCTGTTTGACATCCCTTACCATACAGTTTTACTTTCATCCTCTATCTCCTCATTCGGAGAGTGAAGAGTGGATCTGGGACGAAAGAGCGAGATAATAAGAGAGGGAAGGAAAAGATATTTGAAGATGCAATGACAAGGGGAATGGTCCAACACTAGAATGGCAGATGCAGGGATTGGCTGCAACAAACATCAAGCCAAAGTGCAGGGAAAGGAATCAAGGATGGACTGGAAGGTATATTAAGTTGCAACTGGGGAATGTCAACAATAATAAAGGGAATTGGTGGGATAAAACGTGGAGAATATAAAGAAGTGAAAAGAGGATGGTGAATGAGAGGCCAGCGGATGGTGAATGAGAGGCCAGCGGAGGGTGATATGAAACTACTGGAACTATGAACAGCCTAAATTTTTATGGAGAGACCGGAGACCCTACAAATCTTTTTACCAGATGAAGAAGGAAATCACCATACAAAAGAAAAACATGTTCTGCAACTATCAGTTTGAAACAGTAGATTTAGGGAAATTTTGTGTCTTTTCCCTTTGTTTTCATTTCAATATCACTGAAGTCTTCACCAAAGCTTTCCAGAACTTTTTTTTAAACTTAACTGATACTTAATTGTATTGGCCAAAACATTTGGAGACTAATTTTTGTGTTGTATTTGGATCTGTCCCTATGGAAACCAATCGAAAGAGCTGAAATCAATATGATTCAACCAATATCTTGTTTGTTGTCCCAAGTGAGAATAGGCAGTGGCGCTTGACAGCTTTTATGTCACATGTGACACTCCATTTTTCGTTGAACAAATAAACCACTAGCTACCACAGAAAATAGACAGGACTTGAGGCATTATAAGTTAAATTTTTAAAACAACCTTGTATATCTTAGTGTTGCTAATGCCTAAGTGCTTTAGAAAATATTAAGCAGGTCTAGGTTCCCCAGGGTGGCTTGTAGTGCCTAGAACCACCCAAGCGGGTGCCTAACCCGCTTAGAGCCACCTAACTGAAGCAGCTTGAGGGCCGAACCGCTTACGCGGCCACTTAGGCGCCTGCCTAGGCGACTTTTTACAATACCATGCCTACCATTCATATGAACAACATGGTTAGTGCTGGTCCAAACTAAGATATCAAAAAACTCAACAGGGTTGTGTTCTATATTAATATCAAGCAAGAAACTAGATTAGGTGAACAATTGTTTGGTTCAGGTTTCAAGCAGCAGCTATTTAGATATTAATTTCTAAAAGGGAGAAGAAAAAACGAAACTGAAAAGATGGATGGACTTAATAAAGCACAGTAAAACGCAAAGCAGAAAAAGTATCCGGTCATAGGGACCAAACTGAGAATCAAGAAACCAATGTTGTACAGCGACAAAAGAGAGTGGATAACGAAATTTGACAAAGAAGGAATGAAGAAAAGGAAACTTACCAAATGCAAAAAGTCCTGGCTTTCAAAATCAGCAACTGACTCATTGAGCTCACAGAACTGATTGACCAGAATGTATGACTGCACCTCATCTAAGCACTAAAATGCAGCACATAACATTGGTTCAGTTAGTAAATTTTATCCATTATCCTATCAGTTAAAGCAGAAAAATCAAAAGGCAAGAGAATGGAGTAGTTAAAGTACAATGCTCAGAAGATTGTGAATCTAATGAAAAAAGATTACAAAAAGAATATTTCAGAACTGCACTTTTTTTATTTGCTTTCATACTAAAGCATCAACAATTATATTTCAATTTAGCAAACATAGTAAATCATCAAACTGACAATTAGAAAGTTCTATACAAATTATTGTGATGCACAGACTTCAATTGACATATTTCCAAATCGCTGAGATGTTAAGAAAATGGATGTAGATAATATAACATCCTGTGACAAGTGTTGTATTATAAAAATTAAAACTACTCTGCTATATTGACTAGTTAGAGGTCGACTAATATAGTTAACACAAACCCGTGTTGTGCTTTGGCCCCATGGGCCGTGAGGGGAAAATAATGGGATGAGTAGGTAACCTTTGAATATTCTGTAGAGGTAACCAAGGGACCAAGGGACAAGAGGCCCTCTTTTGTTGGTGTTTGCTTAGCAACTTTTTTGGCCAGGGAAATAGGCCTTTGGGACCCTTCTTCCATATGAATAGTTTCAAGGAAATTAGAGCAAACAGTCAACCTACAAAATCATATGGTTGTAGGACTACATCATAACTCTTCAATTAGTTGAAATAATTGCTAAGGGTAAATAATATTAAATCTCATGGATCTAGTATTACCCACATGCAAAATGGGACATACAGTGGCATGTGCGTTGTGCGCACTAGAGAGAGGGGGGGTAACAGTGAAGTTCATATGCAGATCTAGGGTATGGCATGGTCAGGCAAAATGTCTTACCCGAAATTTCAGAATTCCTCTTTACATATATATACGCCAAAAATAATGCCTCAAAATCCGAAAATCCTATTAGACATATGTGGCAAAAATTTTGCCTCGAATGCAAAAACTCATATCTGGCAAAAAAATGCCTTGCTTGCTATAAAGGGAAAATATTATTTGCACAAACTTTTTGCCTCCAGAAATTAAAATTTTGTTGAGTGAAATAAGTTTTCCCCACGTGATACGTAGAAAATAAAGATGGACAGTTTTTTTTTTTTTGAAAAAAGAAAGTGATGAAGCATATAAGTGCAAACTCATAAATTTATTTTTATAACTATAAACCAAAGAAATCACCTGCCAAGCTGGAATATGAGAGGTTGTTTCTAGTAATCCCATGAGACCCACCCCAAATTTGTTGGGTATATAAAAAAATGAGTTAATGCAAATTAGTGTACTCCAACCATTTTATAGTCCATTTTGTATTGTTCTAGTTTTTTTAATCCAGTAAAGAAGTCTTTTTTGCAATCTTTAACCAATAAAAAAATAAAGAAATGCGCAAAAACTAAAAGAAGAAAAAAGAAGAAAGGAGATGGGAGAAATAATGAAAGCCTCAACTTTTGCAGCTCAATTGAATTTTTATAATCATCATTGGTGCATTTTATTATATTATATTATATTTCTAAGTTAATGAGAGTTGTTTCAATTCTAAATAATAAAATATGTAATTTTTTATTTTATGTTATTATGAACTTTCTATAATATTGTCTTTAAAATATTTTTTCCCCATGCGCCAAAGTTTTCTAGCTCTGCCACTGGTGAAGTTAGGTTTCTTGTAACAGCTTTTAGCTCAGTGTGACTACAAACTTAGCATGAAAACAATGTCAAACATAGTTGAACCGACTGGTATTCAGAATCTAAATCAAATCGGAAAATAAATACCAGACACGAGCTAACTCGAAGAGCGGCCTCTTTCAGCTCTGGCTTCACGACCAGCCTGTGAGATCCGATGGATATTTGAGGAGAATCCAAGGCAAGCTTTGACTCCTCCTTCGGACTCTTGAAGCGAGTGACGGAGTCCAAAAACCAAGCGCGATTGCTCTTCACTTTCTTCAGCTGCACTCGAAAAGTACAAGACTCACAATTATTTTCTTCAGAGTCGCTGTTGCGCTAAATAGAAGGATATTAGGGTTTGTACCAGGTGATCGGGGAGATCTGAGGAGAGAGTGGCGGCGTCCAGCTCTTCGAAGAGGGTGACGAAGGAATCCCACCACAGAGATTCGTCGACGGTCTTGGAGCTCGCCGCTTGGTCGATGGCGGCCGCAGCGCTCGCCATTGGCGGTGGGATTTAGGG
This sequence comes from Agave tequilana, assembly GCA_038442645.1. Lineage (NCBI taxonomy): Eukaryota > Viridiplantae > Streptophyta > Magnoliopsida > Asparagales > Asparagaceae > Agave > Agave tequilana. The sequence goes on from JAVJIF010007216.1 coordinate 58,427, forward strand.
TTTATTCAGCGATCCCGCGCTTTTTGTTCTTCGAATTGAAGGAAGAGAGAGGAAGAATGTCGCGGACGCGGAGGCTTTGGAATAGGGTTTCTTCGAGTTTGAGGGGTATTGGGGTTTAAGGACTGGAGTGTGGAGAAGCCGGGTTCGGACCATAGCGGGGGCACAGATTGACTGCGGCGATGACCGGTCGGGTTTCGGGTTCGTTCCCATGGATCTAGGCGAGCCGCGAGTGAACGGTCGGGTTTCTTACTTGGGGGACAAACCTCACCAAATTGAAATTGTTTTTTTTTCTATGGTAATTTACTAAGTTTGTTTTATAAAATAAAATAAAATAAAATAAAACTAGTATATCGCGAATGCAATGGAAACCGAACGGAGAGGCGGACGGCGATGGCCAAAAGGAGGAGAAGGATAGAGGGGGGAGATTTTGCTTTTCTAGAAGGAGGAAGGGTAGGGATTTTGGTTTGCTGAAAGAAGGTTGAGAAAGAGGGGGGAGAATGGGGACGGAAAGAGATAAGTGCATTGTTGTCGAAGGGTTTGGGCTGTGACAGCGACAACTGATGAACAGCGACAGTCACTGAGCTCGCACTCTCTGAAGAAGACGTACAGACGAACGGACGGAGTTTGTGAAGGAGTCGTGGGAGAAAACCTCACTCCGCTCGGTTTGATAACATAAGATAAAAATATACCTCAATTTTTTTCCAAATATTTTAATACAACACCCCTATTTTTTTTTCTCGTGTGTATTTAGTATCCCATAATTTTTGTTTTCCTAGTGTTTAATGCCCTCGGCTTTTTTTTTTAGCATGATATGTCTAAATAATATCAAAAGTTACCTTTCACTTCCTCTTTTTCTGGAACTATAGACAAGAATCATGATTACAAACAAGTGGTGGTACTTGTGAATGTGGTGCAAGCAGATAAAGAGATGGTGGCTGGCACAATAATGGTATAGATGATGGTGTTAGACTTATTATGGTTTAAAGTCTAATTTAATTTGAGCCTAATCAAGTCAATTAGATATTTGCATCCATCCACTTTAACCTATGATGTTTGACCCAATAAAGAATTGATCAAGCCTAAATGGTTTGGGTCTAGACACGTTTTCAATTACACTTAACTATGAGTGTATTTAAGTTAAAATGTGTGACTCATCTACACGTGTGGAACTCGTGTTATCAATCAAGCGTCTAGATCTATGATGAGTTGAATTAGGATTCCTTGATGCTATATATATCATGGGTAGGGTTTTCTCTCCACCAATAATGTCCTAATCTCTCTCTCAGAGGCCTCTCATCTCCTCTAAGGATCAAGAAGAGAACTTGGTGACTGGAAAGAAGAATCCTCTCCATCAACTCCAACGTCCTCATGATCGTGCCACCTTCGGCATCCCTTCGTGATGGAATTAGGTATGCTTAAAATCTCATTCCCTTTGATCTTGTTAAAGAGACTATTTTATATATGAGATCTTATTTGGACAATTATTAGATCCAACAATTGGTATCAGAGCCTCCTTTTATTGGATTATCGGAATATCAAGTGAAAATTTTTGATCTCGATCTTTTGATATCATGAACAATCTCTTTTTTTCTCTAATGCAATAATTTATTTGTGTCTCATAATAATTGAATTAAGTTAGAGAAAACTAATTGAATCATGTATATATATTTTTTATGTGTTATTATTTTTTTTAATTTCTGTTTTGATTTAAAGAAGCAGAATTAAAGAAGGCAAACTCAAGGCGCCTGCATGCAGGCGCGGCACCGGCCACCATGGCGGCGCACAGTGGCAACATGAAAGAAAATTTTGAGGGTTAGGGTTTCCTTAATTTTGGGCTGTGAGATTGATTAGAATTATATTTTTTTTTATGTAGATACAAAAAATTAAATCTCATAAGAAAACTCATTTAATTTATTCTTAATTGGTTTCACATTAGAGTTTATTGGGTTTTATCCAACTTATTTAAACCCGGCCTAATAAGAAGGAAACCAATAACTTAAATATTGTGGGTCGGGTCTGACCTAGACTCAATAAGCACTGTAGACCCTTTTTGCCAATGGAAACTTCAATTAGCTGTTACGAGCTCATCCAACCTCTGCTAGGCATGTAAACAGCCATTTTCGAAGCTCTTGACGAGCACTACAGTATTACATGCACTAGACATAACAAAACAGTAGTTAGTTAACATAAAGAAGGCATTGAAGTGTATGTTTACCATGATTATATGTATCCTTACATGTTTTCCGCTTCATCAATATTTATTGTCTCGCTTTTATTGTTTTAGCATGATGGATATTGATGTTTACTACAGTAGATAATGCACATATAAATCTATATACATGTTCGAGTTAAAAATTTATAAAAAAGCTTATTTAATTGTGTATGTAGATCATGCGGACAATAGCGGACGCAAAGGAAGACTATTGTTTGGCCGAATTATTTACGGCGTCAGATACTTGATGTGGGTAATGCAAGTGGGAAATCTTGGTGTGTGGTAATCTGCCCAAAAGAAGGTTGTCATACTATAGGCCCATATTGCATTAACCTCATCAACTAATCTGGTGACGGAACAAGAATCAAGATGCGTAGATTTTGTGTGGCCCATGCGTGTGGCAATTGGCCCAAAAGGAAGGTTGTTATTATGGTCGGGTCATTACATATATTATATGGTCGTTATAGATAACTTAAACTTTGAAACCAATCCTATAAAGGGGCAGTCAGCCTAAAAGAAGGATGTTTTCTTACATAGGACCTAAACTTTAGGTTATCTATATTGGGCCAATATAGTGTTGACATAAAGAGACACAACTTGTTCTGAAAGTTTGGCCAGCAGCTCTATCAGTTAAACTGGTTGAATTTTCTAAAATTCAATTTTTTATGGCTATTATAGTAGAATTTTGTTAAATACAATATTTATATTAAATTGATGAGAAATTGTACGTTTATGTAGTCTAAATTGAATGGTACAAACTTTAAGAAGTGAACAGACCACGTAAAAGATTGTTCTTGGATTCATGGACCTAGATTACACCTTAAGGATTGATGGACCTCTACTATCACTAACAAAAGTTTAGTAAAGAAAAGGCCAATTATGATAAGTGAGAGAGGTCTTACAGGTATGTTTAACAGTTATAAAGCACACTATTGTTATAACTATTAGGGGTTTTATGTTTGATAAAGTTAGACCAATTTATTAAATTGGATAAAGTTGAGGCCAACATGCATCTTAGCAAGCTTATAAATATGTGTTACAACGGCAAAGAAAACATAAGGGAGTACATTATAAAAATGTTCAATCTTATTTTTAAACTAAAGGCACTGAAATTGAAACTCTCTGAAGATATTCTAGTGCACTTCATTCTAACCTTTTTTCTTATAAAATATAACCCTTTTTAAGATTATTTAAAATGTTCAAAGGAAAAAGTGGAGTCTCATTGAGCTCATCAATCACTGTGTTCGGAAAGAAGAGAGATTATAATAAGAAAAGACTGAAAGTGCTCACTTAGCATTCAGGGTAGTACTTATAATAAGAAAATAAAAAGTATAACTAAAGGGAGGAACGTAAACACTACTACAGTTGCTGATCTTAAGCGGCCAAAGTGCATAACTTGACGCTGAAGGTCATTGCATGCTTCTTCTGCAATAAAGTAGGTCACCTCAAGTAGGACTGCATAAAGTATCGGAAATGAATAATTGTAACATCCTGTTTCCGGAATACGTAGTTAGTCACATATTCAGTTTTTTGATCATATTTTTTGATTTACTTCATGTATTTGTTTTGTTTTATGAATTATTTATCTGATCGTTTTGCCTTGGATCTAAATTCGTGGACTCAGAGTCAGCCCTATTCTGAATCGGGGACTCGATCCTAGAGTATTTCTCGATTTGATCTTTCTGGTATTCAGATTTGACCGATTTCAGTTTCAAACATCATTTTCTAATATTTTGAATTTTTTATTATTTTTGCGAATTAAATTGCAAAACTTCAAAAACAGTGTCGACCAGTGCCGCTGAACCATTCTCGAATTTTTTTAATTTACAAATAGAGTTGAATTTTTATAAACTGCTTTCACATTATCTCTTAAAATCATATTTTCTATCTAAATACATTTTTAGAGATTTTTCTAAATTTATCGTAATTACACTGGATTTGGTATCGGCCGGTATCTCTGGAAGATTCCATGATTTTTAATTAGAAAATAAGATATTATTTCTAAAATTTGATTTCGTATTATCCCTCAGAATGATGTTTTCTATCTCCGAGAATTTTGAGATTTTTTCTGAATTTATCAAAATCCGGCCGACACGGCGTAGACCAGTATCGATGGTTGATTTCAGGAATTTTATTTTGAAAATGGGATTGGATTTCTAAAATACAATTTTATCAGACAACTTAAAATAGTATTTATTATTTTTGAAATTTTTGGAAACTTTTCTAAGTTATTTCATTTTTCAGGCTTTTTCGAAGTTTTTGGTGTTTTCCCAGATACCGAAATTTTATCCAGATATTTTTCTTTCTTTTTTACCATTTTTCTCTCCTTCTCAGACGCGAGGTTCAACCAGACGTGGGTCTGATCTTTAATGCAGAGATTCTCTTTCTTTCTGTATTTAATGTCTTTCAAATCAACTCTAATCAAGTTATCATGACTTTCTCTCTCCTCTGTCAAAATGCGATGCTCGCGTTTTCTCAGACGCGGAGCTTAACTCCACGTCTGGCTCAATTGGCCTAGATGCGGGTCTCATTGAAATGAGACGCAAGTCTCATTTTTTGAAACGCATGCCAAACTTGTAATAATCTCCATCTCCCTTATATATACACCCCCCTTCTTTTTTTCTCTTTCATTATTTCTTTCTTTCTTCTTCTTCTAGCAAGCAATCAGCAGCCAAGACAAGTAGTCGTGCCCTCCTTGGCCGGCCACTCTCTCCACCGTCTCCACCATCAACTCCTCCACCATCCTTCCCTCCAGCATCTCCCCCTCCATTCCAACAACGACGACAACACCACCACCTTCTTCTTCTTCTTTTCCCACCAAGAAACCCACTTTCACCATTATCTTCTCCACCATCTCCACCCACCACCTACACCACCTCAGCTACCACCAATCAGGTTATCCTCTCCTCCTCGATGCGCTCTTTTTCAATGAGCCTATTCATCACTCTCCGTAACGCATTTTCAAAAACACCAAAAATTCAAAATGAACTAGGAATGCACCCCCTCTTTGGCTTGAGCTTGGGGCTGCCGGCCACCTCCAGCCACCGGTGACCGCCGACCATGGCCAGCCATTCCCACCTCTCTCTCTTCTTTCTTTTCTTTCTTTCTTTCCTTCTTTCTTTCTTTCCTTCCTTTTCTTTTCTTCTCTTCTCATCCCTGGTCTTGTACTCTCGCGTCTCCCTCTCTCTCTCTCCCTCATTTTTGCATCTCTCTATCACTCTAGCACTGCGAATGGGTCGGATACTGCATGATTCATTGGTGCTTGCTGCCATTTGTTTTCATGGTCTCTCTTCAACTTCTTTAGCAAGGGTGATTCTTTCTCCTCTCCCACACCTGCGTCTCCCCTGTACACCCTCTCACTCTCTCATCTCCCTGTCTCTCTTTCTCTTGAGTTTAATTGTCAGACTCGAAGCTCATCCCTGCGTCTAGGCATTTCCTTAACACGATCCTCGCATTCTTGTATCAACACGACGTGGAGCTCAGACCCGCATTTGCGTTCTTCTCATGTTATGGCTTAAACGCGGGTCTCGAACCTGCATTTGTGGCATCCACGTAACGCGACTCCCGCGCCTGCGACTCCTGCGTCTTCATTCTCTCTTCTTCCAGTTCTCTATTTCCTTCTCTATATAATATAATATTTATTATATTGAACACGTTTATGCGTTGGTTACCTGAATTTGGAAATCGGGAATTTTACGGTGTTTTTCAAAGATTTAGGCGAGTATTTTCGCTTTCCTTTTGGACTTCCCTGCTTTATCGGGTCGACTTGTATTGTATTATGTAATTGTATCTGTATTCACGTTTTGCATTGGGATGTGCTTCTGTATTTGTAGTGCCTGAGAGCCCAATATTTTGTTTGTCTGTGTGAGAGAGTATATATATGCACACACATACATACACACACACACACACACACACACCTGTGACGAATATTTGTAGCAGTGTAGACAATATTCCTCATGTGTGCTGTTTAGAACTAACACCTTCTACAGGTACCCTTGCCTCGGGCCAAATCTTCGGGTTCAATCTCTCTAAGTTTTTAAAAGTCCTCTAGACTTTCTATATGCTACGCCTGGTAGTCGGACCTAGCGTCAGCACTAAACTACTAATTTCGTTTGAGTGCAGTTACCCCATAAGCACGGTTATGTCGTGAGCAGTAGCATGGTGTTAATACGCATATTGTGACACGTGCGTTTAGCTATGCAGTGAGTGCTAACCACGCCGAGCGTGATAGCATCTAATGTTGTACATTAGTTTCGCTCTAGCTCATTTAGCTTCACTTGAATATTAGCATGCTCCCTTACTCATTTGCCTACTCAAGTAATTCTTCTATTGATGGCTGTGCAGAGTTTGAGATATTGCTTATACTGTTTTCCTGTATAGCTTGACATGTTTCACTTGACGTGCTATCTTTCACCATGTTGTCTCTTATTATCTAACATGTTACTACTTGCCATCTGCCCTTGTTATGATATCACTTATCACCTGCCACCTGTCATGTTAACACCTGACATGTGATTACTACATTTACAGAAATTCTATACCTGTTATCCTGTAATATATAAAGTGACCTGAATTTATAGTTCTTATATACTCTTGTAAATTTGAACTTGTCATGCTCATATTATTCCCGTAAATATGATAATTACTTAATAATAAAATATAAAAAGAACAACTTACATCGAGTAAGGGGGAAACTGATGAGTTTCAAGTGGTGAATATGTTTACCGTGGTATCAAGTATGTGGTGCAACTAAAACTTTGGTTCTATCTGTGGGCCTCCAGGTGTTTCACGGGGTGTAATGCCACCCCGATTACTAACTTCATGTGGGGCATCCTATAAGACCCTCCTATTCGCCTCGCGGTAGGTTCCATATCAGGAACAAAATATCATGGGTCGTGGTCTCAGGTATGCACGAGACCCACTATAAGTATAACCCATTGTTTCATCATCAGTTTCCAATAACAATCTCAGCTTACTCATATATGGATGTATGCGTGTTGGGACGCCAGGGCACATACCTGGATATATGTGTAGGGTGAGTGATAATAATAAGATGCTAATTAATAATTGTTGTGCCCTGCAATTTAGGTTGTATACATTCAGATTACGATGACGTGAGATATACGGTATATAGATGAGGGTTTTCTTGTTTGGATTATTTCTTCGATGTACTTATCTTATAAAGCCATAATCTGAATTGTACTGCTGGTTTTGCCGTACTTGCTTTTATTGACTTTTTATTCGGATTTTTGGTTTTACTACTATTATTATTATATTATATATTCCTAACTTTACCACTTGTGCACAGCTTCACTATCTCTTGTTGTTATCTTATTGAACACAACATGTCTCATACCTGATATCTCACTTTTATTACTGTGCCTAATCTCCTGATTTGTTTTATACGGATACTTAGATACTGTATAATCTCCTGATGATTCATACTGTTCTATTTAGTTGTTATTGTTGGCAACCCAAGTTGTGCGCACTCAATCGATGTAGACATGAGTGTATGGCATATAGATGAGTGTTTCCTTATTTGTATTATCTCCTCGAGGTATCAATCTCATGAATCTATCTACTGAGCCCGTACAACTGGTTTGTCATATCTACTTGATGCCTCATCTCTATTCATGTGTGCTTGTGCTCACGACACGGTTTTCAATGCATGCTCTTTTATTCGGATTTATCGATACACGTGTTTATCTTTGCACGCCACTTGGCACTCTCAACATCACTCGTTGGGGAGTTCTGACTCCCCTGGATCCTCATGTCCAGGTTTCAAAGCTTGGAGCCTGTGGATTCTCCCGGTTACTATTCAGAGTGGCGCCGCGAAAGCGTGGATTATCAAAAGACCGTCTGAGACCCTATCCTTCCAGGCTCCCTTCCTTGGCTCTAGAGTTTTCCTATTATGAATTTTAGCCCTCATTTGTACAGTTTATAATTGTATATCTCTTTGTATTCTCGCATTTACGCCTATCAGGTGATGTAATATTCTTATAATATTGTGTCACATCTGTGATAACTTTATAATTGTACTCATATGTTAGAATGTATAAAACACCACGTACTTTCATACTCTGATTCTTGTCTGTACTGATGCTTAGCGTATGTACGTGAGAGTATTTCTGACCTAAGTATATACGTCGCAGTAACGTCTCCCATCGGGATCGGGGCATTACACTAATTAAGAAGGGTAAATCTTATATTTATGTTTGTTTTGGAATTAATTTAGCTTTAGTGCCACTTCATACATGGTGGATAGATAATTCACATAAGCGATTCAATGCGAACTTTCAAACCCAAAGGAGGCCCAGCCAAGCTGAGCGATACGTGTACATGGATGATGGAAATAAAGTTGTAGTTGAAGTTGTTAGAGTTTGTAGACTTACATTAGATTCTGATTTTTTTTGTTTTAGATTTGGATGAGACTTTATATGTACCATCCTTTTAGGCGAAATCGTATTTCTATTTCATTGTTAGATAGATCTTTTTTTACTGTCACTCTTGGTAATAAAATCTTAGTCTACTTTTTAAGTCTAAAGTTGTTGGTTCTAGAATTCTGACTGATGGCTATATAAATTGAAACTTCATGCTTCATATCCTGAATCTTTATATGTGAATAGCCTAGGAACTAAGCGAACATTAATTAAAGAATCATTAGGAAGTTTGGTGCTAGATGGAGTTCAGGCATCTTGGATTTGGTGTATACATAGATTTGTGGTCCATTCCCTACAACTTATTGGAATGACCACAGATACTTCATCGCTTTTACAGACGATTATTTTCGTTATGGGTACCTATACTTGTTACATGAGAAATCCCAATCACTGGACATATTTAAAATCTATAAAGTTGAAGTTAGAAATCAACTGAATAGAAATATCAAAGTTGTTCAATCTGATCGTGATGGTGAGTACTACAGCAGATACGACGGATCAGGTAGATGTCTAAACCCATTTGCCAATTTCTGAAAGAGTGTGGCATTGTCGCTCAGTACACCATGTCAGGGACACCTCATCAAAATGGTATTGCTGAAAGATAAAATCACACACTAAAAGGCATGGTGGAGTATGATAGAGCACACTACTCTTCTAGAGTCATTATGGTGTGAAGTCTTAAAGACAGTTGTTTACTTCCTGAATAGAGTACCTAGCAAAACAGTAACTAAAACCCCATTAAGTCATGGACTGAGAAATCTCTCAATAGTAGGCATCTATATGTTTGGGGTTATCCAGCGAAAACTTGACCATATATACCATATAGAAGAAGCTAGACTTAAGGACAATTAGCTGTTTATTCGTAGGGTATTCTGAGAGGTACAGAGGCTTTAGGTTTTACCGTCCCTCTACTAAGAACATAAAGACAGATAATGCTAATTTTTTTTTTAGGATATTCAGAACAGTGAGAGTTAACTACATAAGAATTTCATATTTGAAGAAGAACAGATTGTTATACCCATGACAACTATTCCAAATGATGAAGTAGTTATTTCACTTCAGAAAAATACAGTTGTACCTTTATATGGTACAGATACAATTCATCCTGAAGTAGTTCTTGTTGATGAGGTACAACCTGAAAATCATCAACCATAAGTGCCTAGGAGATCAATTATGGAGAGGAGATCAGCCATTGCAAATGACTATATATTTTATCTCCAAAAGTATGAGTTTGAGATAGGGTTAGAGGATGAGCCCATATCCTTGAATGAGGCCAAACTCAGTATTCACTCCAATAAATGATCAAATGCCATGAATGATGACTTAAAATACAACAAGGACAGTGGTGTTTGGGATTTAGTAAAGTTGTTTAAAGGTAAAAAAACTGATTGGCTGTAAATGAGTATTCAAAACCAAGCAGGATTCAAAAGGTAATATTGAAAGGTATAAGGCACATCTTGTCGCAAAGGAATTCACTTAAACAGAGGGCATTGAATATAAGGAGACTTTCTCCCCGTTTTTCATGAAGGATTCTTTTAGAATTATCATGACACTAGTGTCCCACTTTGACCTAGAGTTACACCAAATAGATATTAAGATTATCTTTCTTAATGGTAGCATTGAGGAAGTAATTTGTATAGTGCAAGTAGAAAGTTTTAAAGCCAAAGCTTCACAATATTTGGTTTGCAAATTAAATAAATCCATTTATAGTTTAAAGCAAGCATCTCGTCAGTGGTATTTAAAATTTGATCAAGTAATATCTGATTTTGATTTTAAGGAGAATGTAGATGATCAATACATTTACCATAATTTTAAAGAGAGTAAACTTATATTTCTTATGCTATATGTAGATGACATTCTATTAATAAGTAACGATATAGATTTTCTACTTGAGACCAAGAGTTCTCTCTCAAAGAATTTTGAGATGAAAGATCTTGAAGTCGCTTCTTTTGTGATAGGCATCCAGATTCAACGTGATAGGACACATGGAATATTAAGTTTATCATAAAAGGTCTATATCGATAAGATGCTAAATAGATGTGACATGAAGAATTGCTCTATGAGAGATAAGTTGAGTCTACTCCAATGTCCCAACAACGACCTACAGAAAGAGCAAATGAAAGACGTTCTATATGCATCGGAGGTTGGAAGTCTGATGTATGCTCAAGTTTGTACCCGCCCAAACATAGCATATACCATTGAGAAACTTGACAGATACTTGATCAATCCTGGAATTGATTACTGGAAGCCTGCCAAGAAAGTGATGCAATAACTATAGAAAACTATATAAAATCTAATCAGTTGTAGCTGATCAAATACACAGATTCATATTACACTGGCTGTATCAACAAAAGAAAGTCCACTTGAGGTTACATTTTTCTAATTGTAAGAAGATGGTAGATTTAGTCGAGAGGCCATTACAGCTACACTGTGACAATAAGAGCTATAGAGCTCTATTACAATAGTGACAAAAGTTCAACAAAGTTGAAGCATATTGACATTAAGTTTCTTGTCATCAATGGAAAAATTTAGAATCCTATTGTGTCTATTGATAGTGTTAGTTTTATTTTTAACATTACAGATCTACTTATTAAAAGACCTCCACCTAAAGTCTTTGAAAAACACCTAGAGGGGGGTGGATAGGTGTAAGTGCTAATCTAGTGTACTAAGTGCTCTAAATGCGGAAGCTTAAACAATTCTTGCAACACACTTAATACAACACACAAGTGTAGCCGAATTCCCCGTGAAGGGCTCTGGACTAACTCCTCTTGATTCCCCTAAATATGGGTTGAGGTGCTATGTGAAGCTCTTGTGGTTAAGTACAAGTGAGGCACACATAAACAACCAAGCATATAATATGAATAGGCAATATGAATCAATGCTCAAACACAAGCAAATAGATATGATGCTATGAATGATGCTATGCACAAATAAATGAGAGAGAGAGTAAAAAGACAATGGATCAAACGCAAACATAAAGATATGTTTCGAGGTTCGAGCCCCTAGCTCTACATCCCCGCCTACACCACCGTGTAGGATTTCCAATCCACTATCTCCCACCGAGGGAATCTCTACCGAAGAGGATTTGTTACAACAAAGGGAGTACCGAACTCCTCTCTCAAACACCGCCTCACAACCGAGGGGTAGGCCCGTAGCCAAACAACAACCAACACCTCTACCGAAGAGGGTTTACAAACCAAACTCCACCTCTCACTAGAGAGAGCAAACCAACAAACTCAACCTCTACCAAAGAGGGAGCAAACCAATCATCCGATCAACCTCTACCAAAGAGGGATACAACAAAAGCAAGGGTGTACAACTTGGAGGCTACAACAACCTCAAACAATCTCTCTTTTCACTTTTCCACAAAACAATGATCCTAATAGATTAGGATAGAAGATAGCTCAAGTGTGAAAAACAAGTGTTTTGATCAAAGAAATTCTCTTGGGAAAACACCAAAAATGTATAGAAATTTTAGCTCAAAAACTAATTCCCAAAATCCTAATTTCTTTGAAATAAACAAAACACTCAAAACAAATAAGATTGATCTTTTGGCACTTAAAACTCTTTTGAAAACTTGTTTAAAACACTGAAGAAGTCAGGAAATTTTAGCTCTAAAAATCTTGGCCAAAATCCCAAAGAAATGGGGTTTATATAGGCCCATCAGAAAACTAGCAGTTAGGCTGATCTGGCAGCCTGACAGGCTGCCGGTCGGCCTGCCCGGCCGACCGCCAACGGTCAGAAATGTGACCGTTGGGGCAACCCGGTCGACCGCCCGGTCGACCCAAATAAACAGAGAGCACTGCTCTCAGGTCCGGTCGGCCGCCCGGCCGACCGTCCCTGTGTCTGCCAAACGTGCACAGGCTTGTGCACGTCGGTCGACCCAAAGGGTCGACCGGCCTCTGGTGCGGTCGACCCGTGCGGTCGGCCGACCTGGCCTGTCAGCCACTGTTATGGGACAGAAACACATGTTAAAAATATTTTAGAAAAATCTTTTATCTCTTTTAAAATTACCATAAAAATTATTTTATCATTTTACTTTGATAAACAAACTTGTGATAAAAATTTCAAGACATATATCAACATATTCAATCATTTTTGTGTCTTGCAAGTTTTATCAAAAACCAACACTTGTATTTTTATCAAACTTGATTTTTAATACATGAATAGGAAAGTCAAAATAAGTTTGTTTAAAAGTTAAGCATGCATGTATAGAATGAAACAACTATACATATATCAATTAAACTTGTTTTGATCAACTATTCATGAAAACCAAAAACCAAATATAAAACATGTGTGTTTGTGCACTTGAGCATATCAACTATACTAAGCTTTACAAATGGATCTAAACACACTATCTAAACTATGGATACCTAAGTCTTCTTGACGATCTCCATCTTCAAGTAGACCCGATCCAAAACTCCATCCATGGGCTAGGCAATGTGTGATCTTGAAGCTTGAGCCCTGGAATCACTTGTGAAGCTTCCAAAACACCTCTTGTTGAAGCTATCACCAAACTAACAATTTGTTATAAGATCTGAGACTAAAAACACAAGAATATTATTAAACATAACTACATGAGTTAATCATCATCAAAACTAGGGTGGAAGGCCTTTGGGCCAACAATCTCCCCCTTTTTGATGATGACAAAACTCATGGAGTTATATATGCATGGATTAAAGTTAAGCTGTAAAGAAGCTCCCCCTTAACTCATGCATAAATAAATAAACTTAATATGCAATGAATATTAAACATGAATGCATAGATATGCATAAACAATAAAAGGTTTTAGATACCAAATGAAATGTTCAAAGACACAACATGCTCTAGATACCAATTAAATTAAACTAAATTAAACTTAATATATGCGAAAACATAACTATGCATATATAAATCTTATAAACTCAAAATCTTTCTCCCCCTTTTTGTCAATCATCAACAAAGGGGTAAATAATCAAAACAAAATTTTCTTACCCTTTTTTTGTTCGAAATAATGAATCAACAAAAAGGGTTAATAAAAACAATATTTGCCCCTTTTTGTCTAAAACAAAAGCAAAAGCCAAATAGGGGTGACAATCAATTAAGATATCAATTGAAAATACGTCAATGAAGCATCTTGATACCAATTGAAAGTAAACATAGGTCAATCAACAAATGGTATATGCTATATGCATTCATGAAGAGGAAGACGCTAAGTTAACTTCCCTACACATATGCATTATATGAAGAAGGGATGATATGCCCCAATTCACATAACACATATTATGTAATGCATAAGGAGAGATGTGAAGCTCCCCCTACACACGTGTATCACATAAAGAAAAGTTATCAAGCTCCTCAATACAAGATACACTCAACATGAATCTATATGTAGAAGAGATGTTAAGCTCTCCTTGCATATAGGCAACATAAATCAAAAACTTTGAATTTTTCTTTAAACAAAATTTTTAGATACCAATTTAAAACACAAGACATCTTGATATCAAAAAGAGAATATTTTCTTTTTAAGCCATATAAACAATTTTGATTATGATATCATATGCTTAAAATAAACATCAAATTTCCAATCATAAAGTGTGGGAGTGGAAATCAAATACCAATTGAAATATGAAAGTCAAATTTTCTTCCCCTTTATGAAAAACAAACTGAAACAATGCTTAGGCTTGATACCAATTTAAAAGTAATCAATTGAAATAGGATAATCATTTAGGTTTTCAAGCTTAGCATAAACAAATATTTGTGCTCTAAGATATAGGAATATAATAGGCACAAATAAAACATATATGTATGAAAAAAATAGATACCAATAGACATTGATACCATTGAAATGAAAGCATACATACATAAACACATATGAGTATACAAAAGAATCAAGATTGATACCAATTGAAAGAATTCAATGATACCAATTGACATAATAAAAGCATGGTATAACTCATATCAAAATGAAGAATAAGAACTAGTTAAAATGAAAATTTTTGTTAACTAGTACGAAATCCTTCAAGCAAGGAATAAACTAAAAATAATTTTCATAAAACACATGTAAATCACATAGCACTTAAAAACACTTAATATTCAATAAAGTCCATACATGCTCATGAAAACATACTCATGAGAAATATTTTAAAAAAAATGGTGAGTGTACAAGTAAGGTGTGACATGGCATTATGAAATTTCCAATTAAGCTCAAAATTCCTTGAAACAATGAAAATCATCAAAATTATTTAATCTTCAAGGTATATGTATGTCTTATACAAACTAAAGTATACATACATATCCAAAACACAACAAGTCCACAAAATATATGCATTAAGGCACGTGGCTAAAAAAGGATGTATATGTATAATAATAATTTGGATAAAATAGACATATACATGAAGTTAAACAAATAAACACGAAATCAAGAAAAACTAAATTTTCACCAAAACAAATTTCATTTCAAGGTATATGTATGAATTGTCAACACAATAAGTATACATATATATCCCTAAACACAATTGAGTCCATATATATAGATTTGCATGAAAGGCAAATGACTCAAAGGGCATACATGTATATCTTAAAGTTTGGCAAAATAAACATATACATGAAATGAAAAATCATAAAACAAATCCAAAAATAGGAATACAAGTTTAAAATATATGAATCATCAAAACTAGACTATACTAGCACATCTAATGGGTTCAAATAAGCAATCAAACCCAAACATATATAGATTTATTTGTGGCCCACTATATGCACAAACATAAATCCTAGTCTTAATGAAAACTAACATCTAAACATGTAATCAACATATGAAGCATAAAACTAAGATATAAATCAACATGATAAACATAAACATGATTATTATAAATATCCACATGTTATTAGAACTATGATATACGCAACAGCAACCAAATAGTGAGAACACAAAAGAATTTATCCATATTGAACATGGTGTCTCAAAATAACTAAACATGTATATCACAAATTTAGTAAGCATGGCATATTCATACTAATCACTAAACAATGAAACATGCTATAAACAATGAATATTAAAAGCATGAAAACAATAAAGAGGAGTTAGGAATCGTTACCAAAACCTAGAAGGCAACTCTCCCTCTCTCCAAAACATGGTGGTCTTCTCCACCAAATTTTCCTTGAAAGTGATGCATCCAATTGATTTCCTTTAAACTTGGAACGCATCCACTCCAAGGTGCCGCTACTCTCACGTCATGTGAGAGCCCACATCTACATCAAATAAAGGAGGGGTGGTCTTTGGTACCCATATCTTCTTGGGTCCATGAGGGTTAGTACCTTCTCTAACCCAAACAAATTTCTTTGCTAAATTAGGAGTATGTAATCTATCATAGCAAAATTTAGTAAGGTGGCCCATACGTCCACAATGTGTACAAGTGTACACATGAGCATACATAGTGTGATGGTGTCCGTGAGGAGCATGTGTATGCCGTGTATGGTGTGCATGAAAAGATGGAACTTGTTTCTTTCGAACCAAGGATTCCAAGCGTGTATGGTTCATGGCACATTGGCTCATAGTGGACCCCAACAATCCATTTTCTTCTTAATTAAATTTATATCATTTTCAATCAAAGAAGAAGTGGAGCAAGCAATGGGTGGAGTGCGTGAAACTACCCTAGCATGGCAAACATGAGAATCAATCTTATTTTGCAAAATAATATTTTTCTCTAAACAAACATTTAAATCATTTGAAATAGAAATAATTTTGTTTTTCAAAGCAACATTCTCTTTTAAAATAAAATCAACTTTTGAAGACAAATTTTCATTTTTCTTCAAAAGAGTTTCACAATCATTTTTATTTTTCAACAAATCATTTTCTTTAAGTGCAAGTTCTAATTGAGATCTCAATGAATCCCTTTCATTATAGACCTCAACCTTCTCTTGCAAAACCTTGTCAAGTTTAGAAGACAATTTTTCTTTTTCTTTAGTTAAAGCAAAAGTCTTCTTTTTCAACAAATTATATTTTTCTATTAGTTTTTTTACAAACAATAGATAGTTCTTCATTCAAAGCATGGGGATCAACATAATCAACACATGAAGAACTAGAATCAAAACTATCTAGTTGAGTTTCCGATTGTACCTCAAGGGAGTCATTCCCTTGGACCATTAAGCATTGAGAATCGGATTCTCCACTAGATTCCTCTTCTTGTTGGATTTGCAATTGAAGCTCGGAGGTGGTGGTTGTTGTCAACATGTTCCACACTGCAAATGCGGAATCAAAGTTAGAAGCAAGCATAAGATATTCTTTATTTAATGTGCTTCTAATGGCCTCAAGGGCTTGTGCATTGACCCCTATATGCTTGCGGTCACCAAGATGACATCTCTTGGTAGCGGCAAGGAAAACATGCAAACCTAGGGTCTTTAGGTACATGGACATCCTATACTTCCAAATAACAATGTTGGAAGGGTCAAAATTATTGGCCCAAAGGCCTTCCACTCTAGTTTTGATGATGATTAACTCATATAGTTATGTTTACTAATATTCTTGTGAGTTGAAGTTTCAGATCTATTAGCAAGATATTAGTTGGTGATTAGCTTCTACAAGGAGTTTAGAAGCTTCACAAGTGATTCCAGGGCTCAAGTTTCAAGATCACACATAGCCTAGCCCATGGATGGAGTTTTGGATCGGGTCTACTTGAAGATGGAGATCGTCAAGAAGACTTAGGTATCCTAGTTTAGATAGTGTGTTTAGATCCATTTGTAAAGCTTAGTATAGTTGATATGCTCAAGTGCACAAACACACACGTTTTATGTTTGATTTTTGGTTTTCATGAATAGTTGATCAAAACAAGTTTAATTGATATATGTATAGTTGTTTCATTCTATACATGTATGCTTAATTTTTAAACAAACTTATTTTGACTTTCCTATTCATGTATTGAAAAATCCAAGTTTGATAAAAATACATGTTTTGGTTTTTGGTAAAAATGATAAAACACAAAAATAGTTCATATTGATTGATATTTGAGCTAAACTTTTTATCACATGTTTATATATCAATGCAAAATGATAAAACTATTTTTGGGTATTTTTATAAGAGATAAAAGAATTTTTAGAAAGATTTTTAATATGTGTTTCTGTCCCAGAACAGTGGCTGACAGGCCAGGTCGGCCGACCGCACGGGTCAACGCACCAGATGGGTCGACCGACGTGCACAAGCCTGTGCACGTTTGGCAGACACAGGGACGGTCGGCCGGGCGGCCGACCGGACCTGAGAGCAGTGCTCTCTGTTTATTTGGGTCGACCGGTGGTCGACCGGGTTGCCCCAACGGTCACATTTCTGACCGTTAGCGGTCGGCCGGGCCGGCCGACCGGTAGCCTGTCAGGCTACCAGATCAGCCTAACGGCTAGTTTTCTGATGGGCCTATATAAATCCCACTTCTTTGGGATTTTGGCCAAGATTTTTAGAGCTAAAATTTCCTGACTTCTTCAGTGTTTTAAACAAGTTTTCAAAAGAGTTTTAAGTGCCAAAAGATCAATCTTATTTGTTTTGAGTGTTTTGTTTATTTCAAAAAAATTAGGGTTTTGGGAATTAGTTTTGAGCTAAAATTTCTATATCATTTTTGGTGTTTTCCCAAGAGAATTTCTTTGATCAAAACACTTGTTTTCCACACTTGAGCTATCTTCTATCCTAATCTATTAGGATCATTGTTTTGTGGAAAAGTGAAAAGAGAGATTGTTTGAGGTTGTTGTAGCCTCCAAGTTGTACACCCTTACTTTTATTGTATCCCTCTTTGGTAGAGGTTGATCGGGTGATTGGTTTGCTCCCTCTTTGGTAGAGGTTGAGTTGGTTGGTTTGCTCCCTCTAGTGAGAGGTGGAGTTTGGTTTGTAAACCCTCTTCGGTAGAGGTGTTGGTTGTTGTTTGGCTACGGGCCTACCCCTCGGTTGTGAGGCAGTGTTTGAGAGAGGAGTTCGGTACTCCCTTTGTTGTAACAAATCCTCTTCGGTAGAGGTTCCCTCGGTGGAAGATAGTGGATTGGAAATCCTATACGGTGGTGTAGGCGGGGATGTAGAGCTAGGGGCTCGAACCTCGAAACATATCTTTGTGTTTGCGTTTGATCCATTGTCTCTTTACTCTCTCTCTCATTTATTTGTGCATAGCATCATTCATAGCATCATATCTATTTGCTTGTGTTTGAGCATTGATTCATATTGCCTATTCATATTATATGCTTGGTTGTTTGTGTGTGCCTCACTTGTACTTAACCACAAGAGCTTCACATAGCACCTCAACCCATATTTAGGGGAATCAAGAGGAGTTAGTCCAGAGCCCTTCACGGGGAATTCGGCTACACTTGTGTGTTGTATTAAGTGTGTTGCAAGAATTGTTTAAGCTTCCGCATTTAGAGCACTTAGTACACTAGATTAGCACTTACACCTATTCACCCCCCTCTAGGTGTTTTTCAAAAATTAGGTGGGGTCATGAAGTCCATGGTAAACTATATGAGTGTGCAAACAAGCAAATGCAAACAATAGATTAGCAAACAAATGGATCTCACTCCTAAGATGTTAAGCCTAAGTATTAGGAGCACTAGCTCTGATACCAATTGATAACACCTAGAGGGGGGTGAATAGGTGTAAGTGCTAATCTAATGTACTAAGTGCTCTAAATGCGGAAGCTTAAACAATTCTTGCAACACACTTAATACAACACACAAGTGTAGCCGTATTCCCCGTGAAGGGCTCTGGACTAACTCCTCTTGATTCCCCTAAATATGGGTTGAGGTGCTATGTGAAGCTCTTGTGGTTAAGTACAAGTGAGGCACACACAAACAACCAAGCATATAATATGAATAGGCAATATGAATCAATGCTCAAACACAAGCAAATAGATATGATGCTATGAATGATGCTATGCACAAATAAATGAGAGAGAGAGTTAAGAGACAATGGATCAAACGCAAACACAAAGATATGTTTCGAGGTTCGAGCCCCTAACTCTACATCCCCGCCTACACCACCGTGTAGGATTTCCAATCCACTATCTCCCACGAGGGAACCTCTACCGAAGAGGATTTGTTACAACAAAGGGAGTACCGAACTCCTCTCTCAAACACCCCTCACAACCGAGGGGTAGGCCCGTAGCCAAACAACAACCAACACCTCTACCGAAGAGGGTTTACAAACCAAACTCCACCTCTCACTAGAGGGAGCAAACCAACCAACTCAACCTCTACCAAAGAGGGAGCAAACCAATCACCCGATCAACCTCTACCAAAGAGGGATACAATAAAAGCAAGGGTGTACAACTTGGAGGCTACAACAACCTCAAACAATCTCTCTTTTCACTTTTTCACAAAACAATGATCCTAATAGATTAGGATAGAAGATAGCTTAAGTGTGGAAAACAAGTGTTTTGATCAAAGAAATTCTCTTGAGAAAACACCAAAAATGATATAGAAATTTTAGCTCAAAAACTAATTCCCAAAGCCCTAATTTCTTTGAAATAAACAAAACACTCAAAACAAATAAGATTGATCTTTTGGCACTTAAAACTCTTTTGAAAACTTGTTTAAAACACTGAAGAAGTCATGCAATTTTAGCTCTAAAAATCTTGGCCAAAATCCC
The DNA here is from genome assembly GCA_038442645.1 of Agave tequilana. Lineage (NCBI taxonomy): Eukaryota > Viridiplantae > Streptophyta > Magnoliopsida > Asparagales > Asparagaceae > Agave > Agave tequilana. Next base: position 78,669 of record JAVJIF010007216.1, read on the forward strand.
AAAGAAATGGGGTTTATATAGGCCCATCAGAAAACTAGCCGTTAGGCTGATCTGGCAGCCTGACAGGCTACCGGTCGGCCGGCCCGGCCGACCTCCAACGGTCAGAAATGTGACCGTAGGGGCAACCCGGTCGACCGCCCGGTCGACCCAAATAAACAGAGAGCACTGCTCTCAGGTCCGGTCGGCCGCCCGGCCGACCGTCCCTGTGTCTGCCAAACATGCACAGGCTTGTGCACGTTGGTCGACCCAAAGGGTCGACCGGCCTCTGGTGCGGTCGACCCGTGCGGTCGACCCGTGCGGTCGGCCGACCTGGCCTGTCAGCCACTGTTATGGGACAGAAACACATGTTAAAAATATTTTAGAAAAATCTTTATCTCTTTTAAAATTACCATAAAAATTGTTTTATCATTTTACTTTGATAAACAAACTTGTGATAAAAATTTCAAGACATATATCAACATATTCAATCATTTTTGTGTCTTGCAAGTTTTATCAAAAACCAACACTTGTATTTTTATCAAACTTGATTTTTCAATACCTGAATAGGAAAGTCAAAATAAGTTTGTTTAAAAGTTAAGCATGCATGTATAGAATGAAACAACTATACATATATCAATTAAACTTGTTTTGATCAACTATTCATGAAAACCAAAAACCAAATATAAAACATGTGTGTTTGTGCACTTGAGCATATCAACTATACTAAGCTTTACAAATGGATCTAAACACACTATCTAAACTATGGATACCTAAGTCTTCTTGACGATCTCCATCTTCAAGTAGACCCGATCCAAAACTCCATCCATGGGCTAGGTAATGTGTGATCTTGAAGCTTGAGCCCTGGAATCACTTGTGAAGCTTCCAAAACACCTCTTGTTGAAGCTATCACTAAACTAACCTCTTATTATAAGATCTGAGACTAAAAACACAAGAATATTAGTAAACATAACTACATGAGTTAATCATCATCAAAACTAGGGTGGAAGGCCTTTGGGCCAACAGTCTTCTTAGAGCATATTGTTCATATGGGCACGGCTAGTCATTATGATATCCTGATTTAGTGAGAGTGGATAATTTTATGTAACAGACATTATTTCTAAGTGCACTTTATATATATTTATTGATTCTGATAATAAAGTGAGAACTGCTTTCTTTAAATTTCTTTTACGTTTAATTTGTACATTTGAGTTTGTTAGCAGTTGGACTCATTGGAGTCATAAAGTTGGACTCGTTGGAGTTATAAAGTTAGACTCGTTGGAGGCATAAAGTGAAAACTAGTGGGAATTGTACTTATTTGATCAGAGGACATTTCTATTTCATACGTCCATATTTAATTTATGTAATTAAGAGCTCTGAAACTTGTGATGTGGGGTCCTACCTCGATTATACAGAAGGTAACGACCGCCATGGCAGAATACTTAATGGACCAAATTGTTTTGGAACGTGTTTTGTTGGCGGTTAAAGTTTTGACGTCATAAAGTTATGAATAATATCTATTCAGTACGACTTGTTTGGCCCAAGTGGAAGATTGTTAGACTTATTATATTTTAAAGTCTAATTTAATTTGGGCCTAATTAAGTCAATTGGATATTTGCACCCGCCCACTTTAACCTATGTTGTTTGACCCAATAAAGAATTGATCAAGCCTAAATGGTTTGGGTCTAGACACGTTTTCAATTATACTTAGTCACGAGTGTATCTAAATTAAAATGTGGGACTTATCTACACGTGTGAAACTCGTGTTATCAATCAAGGGCCTAGATCTATGATGAGTTAAATTAGGATTCCTTTATGCTATATATATATCATGGGTAAGGTTCCATCTCAACCAATAATGACCTAATCTCTCTCTCTCTCTCTCTCTCTCTCTCTCTTAGAGGCCTCTCATCTCCTCTAAGGATCAAGAAGAGAACTTGGTGACTGGAGAGAAGAATCCTCTCCCTCAACTCTGGCGTCTTTGAGATTATGCAATTTTCGACATCCCTTTCGTGATGGAGTCAGATATGCCTAAAATGCTCCTTCCCTTTGATCATGATAAAGAGGCTATTTCATATATGAGATCTTATTTGGACTATTATTAGATCCAACAGATGGTACTAATTGAGGATGAAAGAAAATGTGTGTGCATGGATGGAAGAAAAAGGGTTCAATTGGGTAAAAAAATTTAAAATTGTAAAGGTGATAAATATAATGGTGTTACTTAAAGAGGGGGAGAGTGAGTAATGTCTAAGGGAAGACAGAGGAGATGATGATCCTAAAATATAATCAGAAGAAGGAGCGGTTCACTTTCTTTGAATTATGGATTACTACAAGGAAAATAAAGAAGTTAGAGGCTGGGAATCAAAGAAAATGGAATGACGGTTGTGGTGGTGGAGATACTGGTGGAGAGGAAGGAGAATGGATAATAATAAGTTTAATTTACTAGACGAGGGTTTAATTTCTATTATAACAGGATTTCAATCAACCACCTCCCAGTCGTAGAGTGTGTTTGTTTCACTGTAAAAGGACATCAGTCGCAAGTCACTTGCGACTTATGGCCTTCGACGTTTGTTTGGACCGTAAGTCATAAAATACACTTGTATCTCAATTACGATCCACTTGCAACAGTTAATTTTATGGTCATGCAAATTTGTATTGCTGACAGTTAATTGTAATTAGATAATATTTTTATTATTAGATTAATATTTTAAAGAGAAATTTATTTTTAATTATTAGATTACATATAATTATTGCATAAAAGTTTTTATTAATAATTCAATAAATTTTAATATTAGAATATTTTTTATTACTATATTAATCTTTTTTATAACTAAATTAATATAATTTGACCACTTAATTTAATTCTTACTTTATTTATAGATTAATAATATTTAATATAAACTTAATATTTTTTATTAAATTATTTTTTATATTTAATATATTTAATTTTTAATATTTACTAATTACTAATTATTTATTATTTAATATATTATATTTTTAATATTTATTTTTTAAATTATTTACATTATTTATTTTTAAATTATTTATTTTTTAACTTTAATATTTATTTATTTATTATTATTATTTAATATTTTTGTTTTAATTTTTTATTTATATTTATTATTATTAGTTTAATTTTATTTTAAGTTATTTATTTTAAATTTTATTTTAAATTATCTACTTTTAAATCACCACACATTTAATTTTGTGGTCAACTTTTTCACTTATGACTTACACATTACGATAATCAAACACATAAAACATAATACACTTTCTCATTTTAATTTTACATTACCAACCAAACACCGTAAAACTTACTTATATGTAACTCACTTATACCTGTAAAAGAGTTTGCGACTTACGACAACCAAACAGGCCCCTACGTCTGACATGTAAAAGAATGACCAAAAATCTATAGTCGATAATGATATTTGCATATACATTGCACGTGCTCACAAATCTAATAAAGAAGAGATGAAATTAAAGCAGAATAAAAGGACGAAAAAGTCAATGGATTTCAATTTGATACAAAAAAATTCAATTAAGCTTTAAAGTATTATAAGTAAAATAAGAAAATATTTTGAGTATGAGATGTGAAGAGAGAAAATTTGGCATGTTAAACTTAGACTAACAAACTTCGAGATATTATAATAAAATAAACCCTTTTATTATATGAAAATTTTGTTGAATTTTATAATATTGCTCTTGCGTTTGGCTTATATCATGGTTTTATAACTCATACTCTGCAAGTTAAGTTGCCACTACCACAAAAATTGGAATTTTTCACCACCATAGTACAATTCAATTGAGATTTGAAAAAGAAATAACATCCTCGGTATAAATGACAGGGCTTTATGAATAAACATTATATCCAATTTTTTTTTACTATTGATCATTTTGTGGAGCTTATAAACTTCATCTTTTTCTAAAAAAATGTTATGTTTATAATTTGTCATTTTCTTGTTCTAAACTAAAGTGTCTAAAATTCATTATTATTCATCATAATACAACAAGGCATGAGGTTATATTTAATTTCAACAAAAATATACTAAGTAGTTTGCATGGATAAAATTGTCCCGTGCACAAATATCATGACATAGACACATGTGCATCCATCTCAAATTATTATTCTACACCAAGAGATGCATAGATTTATTTTTTTACACTGAGCTTTGTGGATTTTCAAAAGATTAACCATATGGCCTATATCCAAGGAGATACATATTTAACTTTTCGCATATTTTTAACATAACGTATGGTTTAGTTTTTGATTCGGGTCACGATTCGATTTTTAGATTGGCTCAGATTCAGTTTAGATTGCCTGCAACTTCAGCATCCACATTAACAATTCATCAGTTTGGCATTAACACCAACAATTCAAAAATTATTTACAACACTTTGACAATTTCGGCATTTGTTTTTAAGTTTTTTGTCTCAATGGCAAAACATTCTGAGTTTGAAGAGAATGCAAGATGTAAAAAGTTTTGCTTTCATTTTCTATTAAAGAAACTCTCAGTGTCACACTATCTCGAGTTTGAGGGGAATGTTAATCTAATAGGTAAGTTTGATTGTAGATTTCTAATGATGTTAGAAGTCCTAGTAATAATATAAGCAAGATTTGATTTTATATGACTTTGTATGATTAGAGAATTGCTTGTTGCTCCATGTGACTGTTAATTTTTATATGAGCATAGGAAAATTGTTTTGGGTAACTTGACAATTATATATAAAAAGAAAATTGGTGAGATTTATACATATTGGTGACACAATGCTAAAAACAAATGAAGCATTTGATTCACTAATTGACACACAAGATTGATAGGATTAGTAAACAGTGAATGCTTTAATATTTTAAGGTATTCATTCAAGTGGTGCACGAAGGCAAAGACAAACAACGTTGATGTAACAAAGTAAGAAAGTTATGCACTGAATGTAGTTTATGATAAATTGGTGAGTGGGAAAGCATGCATTCGAAGAAATGAATCAACACTAACAATTATATCCATCAAGACACATATTATTGATGTTTTATGCAGAGATTACTAAACAATAAACATTCAAAGACAGAAAAATAATAAGATTTTAATCTACTGTTTCCAATAAATAGTGCAAGCTATGTATCAATGGTTTTTGACAACAATTGGGCGTCTCTTTTTTTATTGTGTAGAATTTAGAATTTACGGTGAAAAAATAAATTAGTCTAGCATGACTTTTGTCACACGTGTTGACTTGGATGATACACGTCAAACTAGGTTTTGAAGCACCAATGAGGAGAGAGGGAGCCATCAAGATTGAATATTGCTTCTCTCCTCTTGAGCAAAATAGTTTGACGACATGCTACATGACTTTTTTGATTAGTGAATAGTGCAAGGTCTTGAGGTATGACACTTTCTTCTGTCCTTAAATATCTTTCTTTTATTTTTTTTTTTCATTTCTTAGTCTTTTCTTCTCTGCTTCTCTTCGCATCAATAAAAGATTAGTGATTGGAAAAACACCGATCGCTTAATTAAGATCAAATTTTCTTTCCCTTTTTAAAGTAGTGATACTTAGACCAACAAATCACTCGTGCCTTGTGCTAACGACACTCAATCAGAAAGAAAAAATGATGGAAATTATCACGCCCTACTTCCAAAAATACGCTGAAGCGTAGACGCGACGGAGTTAGCGAAGCATATACGTAAGGAAAATACCTCACGTATACATGCTAAGCCTTAAGTAACCCAGAACAAGATATAAATCTAAATTATAATAAATCAAGATCACTGCAATAACATATATAGATATCCACACATGATGATACATGAATAAGAAATGGAAAAGAGGTAAGTCTGATATACATAAATCAAAGAATAATCGCAGGAATAAAGGAAGGCAAGAGGGATAAGAATACCGTAATCAGATAGAGAGAAACTCTAGACTCCTCGCGAAGTGTAGGATCTCAACGAACACTTGATCAATAAAATAAACATCCAATATCTGGAAGTGCAAATTCAGGATTGTCAGAAGCGACCTAATTAGTGTATAAGAAATGAGGTGCAACATATAAACAGTGTGTACAGAATAATAATCCGTCTAAAGCTATAAATAGAAGATAACTGAATAACAATAACATGAATAAGTCTGTAGATAAAAGACAACTAATATAACTGTAAACAAACAACTGATGTCAAGATGAGTAACTTAGCATATGTCACTAGTCTGGTTGGTTATTATTAACCTAATTAGTGTAATACTTAGTTATGTCCCCATACCACAGCCGTTTTCCCACATACCAAATAAAGTTATCGTTGTTGTAACTGTCTGCCAATATAGTGCATGTGTTTTATAAAGGTACTGTGCACACCCGGTATCACGGTCTAACATTTCTGGCACTGAACCAGGATAGGCTGCATGGCCCTAATAACTGAAGACCACAGTCTCACACAAAAGAGTAACTGGTGTGGCGCCTAGTCCGGGCAAAGCCCTAATAATTGAGAACTAAATAACTAGGTAGCCAGTACTACCTTGGTTCCCCATGGTTGGAACCTAAACTTAATATACCATACCTAATCCTTCCAAAATACACGACATGCATCATCAGGCTATTACCCATGTTCCCCAGGTTACAATATCTTTTATTAACAAGCAAATATAAGTTATTATTTAAGGTGATTTAGTGACCGGATATCTTCATCAAATGACAATGACAATAATAGCTGATAACTAAATAACTAATAACTAAATAGTTATTAACTGACACCAGATGGAGAAGACTAGAGATATAGAGTCACTAATCATATCTGGGTCAATTACAAGATCGAGTCCAGTGTAAGGTATACTACACTAGTCCAAAATCAAAAGTGAGCAACATGAAATGATGCAAATAATCACTCATTTCAACTACATAATTAAAGTTAATACTCATTGATTCCTCATGAAGTGATACGCATAATCAAATTAGTAAAATAAATCAGACGGTCACATGAAATGATACAAATAGCATATAGACGCCTACTGACAATGGTAAATAAAGAAATGACACAAGAACAAACACTCACATGAAATGACGTGATTTTGGAACTGAATAGCCGCCTGGTCTTCACTGCACGAACTGATACGGATCTCCAGATCATCCCATTTGTCAGTTTTTGAATCGCCACTGTATCGGGTCCATAACGGGCACAATGCCGAATCTCCTGTTACTGAGTTCGGATCTCACGAACGAGTCTGAAACGCTATAACATGCAACCACATGCACACGATGATATACAAACACATATGTGCACATACACACATACTAACATAATACATACATACACCTATACCCACACTTAAATACATATATACGAGTATACATATACATACACCTATATACATACATATGTATACACACAAACACCAAATATACATAATTACACATAAACTTTAACACATGCACATATACTATTCCCAATACATATATATTAAATCCCATGCATATGGAAAATTAACACACACATTAATCTACATATAATATAAACAAAATAATACATAAACATACACAACATAGAGAAAGAGAGAAAGGGAGAGGGGACTCACGACCATGGGAGGAGCTCGGTGAAAGGACATGCCGCGGAGGTCGCGGGGTGGAGACGGTGGATCGCCGGGGTGCCCACAGAGTAGATCGGGCTGTCGTTGATGCTCACGGAGCTCGCAGGAGAGAGGGGCATGACAATGGTAGCAAACATGAAGAGGGGAGTGCGGCTGTGGTAGCATGCGAGGGAAGTGGCCTGTGGTGCTAGTTGCGTGGGCAGGGTGATTTCGGCCAAGGGTAAATCTTGCTGCGGCTATGGGGGGTTGGAAGGGGCCATGGTTGTGCTCCTAGCCAGAGATGGTGGCGCATGATGGGGAGAGGGGGCTGCCATGACTATGGTGTGCTGCAGCTGGTGGGAGATGTAAGCTTGTGGAGATGGCCGGGAGGAGGGAGACCATGGTGCTGTCATGAGGGTCTGATGAGGGGATGGTTTCTGTGCGGGTTTGGCTGCAGGGCTGCGCACTGGCAAGAGAGAAGGGGTGATCTTTGTATAGAAGGAGGTGGTGGTGTTGGCACACATAGGGATACAGAGGCGTCGGACTGTCATGGGGGTTTGGTGGTGGAGATCATCACGGCCATGATAGGGGTCCTCGCGGCTTGCTGTAAGGGCTTGGGCGTGCTCGGTTGGGAGAAGCTCCGAGCAAGGAGAGGGTGGAGCCCGTAGTTGCCACGGCGGGGATTGGCGCGACAATGGAGATGGGCTTGTTGATGGTGGTGACTGCTGTAAAGGGAGAAGGGGAGGATGAAGATATTAGATTAGGTTAATCTTAGGGTTTAGAGATTAGGTGACGATGATGTGTGTGTGTGTGTGTGTGTGTGAAGGTAGATAATGGGCATTGGGTTATTGGGTATATAGGTATTGATAAAGGGTTAATGGGTTGAATCATGGGCTAATAGATATAGGTCAAAGGTAATGGGCAGTGGGTTAAGATAAATGGGTATGGGTTTGAATCTAAGAATAAAAAAAACATAATGAATATCAATAAGGCTACATAATAATAATATATAGTAATAATAATAAACACTAATAATAATAATTAACAATACTAATAATAATTAAAATAACTATAACATTAATAGTAGTAATAATAACAATAATTATAATCATAAGGAAACAACCATTAATAATAATAAAAATTATTAATAATATTAGTTAACAATAATATTAATAATCATAATCATAATGATTAGCAATACAATAATAATTACAGCATTAATAACAATACGGATATTAATTAACAACAACAATAATAATTGATAATAACAATAATAATAATAAAGAAATGATAATTAACAACTACCACTACCACTAATATATATACCAATATTAAAATAAATAAATAAAATAATGGTAACACTAATAATAATAAATAAACACCAACAATATTAATAATAATAACACTAATAATAATATCAATAAGTAATAATCATAATGAAAAAATAATAATAGTAATAACTACCGCTAATAATATCTGTTAATAATAAGAATAATGATAGAAATAATAGTAATAAGAAACTAAAAAGTTGATAAGAAATAATGGTAATAATATATAAAACAAAATATCATTTACCATCTTAAAAATAATAATAATAACTATAAATCAAGTTAATTAATATAAAATAATCAGTAAAACAAAAATAAATACTGTAAAAAAAAATACAGTATTACTTATTAGGGATATTATAGGAATCATTTTATCTTTAGAGTAGTGATACTCACACCACAAGTTGTTCTCTAACGCTATCTTACAACCTGACTAAAGAAAAATCATTGAAAATGTAGACGACAACCATTGGTCGAATTAACTAGTTTTGTTTTCTTACACTAGATTTTTAAAAACTAAATCGTTTCAAACACCACTAATTAACTATTATTTTTAATAATTTCATTATATTTATCGTATTTTAATATATTTTTTAGAGTAAATTACAAAAAGATTACTTGTATTATTGACTGAATAGTACTATGTAGGCTGCCAAAAAATCAGCAATGACAAAACCTAAACCACACGCCTCGTATCGAACGCGAAAGTCGCGTCTCAAAATCCCAAGCGTGAACTTCGCGTGTCATCAACAAATGCAGAGGTCATGTTCCTTCTGCAAACGCAGACCTCAATCAAGCTTAGCGTTTCAACATAAATGCGAGCTTATGAAGCTTCAAGTTTTAACATAAACGCGAGCCTTTGAACTCCGCATTTCAACATCAACATGAGCTCCATGTTTCTGGTATTACTGTTATAACTGACAGCCACAAAGACTGGGTCAGTTACACCTTTTTCCATTTAATGAGGGATTAGTCCCTATTTATACAGAAAATTAAGGGATCAGTTACACCCCAAAATTCTCTATAAATAGATATGAAAGTTATGAAAAGAAGAAAAAAAAGAAGAGAACCAAAGAGTTGAAAAAGAAAATAGATGACTCTTTATAACTTGCTGAGTATAAATTTGCTTCCAATCTCTTTGAGATTTCAGTCATTATTTAAGATTTATACTTTACCTAATATGCTATCAACGAGAGCAAGAAGATCCAACAAGTTTTAAGTTCGGCTTGCAATGGAGAACAGAAGTCACTCTCCATCGCCACGAGAAGAGTCCAATATTAAACAAAGGGAAGATTCAACTCTTCTCTCTTTTGTAATCAAATATTGATCTATTATAATTCTTTTTTAAATTAATTAAAGATTTTTACATATCAATTTCTTGAGGAACACACTTGTAATATCCCTATTTTATAATACTGTATTACTATATTTTTTATCAAATATTTACTAGTTTTAATCATTATTATTGATAGTTGTCGTTACTATTATTATTATCCTTACGATTATTGTTATTATTATTCTAATTATTATTGTTGTAATGTTATTTTTGCCATTTTGTTACATATGATTATTATTAATTAATATTATTAGTGGTAGTTGTTATTATTATTACCATTATCATTATTGTTATTGTTATTAGTATTATAACTATTATTATTTATTAGTATTATGTATTATTATTGTTTAACCGCCTACGATGGTTTGGTCCTGTGCGACGTAAACCTGCAAATGCGCCAGTCCGACGAGTAGAGCATATCAATTTAGGGTAAGTTAAAAGAGCGCAGGAGAGATCGAAGAAAACATGGATGGAGGTAATACGACGAGATATAGAGGCTAAAGGTCTTAGTGAAGGCATATCGCTCGAAAGGAATGAGTAGAGAAAGCTGATCCATGTACCCGATCCGACGTAATTCTCTTTTGGTTCATGTAGCCTATCCCAAATACTTGGGACATAAGGCTTAGTTGTTGTTGTTGTATTATTATTGTTTTCTCTTCCTTTTTCCTAATCCCCTATACCAAACCCATAACCCATATAACATTGAGATCCTAAACCATTAGCCCATGACTTTACAACCCCATTAACCCAAATTCAATCCATACCCATAATCCTATAATTCGAAGCCCGCCAACCTACTACCCTAATTATCCCCTAAATATAATCTTATCTAAACCTAACCCTAACCATAAACTAATTACTATTCTTCCCATCCATAGCTGGCAACACACAGCACCCCCATGGCCTTCTCTAAGCTGAGCCTCTCTCCTCCAGGCCGCACCACCCCCACGCCGTCGGAGCGCCGACCATTGCCAAGATTCCATCTCCTCCTCTCCTAGGACGTGACCACAATCCCCTTGGCTAACCTTGTCGTGGCTCTTTCACCCAAGCCTGGAGCCTATGGCAGCCCTGGAGCATACCTCTCTGCACCCAGCCCTTGCCTCTCCACCGTGTGCAACTCCCACAGCAGAGCATGACAACACCCCTCTCTCCCTGGTCTCCCTCCATCTTTTGCTTACCCTTGACCGAGCCTCCTCTCCCATGGCAGTACCTCACCCCATGGGTCATCCAGCACACAACCATATGCTCCTCCCCAGCCATGCCCAAGCATAACTCAGATCTCTTCTTTGGCCATGCACCAACAACACCCTCTCCCATCCACCATCACCCCGCATCACGGTCGTGCCCCTCTCTCTGGCGAGCTCCGCGAGCCCACCGCGACAACCCAATCTTCTCCGCGGGCACTCCGGCAATCCGTCGTGCCCCCCGCGGCCTCTGTCTCCAGGCAAGCAACCGCATTGTTGTGCCTTCCCCCAGCGTAATTCCCTCCTTCTCTCTATCTTTAATAATTTATGAGAGTTGCATTAATTTATAAGTGTTTGTTTTTTAATTAATGTGTAAATTAGATGTGTCTTTTATAATTAATGTGCAAATAAGTGTGAATGCTGTATTTATGTGGATGCATGCATACAAGTGTGTGCGTGAGTTGAGTAGTGTGTGTGTGTATGTGTGTGTGTGTGTGTGTGTGTGTGTGAGTTAATGTATAAGAGTGTATGCATGTGTATGTGTGTATAGGGTGTGTCTTGGTATCTCTCCTCCTGTATCTCAGTTCTTCTCCCTCTTCGTATATGTATGGTTGCGTGTTGCAGCGATTATGGCCCGCTCGTGAGATCCAGACCCGATCCGGATACGTGTTCGCTGTGGAGCCGATACAGTGAAAATTCGAAGACTGACCTATGAGATGATTCAGAAATCCGTACCGGTTCGTGCAGTGAAGACCAGATGGCTATTCTGATCCAAAATCGTGTCATTTTATGTGAGTGCTCATTTAGTGATCTATTTTAATTTCAACATTTTATCTTATTGTTTCATGTGTGTGTGTGTGTGTGTGTGTGTGTGTGTGTGTGTGTGTGTGTGTGTGTGTGTATATATATATATACGATTTCTGCATTATTCTGTTCATACCGGATACTATTGTTATACCGTGATGCTCTGATATTGTTTTATTGATATATCGCATACTCTGTTATCAACACTGTTATCTATTCGTTCCTGTATTCTGAGTAAAGGAGTGATAGTCATTATTTTCCTTATTAATAATAATTAGATGAGAAATTTTATTGTAAATTCGAGGATTAATTAATAAGACTGTTGCTTCATTAATATATTGGGTCTTTTACGCTGAGGCCTACCAGTGGATTATATTTGAGTGAAGATTACTTGAGGATGGAGAATGGATTGGATATACCGTTGATGTTTAATAAATGTGGACAATACTGGGTAGTACGTGGTTCTCTTTATCGATATATTGAATTTATTAGATCTATTCATGCTTGGATTAGTCAATGACTTTTATTGGAATAGTATTTTACTAGAGACAGGAGAGTAGACCAGATTAGTTGATTAGTGAATTATACAAATATACAATAGAGTAGAAATCACATATTACTATATCATGGTAAAGTGAAAATTTTGGTGATGATAAATTAGATATACTCTGGATACTAGACATATATGACTTGGTGGTTGTTACTGAGATATTCTTATCCCATCATTTCATGTATAAATTGTTTATCGATTCAGATTCAGGAATGGTTATGGTATACCTTAGACTGTGACTTGATTGGACCTTTTGATTAGCCTAGTTCATGTTTGTGGATAAGCAGTGGATTTCATGTGAAGTATTTATGAGACAATTATTTGGTGATTATTTGATAGGAATTCTTTTGGATATTGAGGACTGATAAAATATGATGTTACTTTATTAGAAGACTGATTCTTCCTTGATGCTTAGATCTACGTATGGACTTTGTTAGAGTTAGAGTTGACCTGAAATGTATGTTCTTTATATTTGATCTTGTGGTTGACTTTGATAGAAGTGAGAGTGCGTGATGATCTTGATCGATGATCTTATTGTTATTCGATAGTGAGGAGATGATTAGATGTAGCGAATTGTTTATGTGAGACTCTGATATCTTGGTGACTAGATGATGTATATACTGATAATATAAAGGATTAGAATAGATTAACATGAATAAGATAATTAATTATTGATTTATTGAGGCGATTATTTACCATATCAGATACCTCGATATGGATTGATACTTGATATTAACGATGACTATGAAACCTATAAGTCGATGGATCAATTCTTGTTATACGCAGTACATGTAAATGAGTCCTTGATCAGTTCTATGTGAGATTATACATCGATTAGATGGTATATGACTTGTTAATGTACTACTTCATGTTACTGAAATTACTGAGAAAATATTATCAGACCATAACACATGTATTGTTCTACCGTTTACACGGTGATATTGTTCACATTGTTATAGTTACCATCATTGACATTTTACTGTCACCGTATCATCCCAATCAAAATAACACAGATATTGATTAATCTAAATGATAATATAATTGACAATTGTCACCGGGATTTAGAAAATTGATGAAAGAGATATCATCTGTATTCTGGGTAGACCTAGGATACAGGTTGCGCAGTCAAGATACGGTTCTACTGCAGGGTTCGGAGGATGACTGACATCCCGTATTGTTCATATTGTTAATGTTATTGACTGCCTAGCGGTAGGACCTGGTTCAGCACCAGGTGATTGGGCCATGGTTCCAGGTATGTAGGAACCCGCCTAAAGTATGGACAATGTCTCTTCTTATCAGTTACAATATTATAGGATCCCGATTGACATGTATAATAAACATAGTATGGGATGCGTTTATTACAGATGACAATTAGTGTTCGCTGATATAATAATTAATAATAATTTGTTCATAATGTACTGTGACTGATTGTATTCACCCGATACAATATACTTTGTTGGACACTTGATTATACACTGGGCTCTAGTATTGACTGACTTTATTCACCTGATATATAGACTGTGATAGACACTTGACTTTAGCACATAGATTTAGAGTAGTCCGTAATCATCATTGTTTATTTATATGTTGTATGTTATAGTGATCTTCATGCTTGACCGTTTCATTATTATATTGTATTTCATCACATTATATGCACATTCACCTTCCCCTTTTATTTTACACGCTCATTGGTTCGCTTTCTGATGACCCTATATTTGTACGTCCAGTTATTGGATGTTTCATTTTATTGATCAGGTGTTTGATGAGACCGTACATGTGGCGAGGAGTTGAAGTTTCTCTCTACCCATCCTAGTATTACTGTCTTCCTTTTTATTCCTATTGTTTCTATAGTTTCCTTGATTCCATATCATTATCAGTCACTATTCCATTCCTTATTCATATGTTATCATGTGGGGATGCTTATATGTGATATTACAGTGATATTGATTTATCATAATTATTTTATAGTCGTTCAGGTTACTTTAAGCTTAGCGTGTATACGTGGGGTATTCTTCTCGCGTATATGCATCGCCGACTCTCGTCGCGACTCCGTTTTCAAGTATTTTGGGAAGCAAGGCGTGATAACACTAATCCCCCCTGAATTATGTTATTAGCAAGAACACCCCTGAGTTAACGGTTGGAGTCAAGAATTATTTTATATTTTCAATTTTACCCCTTCTTTTTCTCTCTTTTGTTGCTCTTTACCTCTCTTTTTTCTTAAACCTCTCTCATATCTTAAACCCCTCCCATATCTTAAACCCCTCATTCTTAATTTATTTCTCTGTATATATCTCCCTCCCTTTCTTTCTCTCCATTTTTTCTATCTATTTCCCCTCTCTCTCCCCTGCACTGATAACAAAATGCAACGACGATAATCACATCAAGTTACAATAGTAATAACTTGGAGAGGATTTTGAGTTTAGACTTGAACAAAAGCTTGAGTCTTGGAGAGAAAAAGAGATTTAGGTTTGGAGAGAAAACTAATTGTAATATCCCTAATTTAAAATATTGTATTTTTATTTTCTACGTATTTATTTTGTTTTACTTGTTATTTTATTATTATTTGTTAACTTGAGTTACAGTTATTATTGTTGTTAAATATACAAATAAGATAGTAAATGGTATTTTGGCTTTATATATACTATTATCATGATTTCTTATCAATATTTTTAGTTACTTATTACTATTATTTCTATTGTTATTCTTATTATTAATTGTTAGTATTTCCGTTATTACTTCATGATGACTATCATTTATTTTTAATATTATTAATGTTATTATTATTAATGTTGTTGTTAGTATTATGATTATTGTTATTTATTATTGGTGTTATAATTATTGTTGTTGTTATTGTTATTATTAATTATTTTATTGTAAATATTATTATTAATTAATATCCTTGCTATTGCTAATTACTGTAGAATATTATTACTATTGTTGTTATAGTACTATTTTCGTATTATGGTCACCGATTATTTATTAACATTTCTATTTATCATTTTATTTTACTATGTGCATTGTATTAAGCCCAGTCTCTCCCTCTCCTTTCATCTCCATTTTCCCTTTTTATTTCATTTATTCCTTTACCCATTTACTCATGACCCATATACCCATTACCCATATCCAAATCCAAATCCATTTCCATTACCCAATACTCTTTAACCCAAACCCGAAACCCAATATCACACCTTATATATATATAATCCTATCATTTACCTTAATCCCAAACTAATCCTAAGCCCTAATCAATCTCCTTCTCCATCAGATCCCAACAACAGCCGCCACCTCTATTCATCTTCTTCTCCCTTCCCTTGTAGTCCCCGAGCACCCCACCACCAGTGCCTCGGCGAGTTCGCCGTCCACTTACACCCACGGCAGCTCTCCCAAAGGGTCGTGCAGCATCCACGCCCGGGCCTCTCTCTCCTTGGCTGAGATACCCCCCACACATCCACCTTCTGCCTCCCCCATGGGAACCACAGCCGAGCCCTCTACCTCGCCCATGGCCGGCAGTCCCGCTCACCCTCGTCGCCCTCCGCCCGGGGCACAACCACATCCACCTCCTCCTTGCCGCCTTCCATCCATCATTGCCAACAACCCATGCTTCCTCCTATGGCTTCCCTCTTCCATGGTCAGGGCATGATTCCCCACCACCAGCGTGAGCACCATCACCTATCATCCCTTGGCATACAGCAGTAACAGCCCTTGCCGTACCCTTCTCCCCAACCATGGCCAGCTATCGCAAGCTCCTTCGGCAGCCTGCATCCTCTCCGGCGAGCTCCGCGAGCCGTCGACATCCTCCACGCCCTCCGCCATCACCTCCGGCAAACCGAGAGCTCCGCCAGGCCGCCACCCCTATAGGCATGGGTGTCTTCCCACTCTCTCAGGTTTTTCCTCTCTTTCATTTTAGTTTATATATGTTAATATGTTTGCGGTGTTATAAATTATTTATGTGTGGGTAATAATATATTATATTTGTGCGTTTTAATTGTGTGCGTGAGTGATGTGCATGATTCTGTGTTGGTGTGATTATGTATACATGAGCGTGAGTGGTATTTATTTATTTGTATATTTATGTGTTGAGTATACATGCGCATGAGTGTATATGTATGATGGGTATATATGATGTGTGGGTATGTATATCTAATGAGTATATATGTATTATATGTGTGCATGCACTAGAATGTGTATTGAATACGTGTACGGGTGTATGTTCATGTGCGTTCATGCGTTCGGTTGCGTGTTGCAGCGATTCAGACTCGTTCGTGCGATCCGAACTTGGTAATAGGAGATCCAGACCCGATTCAGATTTGTGCCTGTTATGAACCCGATACACTAGCAATTCGAAGACTGACTCATGGGATGATCCAGAGATTTGTACAGGTTCGTGCAGTGAAGACGAGATGGCGATTCGGAACTAAAACCGCATCATTTCATGTGAGTGTTTTGCTCTTGTGTTATTTCCTTATTTACCATTGTCACTAGATATTTATATGTTACTTGTATCATTTTATGTGGTCATCTAATATATTTTACCAGTATGATTACCCGTATCATTTTAAGAGATATCAGTAAGTATTCACTTTAATTATACAATTTATATGAATGCTTATCAATGTCATTTCGTGTGATGGTTGGTTGCCACTATTGATCCATGACTAGTTGTAGTATATCTTAGACTACTACTTGTTTTGATCTATGAATTTACTGGTCAGTTCATATTTGAAAATAGGTGGCATATTATATGAGAAGTGATTATCAATTATTGTTTTGTGATTATTTTGATTGAAACTCCTTTAAATATTGAGAAAGTGTTAGATATGATGTCGCCTTATTTATTGACCGATTTGCTGATACTTGGCTTGATATTGATTTGGTTAGAGTTAGAGTTGACCTGAGTTTTATATTCTTTATATTGGATTTGATCAGGGAACTTGATTGTGGTGGACTTGACCTTTGGTTGAGGAGTATGCGTAGATTAGGTTAACCTGACCTGGTGCATGTTTATACATAATTGATTAGTTACTTAGATTTCTGAATCTTGTGATTGAGCTTAATGGAAGTGAGAATATATGATGAACATAATCAGATTAGATAGTGATGATTGGTTAGATATAGATGATTATGCATTTTATATGTTGGGACTTGGATATATTAGTGACTTAAAGAATGAATATACTGATGATGTAGAGGAGGGATATACTCTTGAGTTAATTGACATGAGCTTGGTGTTCATTTCAGAGGTTTTTTATTAGTGTTCTGATGAATTGATGTGGTTGGATTGATATTTGTGAGTATTTCTGGTTTTACCTCTGATTATACTGTTTGAGTATTAATGATTTTGTTGATGTTGATTATCAAACGTAGAGGTATTCTAGATTTCATATTGCTTGAGGATGTTCTACTCTTTATTCATTTCAGTATTTGTTGACTTAGTTGATCTCGAGGATATTAGTAGACTGCTTTCGTGATCTTGATTACTTCAGTTATTCAGTTATAGAGACTGTGTTATTATGAGAGTGATTTCATTAACATCGATGATAATATATATTTAGAGTTTGATAGCAGTTACTATTTAATCTCAGTTATTGGTGACTCAGAGGATCAGAGTTGATTGATAGGATGAGAGAACTGATTATTGATTTGTCAGACTTATGGTTTACGATATCAGATATAGACTTAATAGTTGATGTTCGAGATGACTATTGAGATTCAGGGTTGATGGATCAGTTACTGTTATATCCAGTATGAGTGGATGAGATGTTGATCAGTTCTAGATGAGACTGTCTATTGATCAGTATTCAGACATGTTACTGTATTAATTCATATTACTGAAAGTTCTGGGAAAGTATCGTTAGACCGTAACACTATGTACAGTCATATTGTTCATTGTACACTCGGTTACTGATATTGTTTACTGTTCTTGTTACTGTTCATCGTGTATACGATTACTGTTTACTGATATACTGTAATGTTACTGTATTGTCCTAATATTCTAAGTAACATGGATATTTATTGTTTTAACTAAATTAAATAATAATGTAATGGATAACTTACACTGGGATTGGGGAAATTAATAGAGAAGACAGCGTCTGTATTTTGAGTAGACCTAGGATACAGGTTGCGCAGCAGAGATATGGTTCCACTGCAGGGTTCCCGGGGATGAGTGACATCCCATACTGTTACTGTTATACTGTTACTGTAGTACCTGATGGTATGGCCTGGTTCAGCTCCAGACTTCTGAGGCCGTGGTCACGGGTATATACGGACCCACTTAAAGTATGGACAATGTCTCCAACCGATCAGTTTCAATAACATGACCCTTATTGAATGTGTAGTAGGCGTAGTATGTGATACTTATATTACAGGTGGCAATTGGTGTTTACTAACATAATAATAAATTGTTCATAATATGTTGTGACCGATTGTAGACACTGATACATATAAGATATGTATGTTATATTGGACACTTGATTGTACACTGTACTCTAGTAATGACTGACTCTATCAACCTGATATATAGACTATGATAGACACCTAACACCTGATTGAACATCTGATTTTATTACTGACATGCCCTTATTACTGTCCATTTATATTTGCATATTATTTTTGTTTTATTCCAGTATATATTTTTCATAGTCTACTTACTTTATAAGTACGTGTACCTTTCCTTTTATTCTTATACATTCATTAGGAGTTCTGACTTCCTGGATTTGCATATCCAGATATGTGGCTATTTTTGTTGATCAGGTATTTTGAGAGGATCACATGTATTACGAGGAGTTTGATGTCTACTCTGTTTGATCCAGGGTATTCTTCTTGCCGCCTTTTTATTTCCAGTCATTTTCTTGATTCTCTGTATATTAGATTTAGTACTTGTTCATTCCTTTGTTCATCTGTTATCATGTGTGCTCATTTATGTGTTATTGTGGTGATATTGATGTATCATAGTGATTATATACCTTGTTTAAGTTACTTTAGGCTTGGTGTGTATACGTAGGGTATTTTTCTTATGTATATACATCGCTGACTCTCTTCGCGACTCCGTTTTCACGTATTTTGGGAAGCGGGGCGACACAAATATTTTGAGTTTGGGTTTTGAATTCCGAAGAGAGAAGAGAAAGAGAGAGAGAGAGAGAGATTAATTTTGGGTTTGAGTCAATATTTTGAAGAGGGAAGAGAGAGTTTAGTTTGGAGGAGGTTGAGTTTTATTTGAAGGATAAATTTAAAAAAAATGGGGAAGGAGTGAAAAAAAGAGAAGGGAGATGATGAAGAAGAAGAGAAAGTGGTCAAAGAGGGAAGAGGTGAGGAAGGAGTAAAATGATATAAATTTGATTTAAGAGAGGAATATTGAAGAAGTATATGAAAGATGAGTGAAAAAGAGAAGAAGAAGAGAATAAATGCATAAAAGATAAGGGCAAAAAAGAAAAAAATTAAACACAAAAGGGCGTTCTTGCTAATAAAATAGTTTAGAAAGTATTAACGCCACTCGATCATTAGTCCAAGAGGTCTTATCAAAACCGACCGAAGGGAGATTTTCTCCGGTCACTCCTACAGAAACTATGTATGTCGTTTGTCTGTCTTTATCCGCACGAGAGAGAGCAGCGACAACCACAACATTCTCCCCATCTGTAACGCCCCAATCTCGCGGATATAGGGACGCTACGGCGATGTTGTACATACACATGGTGAAAATACCCTCACTTACGTACGCTAAACCTCAGTACATGGAATAAACACAATATACACAATAGTTCCAACATTAAATAAGTACAAGAATACGTGCAAAAGGGGTCAATGACCATGATAGATATAAAAACATTGATAAATAAGCAGATAAAGATAGAATAAAAAAGATACATATGAATATTATAGGCGGCGAGTCTCCTATGTGTATCCCGTGAAATATCTAGTATTACGATATCTCGGACCTCCAACCTGGGCACGCAAATTCAGGGTCGTCAGAAAGCGACCTAGTGAGTGATAAATTGAAGGAAGCAGTATATATTCTATAATAATACAATCATAACAATACTAAATAATACGCATTTAAATACGATGATACAATATGATGATAATAACAATCAGGAGTAATATACAAGCATTATATTTTATCATTATCAATACCTGGCAGGTTATAACAGTGCCATTATCACAATAATATCCAATTTTATATCAGTACTATCAGTTTATATGTCCTAGATGTGTTACCAAGAATAATAGATAAGTCACTTTGGGGGATTATGTTACTAGATATTATTCTCAATATACGTAATATGATACAATATTAAGTGTCCCTAATTACATCAGCGTGTATAAGTAACATATAGTAGTTTTAATTGCTTTATATTTCTTATTTAAACTCATAGTAACAATACAATAATGGTGTCGTGATGAATATGAACATGTAGATAAAATGTATGCAAAATAACCATACTACAGTGTTGTGATTATATAGTAATAATGTCTACAGGGTGTAAATGAAAAAGAATATATGGAATGCAGAGTATACGTGTACATGGATAGTGTGTCACCATGTGAAGTGTAACAAGTATCAAGAAGTGTAATAAGGTATACATGTGACATGATAGTGAATAAGATATTAGGAATAATAACAAGTACAATTGAACAATAATACAATAATAATAATCAGTACCACCTGGTATTTTAATCAATCTTTTTCAGTATCCCATACCACTGACAGTTCATATCGGGGCCTGCACTCCGGCCGAACCCAACCGAATATGGCATACAGGTACCATGATATGAATGAGAGAGTGACCAAATAACAAGTATTCCTAACGTCACTATTGTTTATACCGTTTTATTATGTTAATTGGAAACCCAATGGTCAAGGTGCTCTTATCGAGTATGTGTATCCCATGCATACTGAGGACCACGAACTTAAATAATCCCCTGCTCGCTGAGACCAGGGCCCTCCGCTAAGAGGGGAGCATGAAATGAGAAATAAGAGCTCATGAAGCTATGTACAATTGGTAGGCAGCAATACCATCCCCTGCAGTGGGATAAATGTGGATCTAGTACATCCACCCGATAAGAGCTAGTCAACTGTCAAGTCTCCCCAACCCCATGTTATATTTAATATATTTAAAGTACACAATATGTCGGGAACAATAACAGTGCATGATACAAGTCACACGATAACTGGACATGAGCTGTATTGATAATATGAAACAAGATAACAGGAAACTGGAAATAATAGATATGGGATTCTAGTGGTAGCCCCCGTGATTTAGATCCATGTGGCACTTAGTTCCATACATCGCATATCAACAACACCCATGTCCAGTAACAAGAGTATCAATATCAGTAATGGGAAACAATCATGTAACGGGAATACAGGATTATCCATGTAGCAATAATTCATGTAATAGGAGCAGTGATCTATACAACAGGGATATAGAAATCAATTACATGTATACGAGTGATATATTAACAATGACGTGAGAACATGAAATAATGGTGTACAAAGTATCCGTGTAAAGGTATTCAGTGTGATAACGTATTCGTGTATCAGGAGTACATGAACATGAAATAATAGACGTTCAGTGTAACAATATATGTGTAGCGGTGATACAAGTATATGAAATGACAATGTCCAGAGTAAGAAGTGTATACACGAAGCATAATGTCTAGTGTACTAAAGTGTCTAGTATTTTAGATGATACAAGTACAGATTATAACAATGTCCGTGTACCGGTGATACCAGAATATAAAATAATACTGATCTGGTGTAGTAGAATATTCATGTAGCGGTGCCAGTATCAAGGTGACATAAAATTGTGTTAGCTTATTATTATTTTGTTGTAATAATTTTAATATGATGAGTATGATCGATATCATACAGTTACTTACACTACTGTATTTAGCTATAAATCTGGGTTTTCCTTCATTAACGCTTTTTAATTACTCAATATAAATTTATGGATAATAAATCAAGAAAAGTGTAATTTATTATTAAGCGTGTTTAAAGATCAGTGAGGTATATTCTAATTACAATGTTTTAACAATAATTATAATTTATTAAAAAATTAATTAATAATAACGGATATTTATTGATAATCTTGTTTTATTTAAATAAAGCAACCAATTTCACTCAACATGATAAAAATACAATTTATAAAATAAAAATAGTCACATAACTGTTACGGGAGTATAAATCTCTTTCATACGATCACAACAGTTCTTGAATCGTCCAAATTAGACTCCGGATGCTCTAGATATCGCCCGAACACTAGAAACCATATAAAGGGGTTAAATATGTATTTAATAAAATGAAATTATTCTAATTTAATAGGGAGTTCTATGTAATTTTACCTTTCTCTATATAGGTTATGGGTTTGGGCTGATACTGGTTTAGGTTTGTGATCGTACACGTGCATTACATATTTTCATACCATATGTGTCACATTTTTGCATTTATATTTAAATAAATCTCTGTTATTTAATGTATTTTCATGTTTAATAGCGTTCAATGTAATTAAGGAAGAAAATGGAGAGATTGACAGATTTATCCAAATTAAATACAGAAATTCAAAAGAAAGAGGGTCGATTCTAATCTAGAGGTTTTAAAGGCCATCTTATCTGAACACCGGGTATATCAGATGTAATAATATCATCCAAATTCAAAGAAAAAATGGATTAGAATAAGACCCTATCGGTTTCGCTGAGCATAAAGAGATAAATCGTCAAATCTAAAGCTGAAATTCAAAATCCAAAAGGATAAATGGATAGAGAGAAGATCAACGGATGAGATGAAGCAATTTTGACTCAGATTCAGACTGGATACATTTTAGTATTTTAATCATAACTTTCGCCACCGAAACTCAAATCTGATGATTCAAGATGATCCAGAAAGAAGACTTAAAGGGATACAACTCTTACATTAATAATTGTTTCTAATTTTATCATTTTATAAGTTATATTCAGCAATCAATACAACAACAAACTGTAGTTCAGAATTAAATTTTCACATCAAATCAAGTTTGGAGATAAGGAGAGGATTCAAATTCAGAAATAGCCAGCTCCTCCTATCTCTCCACTCATCACCCCTATCCATTTCTTTCCTACAAATACCCCACACATCAGAGGTAGAGGAAGGAAGACTAGGATTAATTTCTTACTTTATTTTTAGAGTTTAGGATCATTGTTAGATAGTATGAGAAGTTATATTTTATTTTTATTTCAGTCCAGCAACACGTGAGAGAGAGGAAAAGCGTGTGTAATTGATCATTGAAGTGACAATCAAAGGAGATTTATCTTGCTTGACTCTACTGAATCATACTGGTATGTCTTTGTTTTTAATTCATTCCATTGTTTATTCTTTTTTCATTATGAGTAGCTAAATCTGTTTTCTGGGCTTACTATTCTCCTTCTTCTATAAGTTTTCTTCTTGATTGATTTCTATAAAAAAATCCAATAAATCATATGAGTGCCTAAATTAAGCCTTGCATATTGGCGAGCGTTCTTGAAGTCACATGAGGATGAGATTGGACTTTGAACTAACTCTTGAAGTTGATCTTAAAAAGAACTTATTTTTATTCCATACTTGCTTTATTGTTTGGATGGTTTAACATTTAACTCAAAGAAAGATTTCAAAACTGAAGTTCGATTTCTAAAAACTATCTCATGTGTTTTACTTGATCTCTTTTTTTCAAGACTAAAATCTTTACCTATGATATCATTAAGGTATTCTAACTTTCAAGAGAACAACACACGATTGAATAATAGAATACTGTGCTTGAATCTCTCTTTATTAAATACAAACAAACACACATTTTTAAGCTTCTTAAAAAAAATCACTTTTTTCAAAACTTATTCTAATCTTCATCTTTTCTTTAAATCATTTATTCATACTCCATCTTCTTTTTCATCTAAAAAATATAAACAATAAAACTTATTTTCCCAAAATATCGAAAAGCTTGCATCGCATCCCTCCTCGTGGACCCGACCCGTTAGTCCCAAGCTACATGGTAATTCTCTAATTTCTAGCAATCAATTTTTGACGCCGTTGCCGGGGAGGGAACAATATTCTTGTGTTTTAACATGTTTGGTGTTTTGTTTCAGGGTTAAAGAAATCAGGTTGAGTTCTCAAGCATTGCAGAAGAAGATTGTGACCCTGTACCCCTGCTCTAGAAAGTAGAAACAGGATTTCAAGAGTTTGCAGCAGAAAAGCAATTTTTTTTTAGGACTACTAAAAACTCTTTTTTGCAGGACATATTGCTCTGCAAAAAACAAGCTTTCTTTACTAGTTTTTAAACTTGATTATCTCATAATCCTATTTTCAATACAACAATAATTGGTTGATTGTAATTGTTTTAAAAAATGTTTAGCCTTGCATTCCTAGGCATTTGTCTAATTACGTTTCATTTCAATTACTGTTGAAGAAAACTGGAGACAAGGTACGTATGCATAGCATATAGCTTAGGAAATATTCTTCAGTGATTGCTTGCTTGTTGAATGTTACATTTCTATATCTTGCACATTTTGTACTAAAACATTTTTAAGGGCAAAACCTAACAGAAGATAAGGTGGAGAATGTAAAATCACCTCGAGGGGGGTGAATAGGTGATGGCTAATCTAATGGTCACTTAATGCGGAATTAAAAACTTATTACACTAAACACCAAGTTTAACACAAGAGTGTAACCAAATTCCCCGTGAAGGGCTCTGGACTAACTCCTCAAGATTCCTCTAAATAAGAGTTGAGGTGCCGCGTTGGCTCTCTTGGTTGAATACAAGTGTTAGCAAACAATCCCAAGCATATATATCAATTAAGCACAAATGTATATCATGCATATAAAGTTAAAGACAAGATAAGTATGCAAGATATAAACAAGTAAGGGAGAGAGAGAAATAGCAATCTCAAACACAAGGGATTTGTTTCGAGGTTCGAGCACACTTGCTCTACATCTCCGCCTTCAACACTATGAAGGATTTCCACTAGAATCGATCCCACCGGATCACTCGGTGCCGCAACACCTACAAGCCGAGTTCACACTTGAACTCCTTGGACTCTCTAGCCCGTACACACCGCAAGCCCACAAGCTCGCCGAGGCTGCACCTCAAACAACAAGTTCGCACTCGAACTCGAAACACCGCGAACACACTTGTCCGCCTCCTCAAAGAACAAAGAAGAAGTCTTTGGTGATCACAACACTTTGATCACCTAAAAACAATCTCACAATAACACTCCTATAGGATGAATATGTCAATGGGTTACTCAAGTGTTTGTGAGAAAAACAAGGATGGAAATGGTGGAGGAAAACTCAAAGAAATCACTTTGAAAACACTCTTGATAAAACTCTCCTTTTGATTGGAAATATTTGCTCTCTAAACAAGTGGGAAAAGCTCTGAAAAGAGTTGGAAAAACTAGCTCAAAGACCACTTGAAATCTTGTATAAAATAGCCCCCAAATGCCCCAATTTATAGAGCTAGAAAAACTAGCCGTTGGGAGCCAGGTGGCCTGACGGTCGACCGCCCGGTTGACTGCCAACGGTCATTTTTCTGACCCTTGGGGCAGCGGTCGACCGGCCAGTCGACCGTGGCCAGGATACAGAGAGCACTGCTCTCTGTCCGGTCGACCGCCCGGTCGACCGGGGCCTTTCCAGAGAGCAGACCTCTCTGGACGGTCGACCGGGTCGGTCGACCGGCCCTCCTGCCAGAACTGGCGTGCACGTCTGTGCACGTCGGTCGACCGCCCGGTCGACCGACTTCAGACTTCGGTCGACCGGTCGGTCGACCGGCTGAAGCCAGAAAACAGAAATCTGGGACTTAAAAGTTGGTCGTTTTGGCTAAAATAAAATCCCATAAAATCATGAAAAATCTACAAAAATAGTTTTACCAATATACTTTGATAAACAAACATGCTTGCACAAAATAAAGGCATGTTACAAATAATTTGGACTATTTTTGTAACTTGAAAAATATGGCTCAAAATAAAAATTGTATTTTTCAAAACTTGATTTTTTCAAAACTTATTTTCCAAACTTCTCCAAATACAAAAACAAGATATTTTAAACTCTTTTAAAGCATAGTGTGTATGGATATGATCCACTACACATACAAGGTGAAATATCTATGTTTTTGATATTAAGCACTAAACATGGTTTTGGTTAAAACGTATAAACTTGAATACCAAAAACCAAACCGGTATTTTTCAAAAAGAAAACTCTTTTGTATTTTTCCAAAATAAAAAATCTTTTATGAAAAACTTATCTAAATCAAGAGTGTGTGTATATGGTATACTTGAGCAATCCACCAACTATTCTATCCTTTACATTTTAACTAAAAACAAATCTTATAAAAATAAACCTAGACACAAGTCTTGATCTTGAAGTCTTCACTTGAAGTCTTCTCATCTTCTTGACTTGGTCCAAACACGATCCAACGAGCTCGACTCCTCTTGAGTACTTGATGTGGTCTTGATGCATAGGCTCGTGAATCAAACCGTGCTAGCTCCAAAACTTGACTTTAAATCCTTTGTTGAAGCTACACATTTACTAAGATCTTGATCATAAATCTGAAACTAAGTAAATACAAGATCATTAGTACTATAACTACATGAGTTGATCATCATCAAAACTAGAGTGATGGGCCTTTGTGCCAACAGAGAAATCATAACCCTTCCTTAGTCCACAAACCATCTCCAAGTATGCACAACCTAAACCTAATTTAAAATTTGATAGACATTGGCCTTAGGGACATCTCGAACTGATTAGGAGGTTATCCTAAGGAGGAAGGTGTTATAATTTGACTCCTGCCAAATCCGTGTTTTAATTTGACTTTGTCAAAGGACAAGGATTGAGGGACGAAACCTCAAAAGCTGGTGGTTTAGCTTAATTAGGCCCGTCGCTTTTGCGCGGATACTTCCCACCAATCTTGCCCTCACCTTGCTGATTAGTTTGTGGTCAGAGTCTGCATTATACCTCCTATAGACAATCAACTAGTTAGGAGTTGTTTAGGTCCAAGTTTCCTGTAGAATAGGCTTGGTTGATTTTTTTTTTTTTATACTGATTGGTAAGCTTGTTTGTTGTAGTAAGTTTGTATGCAAGTGTGATGAGAGACCCAAATTCATCTAGGTTAACTAGAAACACTTTACCACCTAAATTAGAACCAAAATCAGATCGACTATGGCTCAACTAGTATCTTTGCAGGATAGATTCTACCCCATGAGAACCTCACTTCCATCTTTTATCCAACTTTCATTGGTTGGTGACAATAATTCTGAGCTTAAACCTCAGCTCATCAACACCCCCCTAAATTTCATGGCTTAGAGTCTGAAGATGCTTATTTTTTCATAAGAGAATTTGAGGAAGCATACTTAATGATGAAAATCCTTCAACCTTATAGACGATGCTATTAGGTTGAGATTTGTCCCATTTGCTCTTAAGGACTTAGCCAAGAAATGGATATACAGCTTAGCAGTCTTCTTGAAGAAATTCTATCCAATTCACATGATCACTCTCATTGGGAAGAACATCATGCAGTTCAAGGAAGAACCGAGTGAATCGTTTTGGAGGTATTTTGAATGCTTCAAAGACCTCCTTATCCAGTGTCCTCATCATGGCATAGAGAAGTGGCGACAATGCCAAATTCTCTATGACAGTTTAGACTTTCAGAATAAAACCCTCTTAGAAACCATGTGCCAAGAGGAATTCTTGAGAAAAGATGAAAACCAAGGGTGGGATTTATTTGAGGACCTAGCCGAAAAAAATCTCCAATGGGAACCTACCCCCAAAAGTATGGGTACACAAATCCTATCTCTTCAAAAGGAGGCCTCCATTCAATAGAATCATCTATAGCTGTCAAGGCTAAAATTTTCAGCCTAATGAGAAGAATGAAAGCTCTAGAAACAAAGAAGTCAGTTCCAGTCAACCAAGTCAGCCCAAACCAATTTCCAACTCTGGGTTGTAATTACTGTCAATCATGAATCATGTGTTTGAGGAGTATCCTGTTTTACACGCTCAACAAATATGTCCCGAGCCTATGAATGCGGCCTTTTTAAGGCCCCAAAATGATCCTTACGCTCAAACGCACAATCCTGGTTGGAGAAATCACCCGAATTTCTCATGGAGTTAAAACAACAATGACCACTCAAGGTCAAACCATTTCCAATATCCTAATCATAATCAAAATTCTTCCTGTCATCAACCTAATTACCATCATAATTCTTTCAATCATCAATCTAATTATCAGCAAAGCTTTCCTAACCATGCTCCACAATCTTCCTTTCAAAGTCCTCAACTTGCGAAAAGAATGACTAATTTTGAGAAGACTATGGAAAGGCATATGCGGAACCAAGAGTCCTCATACAAACATTACAGAACAACAACGCACAAGCCATAACAAGGTTAGAGGTCAAATGAGTCAACTAGCTAATTCACAAAGTGAGAGACCTAAGAGGACATTACTTAGTCAACTGGTAACTATCCCTAGGAACCCTAGTCAAGTTCATCAGGCTAAGGATCAACAATTTAATCAATGCAATGATGTTCATACATTGAGGTCAGGAAAGAAAGTTGATAATCAAGTGTCTATGCCATCCAATTCCATTCAGCAAACAACACACAAGCATCCACTTTATCTAGTTCCAATCCATTCCAATCCGACTAGTCTGAAAAAGGTAAGTCAGACAGTCAGGTGCACAAGCCTATAGTACCATTCCCAAGTAGGCTAAAGAACAACAAACAGAATCCATACATGGATGAGATAATTGAGATCTTCAATCAAGTGAAGATAAATGTGCCACTTGATGCTATCCAACAAGTCCTATCTTATATAAAATTTCTTAAGGACATGTGCACCAAGAAGAGAAAGACTAATGTGCCCAAGAAAGTCTTCCTAACCACTAATATTAGTGAGCTACTGTCGGGTCATATCCCTGTCACGTACAAGGTTCCAGGTTGTCCCACCATTGCCTGCATTAGAGGATAAACTGAGATTAGTCGTGCACTTCTTGACTTGGGAGCAAGTATCAACTTGCTTCCTTTTTCAGTTTATCAACAACTCAGGTGAGGCGATCTTAATCTAACCCGAGTCACCATCCAACTGGCTGACCGGTCAGTAAAAGTTCCCAAGGGGAAACTAATGATGTCCTTATCCGGGTCGGGGAGTTTATCTACTTTGTTGATTTCATAGTTCTTGAGACACAACCTGTGTCCAATCCTAGGCTCAAACTCCAGTTTGTAGGTCACCTAGAGGGGGGTGAATAGGTAACTCTAGGTGACAAGCTAATCTAGTACAAAACTAATGCGAAATTAAAACTAATTATGCAAACTAAAGCTATTATGCAAACACACAAAGTATAACATAAGAGTGTAGCCGAATTCCCGGTGACGGGTTCTGGACTATCTCCTCAAGATTCCTCTAGATTAAGAGTTGAGGTGCCATTATGACTCTCTTGGTTGAGTACAAATGTGAGCAAACAATCCCAAGCATATAACAATTAAGCACAAGTATATTAAGCATTTAAAGATATAAACAATATAAGTATGCAAGATATAAACAAAAGTAAGAGCGAGATAAGCAATCGCAAATACGGGAGATTTGTTTTGAGGTTTGAGCACACTTGCTCTACGTCCCCGCCTTCACCACTATGAAGGATTTTCACTGTAAATCGATCCTGTAAGATCACTCAGTGCCGCAACACTTACAATGAGCTCCCTCAAGAACTCTTGGACCCGCAAGTCCCTTACTTGTTTCTGCAAGAACAACACGCGCGAACCCGCAAGTTCACCAAGGCTGCAACCTCTATAACTCCTCAAATACAAGGGGTGGGACACTTGTGATCACTTCTCTTGATCACAAAAATAAACTCTCTCACAATAAGGATCCTAGAGAATGAATATAGCAATGGAAGCACAAGTTTATGTGAGAAAAACTAGAAAGATGTTGTGGTGAAAAACTCAAGAAATTTCTTTTCAAAACTCAAGAAAAACACTCTTGAAAAGCTCTCTTTTTAATATGGAAGTTTAGCCCAAAAACTTGTTGAAAAACTTCTGTGGAAGATAGGAAAAACTAGCTCCAAAATACTTCTCAAAATCTTGTGTAAAACTCACCCAAAAGCCCCATATTTATAAGCCAAAAAAAAATAGCCATTATGATTTAAAAACTGACCAGAATGGCATGTCGGTCGACTTTCCGGTCGATCGATCAACGGTCAAATTTCTAACCGTTGGAGTCTGGTGGTCGACTGACCTCAGACCCAAACTGTGCAATAGGTCAACTTTGAGCACAGTTTTGAGGCCTTAAATGTTAGAATTTAGAAATAAGTATATAGGATGAATTTGTATATCTTGAAGTCTTCTTTCTAATGCAACTTAAATCAAAACAATATCATTTCGGAGTAGTCAACAAAATATCAAATGGTATCAAACCAGAAACTGTAAACTATTTTTAGAACAAGAACATACTTCAACCCAACATTTAACATCTTTAACATTTGAATAAAAAAATAATTTTGAATAAGAAATGTAGCCCTGAAAGTTATCTTTGAAATGCAATTTTAATTATGTTGATTGAAATAAGAATAAAAAGTTATAACTAGAAATCTATAAGGGTATCGAGCAGATCAGCAGAACGGTCGACCGCCCGGTCGACCGAGAAAACCCGAGAGCTCTACAAACTCAGTCGGTCGATCGGCCATCTCTACTGCGGTCAACTGAGCTCAAGTCACATCGGCTTGTGCACATCTTGTTCACATTGGTCGACCGTTGACCGCTCTGTCGACCGGCTCAGCCTTCGGTCGACCAGTCGATCGACTGCAAACAACCCAAAACAGTTTTAACAACTTTTTAAAATACATCTTAAATTTCATAAAATCTCCATAAAATCCACAAAAATAATTTCATTGAAATACTTTGAAGTACAAATATGTATGATAAAAAATCAACACATATTATAAATATGTGAACTATTTTTGAGACATAGAATTTAAAGTTTAAAACAAAAACTGCATTTTTGAAAACCAAACTTTTATGCGTGTGTATAAGCTTGAGCATTCCAAAACTAATCTCTTTATATTTTATCTAAAAAAAAATCTTAACACTTACAAACATGACACAAGTCTTGAAAATTATTTCTTGAAAAACTTCTCCATCTTGACTTGGCCCAAACTTTATCCATGAGCTAGACACCTCTTTAAATACTTGATGCGATCTTGAAGCGCGAGCTCTTGAATCAACACGTGCTACCTTCAATACTTGACTTCGAATCTTTCGTTGAAGCTAAACACCGACTAAGATCTTGATCAAATATCTGAAACTAAATAAGTACAAGATCATTAGTATTATAACAGAATTACACCTAGTGGGGGGTGAATAGGTTTATTGCTAATTAATTAAAAAATTAATGCAATATAAAATGAGATGATACAACCGATCATTTAAAACAAGACTAGAAGCCGAATTCCCCGTGAAGGGCTCTGAACTTCTCCTCGGGATTGCTCTAGATAAGAGTTTGAGGTACGTAATTGCTATCTTGTTGTGAAGAGTATAGATCGACAATAATGAATGAATAAAATGCAAAGAAGTAGAGACAGGAAAGCAATCACAAACAAGAAGATTTGTTTCGAGGTTCGAGCCACTACTCTACGTTCCCGCCTCCACCACCGTGAAGGATTTCCCAATCCACTATAGAACCTTCCACCAAGGGATTACAACCGCACGGAGTACACAACTCCCTAATATACTCCTCTGAAAGTACACCTAGAGGGGGGGCGAATAGGTGTATGGATAATCTAGTGACAAATGATGTGGAATTAAAACTAATTGCAACACACTTAGTATAACCAAAGAGTGTAGCCGAATTCTCGGTGAAGGGCTCTGGACTATCTCCTTTAAATTTCTCTAAATATGAGTTGAGGTATGTAAAGCTCTCTTGGTTCAACACAAGTGAGGCACACAAACAATACCAAGCATGTATATGATATGAATATGATGCAATGCAAGATACAATATAAGAGAGAGTTTAGAGATAGTGGATCAATCACAAACACAAAAATATGTTTCGAGGTTCGAGCCACTGCTCTACAGTCACATAGAAGGATTTCCACTAATGTGCCCATACATGACTTCCTACATAGGGAACCTCCACTGAGGATTTAGGTAATACAACTTTGGAGTTCACAACTCCTCTCTCAAACAACAACTACCTCTGCACTTAGAGGCAAGGCACTAAGCCACACAAGATCAACCTCTCAATAGAGGGATATGGCACTAAGCCAAACAACAATCACTTCTTACTAGAGGGATAGACACAAAGTCAAACCAACCACAATCACATCAGCACTTAGAGGGATACCAACACAGCCAAACACAACCTCCACAATCACCTCTACACAAGAGGGATACCAACAAATACAAAGAAGGTTACAACTCTTGGCGATCTCAAAGGCCACAACCCAATTTTTATCACAAAACAAGATCCTAACATATAGGATAGATAAATAGCTCAAGTGTGAGAAAACAAGGTGTTTGGAAATCAAATCACAAAGAAAAATACTTGGGAAAACAACTAGAATAAGATAGAAATGAAGATCTAAACCAATATCCCAAATACTCTATTTTTCTTTGAATTTTTCAACCCTTGAAAACAAATAAAGATAAAATCTTTTAGCTCAAAAACTCTTTTAAAAACTTGCTGTTAAACACTTATAAAAATGGAAAAAATTGCTCTCTAAGAACTTATGTAAAACAACTCAAGAGGGGGCTATTTATAACCCCTCAAAAATCTGCCCGTTAGTAGCCAGGAAAGGGCAGAATTGCCCTTCCAGCCGACCGCCCGGTCGACTGGCCAACGGTCATTTTTATGATCGTTGAGCCACTGGTCGTTCGCCCGGTTGACCGGGCCAAAGCAATCGGTTGACCGCCCGGTCGACCGGCCCCCACCCGAGATGGGTGCTTTCAGTCAGTCGACCGCGCGGTCGACTGGCCGAATGGCTGGCCTTTGTGCACATCCCGTGCACATCGATCGACCGTGACGATTGACTGACCACTGTCCGGTCGACCGTTTGGTCGACAGCCAGTGCAGTCAGGCTGAGATTTTGGGTATTGAAAACTTATCTTTTTATCTTCTAAAAAATCCCATAAAATACACATAAATTTCACAAAAATAAGTTCTTATTAGATCTTTAAAATACAAATATGTTTGATAAAAATTCAACACATATTATAAACAATTTGAACCATTTTTGTGATATAGAAATTTAACTTAAACACAAATTCTGTATTTTCCGAAACTTGAATTTTTGAAATAGAAAACCGTTTTCTCCAAAACTCATATGGATACAAAAACATGATATTAAAATAAGTTTGAAGCATATTGTATATGGATAGAATGTAATATACATATAAGATATATATCTATATTTTTGATATGAAATAGAAAACCGATTAAACTGAAACCAAAAGCAACAAACTTTAAACTCGTGTGTGTATGTGAACTTGAGCATATCAATACTATCTAATCTTTACACAAGATCTAAACAAATAAAACTAAACACAAACCGAAGTCTTCTTGTCTCCAAGCTGACTCGATACAAACACGATCCACCGAGCTTGACTTCAACCGAGTACTAGATGCGATCTTGATGCTCGAGCTCTTGAATCAACATGTGAAAACTCCAAAACTCTTTTGTTGAAGCTAATCACCTACTAATATCTTGGTCAATCACTGAAACAATTTAAATACAAGATTACTAGTAAACTATAATTACATGAGTTTATCATTATCAAAACTAGAGGGATGGGCCTCTGGGCTAACAATCTCCTCCTTTTTTATGATGAAAAAACTCATGGAGTTATATATGTATGGATTAAAGATAAGCTTCATAGAAGCTCCCCCTTAACTCATGCATAGCAATAAACAATAAAGATATTCAATGAATGCATAAACCAAATAACACATATGCATAAATGAAGATACTTCTCCCCTTTATATGCTCTGATACCAATTGAAAAATAAACATGCATATAAATGAAATAAACATACATATATAAAACTCCAAATTTCTCTCCCCCTTTTGTCAAATCATCAACAAAGGGGCATAAATAAACTAAAAAAAATTTCTCCCCCTTTTGTCAAATCAACCGAGAAGGATGTATATGCGATATACAATCATGAAGAGGAGAGATATAAAGTTAACTCCCCCTGTATACATGCATTACATGAAAAAGAGATGACTAAACCCTAATCACATAACGCATAATATACAATGTATAAAAGGAGATGTGAGGCTCCCTTTACACACGTGTAAGACATAGAGAAGAGAGGTCAAGCTCCTCAATATGAGATACACTCAACATGAATCTATACATAGAGAAGATGTTAAGCTTCCCTTGCATACAAGCAATACATATCAAAACATTATGATACCAATTGAAAAATTTATCAATTTATGATAAAGGTATACATCGAAACATTATGATACCAATTGAAAATAAACAAAACATTTTTAAGATACTAATTGAAAGTAAATAAAATTTTTAAGATACTAAAAGATACCAATTGAAAATATCTTGATACCAATTTAAAATGTCTTGTAAATCTTCGATACCAATAGAAAATGAAACATTGTATGTTTTTGATACCAATTGAAATATATATATTGAAAATCTTGATACCAATTGAAAGTAAGAACCAAATTGTTTTAGGTAAACATAACTTATATCAATATAGATACCAATTTAAAATGAAACATGATACCAATATTGAAAATGTTAGCATAAACCACAACAAAGTATTTTCATCATAAAGAATGAAAGTAAGATACCAGTTGAAAATAAAACCGATTGAAAGATAAAACACGAATTTTCTCCCCTTTATGAAATACCAATAAAAACGATGCATAAGCTTGTATAAGATACCAATTGAAAAATAATTTAATATTAAGGAATAAATCAAGCTTAGCATAAATATAATTTGTGCTTTAAGATGTAAAGTATAGTAAGCACAATCAAATCACATATATATGTATAAAATGTAAATACCAATAGAAATTGATATTATTTGAAGTTTGAAGCATAATATATAGAAAACAAAATATGAGTATATAAAAAAAATATCAATTGTGATACCAATTGAAAATACAATGAGGATCACTCGTATAACTCATAATTACCTCCCTTTCATGCACATGTCTAAATAGATTTTCAATTAGGCTCACAAGGCATGGTCGTCCATCTAGTCGCCCTTATTAGGAAGGGGTTTTCAAAAATAGGATTTGAAAAAGATTTAAACAAATTTGAAAACTCTTCCAAAATGAAAAAATACGCAACGAGTTTTACGATAATCTTGAAAACTTGTACGAAATCCTTCAAGTAAAGAATAAAACATGAATGAATTCATGAAAACATGAAAATCTTCAAAACTAAATTAGCATGCACACACTCCACGGCATACACATGCTCCTCACGGACACACCCATCAAATGTATGCTCATGTGTACACTTGTACACATTGTGGACGTAAGGGCCACCTTGCTAAAATTTGTTATGATAGATTACATGTTTTAAATTTAGCAAATAAATTTGTTTGGGTTAGAAATGGTACTAACCCCCATGGACCCAAAAAGTTGTGGGTACCAAAGACCACCCCTCCTTTGTTTAATGTAGGTGTGGGCTCTCACATGACGTGAGAGTAGTGGTACCTTGGAGTGGATGCGTTCCGCACTTAAAGGAGATTATTTGGATGCATCACTTTCAAGGGAAGGTTTGGTGGGAAGACCACCATGTTTTGGAGACAAGGAAAGTTGCCTTCTAGGTTTGGTAACGATTCCTAACTCCTTATTTATTGTTTACATGCTTTCATATTCATTGTTTATAGCATGTTTTGTTGTTTTTAGATTATTATGAAAATGCCATGATAATAAGACTTATGACATACATGTATAGCATTTTGAGACACCCATGTTTAATATGGTCTATTATTTTGTGTTCTCACCCCTTGTTTAGCTATCATGTTTATCATAGGTTTAATAACATGTGGATTTACATAATAATCATGTTTATGCTATTCATGTTCATTCATATCTTGTTTAATGCTTCATGCCTTGATTACTAGTTTAAATGTTAGTTTTCATTAAGACTAGGTATATACTTGTACATATAGTGGGCCACAAATAAATCTATATATGTTTGAGCTTGAATGCTTATTTGAACCCATTAGATGTGCTAGTATAGTCTAGTTTTGATGATTCATACATTTTAAACTTGTATTCCTATTTTTGGATTTGTTTTATGTGTATGAGTTTTTATTTCATGTATATGTCTATTTTGCCAAACTTTAAGATATACATGTATACCCCTTGAGTCATTTGCTTTTCATGCAAATCTATACATATGGACTCAATTGTGTTTAGGGATATGTATGTATACTTTTTGTGTTGACAAATCATACATATACCTTGAAATGAAATTTGTTTTAATGAAAATTTAGTTTTTCATGTTTCCATGTGTTTTTGTTTAACTTCATGTATATGTATATTTTATCCAAATTATTGTTATACATATACATCCTTTGAGCCACGTGCCTTTATGCATATATTTTTGTGGACTCGTTGTGTTTGGATATGTATGTATACTTTAGTTTGTATAGGACATACATATACCTTGAAGATTAAATAATTTTGATGACTTTCATGTTTTCATGTTTCAAGGAATATTGAGCTTAATGTCTATCTTTCATGATTATGATATTCACACTTTATTTGTACACTCACATTTTTATCTTTACTCATGTGTTGTTTTCATGAGTCATTATTATGCTTAATTGGATTAGAGTGTTGATTATCATGTGGATTTCATGTTTCATGAAAATAATTTGTTTTTATTCCTTGCTTGAAGGATTTCGTACTAGTTTACAAATTTTTCATATAACTAGTTACGGTATTCTTCGATTTGGTATAGCTTTTCAAACAAACCTATTTTTCAAATCTATTTTTGAAAACCCCTACCTTCAACGGGCGGATGGATGGGTGATCATGCTCATGTATGCTTTATGTTGAAAATCATTTTTAAACTTGAACATGATTGGGTGGTAGTTATATGATGTATACCTTGATCATTATTGTTGTTTCAATTGGTATCATTGGATTCTTTCAATTGGTATCAATTTTGACCTTTCTTGTATACTCATATATGTTTGTATGTATGTATGCTTTCAATTCTAAGTATATCAATTTCTATTGGTATCTAATTTTTCATACATACATATGTTTGTGTTTATGCTAAGTTTGAGCTCCATCTTTGTTTCAATTGATTCAATTTTCAATTGGTATCTTATTACAAGCTTATGCATGTGTTTGGTTGGTTTTTCATAAAGGGGGAGAAAATTCGATTTTCATATTTCAATTGGTATTTGTACTCCCTTACTTTATGATAGAAAATAAAAAGTTTAAATTGATATCATATGTTTAAAATGAAAATATTCTCTTTTGATATCAAGATGTTTATTTGAATAATGTTTTAAAATTGGTATATCAAAATTTTGTTTAAAAGATAAATACAAAGTTTTTGATTTATATTGCCTATATGCAAGGAGAGCTTAACATCTCTTCTACATATAGATTCATGATGAGTGTATCTTGTATTGAAGAGCTTGACATCTCTTCTTTATGTGGTACACGTGTGTAGGGGGAGCTTCACATCTCCTCTTATGCATTACATATCATGTGTTATGTGAGTTAGGGCTTTTCATCCCTTCTTCATGTAATGCATGTGTGTAGGAAAGTTAACTTAGCGTCTTCCTCTTCATGAATGTATATCGCATATACCATTTGTTGATTGATCTATGTTTACTTTCAATTGGTATCAAGATGCTACTTTGACATATTTTCAATTGATATCTTAATTGATTTTCACCCCTATTTGTTTTTTTTTGTTTTTGTTTTAGACAAAAAGGGGGAGAACATTGTCTTTATTTACCCCTTATTGATGATTGTTTCCTTGTATTAAAAAGGGGGAGAAAATCTTGTTTTGTTTTGGTTTTTACCCCTTTGTTGATGATTGACAAAAAGGGGGAGAAAGATTTTGAGTTTATATATGCATATTTATGTTTTGCATATATTAAGTTTAATTTAGTTTAATTTTAATTGGTATCTAGAGCATGTTTTGTTTTTGAACATTTCATTGGTATCTAGAGCCTTTTATTGTTTATGCATGATTATGCATTGTTATTCATTGCATATTTATTGTTTATTTGTTTATGCATGAGTTAAGGGGGAGCTTCTTTGAAGCTTAACGTTAATCCATGCATATATAACTCCATGAGTTTTGTCATCATCAAAAGGGGGAGATTGTTGGCCCGGAGGCCTTCCTCTCTAGTTTTGATGATGATTAACTCATGTAGTTATGTTTACTAATAATCTTGTGATTTTAGTTTCAGATCATGTAACAAGATATTAGTTGTGATTGCTTCAAAAAGAGGAGTTTGGAAGCCTTCACTTGGTGATTCCAGTGCCCGAGCATCAAGATGATACATAGCCATGCTCGTTGGATCACTGTATTTGGACCGAGTCGACTTGAAGATGAAGATCATCAAGAAGACTTAGGTATCCATAGTTTAGTGTGTTTAGATCCATTTGTAAAGCTTAGTATAGTTGATATGCTCAAGTTCACAACACACACAAGATTTATGTTTTTGATTTGGTTTTCATGAATAGTAGATCAAAACAAGTTTAAATGGTTTTTCATGTATATTAGATGTGTTCAATATACATACATGCTTCATATCTTATACAAACTTATTTTGATATGTCTATTCATGAGTTTTAGGAAAAATCAGATTTCCTATTGAAAAATTCAAGTTTGATAAAATACAAGTTTTGGTTTTTGGTAAAAATGTTAAAACACAAAAGTAGTTTCATATGCTTGATATTTGAGTTAAAATGTTTATCACAGGTTTATATATCAATGCAAAATGTTAAACCTATTTTTGGGTATCTTTACAAAGACTTAAAAGATTTTTAGAAATATTTTTTACATATGTTTCTGTCCCAAGACAGTGGCTGACAGGCCAGGTCGGCCGACCGCACGGGTCGACCGCACCAAAGGCCGGTCGACCCTTGCGGTCGACCGACGTGCACAGGCTTGTGCACGTTTGGCAGACACAGGGACGGTCGGCCGGGCGGCCGACCGGACCAGAGAGCTCTGCTCTCTGTATCTGGGCGGTCGGCCGGGCGGTCGACCGGGATTGCCCAACGGTCATATTTCTGACCGTTGGCGGTCGGCCGGCCGGCCGACCGCTAGCCTGTCAGGCTGCCAGATCAGCCTAACGGCTAGTTTTTGTTTTGGCCTATATAAACCCCAATTCTTTGAGATTTTGGCTAAGGTTTTTACAAGAGAAAAATTGCTATTTCCCAAGTGTTAAAAACAAGTTTTCAAAAGTGTTTTTGAGCTTTAAACTTCCAATCTTATTTGTTTTAGGTTTTGAAAAAAATCAAAGAAAGAGTATTTTGGGAGATTTGTCTTGGCTTTCATTTTCTATCTTTTACAAGAGTTTTCCCAAGTATTTTTCTTTGAGTTTCTGTTTTCCAAACACCTAGTTTTCCACACTTGAGCCTATCTTCTATCCTAATCTATTTAGGATCTTTGTTTTGTGAAAAAGAGAGATTGTTTGTGGTTGAAAGATACCACCAAGTTGTAAACCCTTATTCTTGTTGGGTTGCTCCCTCTTTGGTAGAGGTTGTGGTTTGTGTTTGCTCCCTCTTTGGTAGAGGTTGAGGCTTGTGGTTTGCTCCCTCTAGTG
The DNA here is from genome assembly GCA_038442645.1 of Agave tequilana. NCBI lineage: Eukaryota > Viridiplantae > Streptophyta > Magnoliopsida > Asparagales > Asparagaceae > Agave > Agave tequilana. The sequence goes on from JAVJIF010007216.1 coordinate 119,162, forward strand.
AGAGGTGGAGATTGGTTGTAACCCTCTTCGGTAGAGGTATTGGTTGTTGTTTGGCTACGGGCTTACCCCTCGGTTGTGAGGCGGTGTTTGAGAGAGGAGTTCAGTACTCCTTGTGTTGTAACAAATCCTCCTCGGTGGAGGTTCCCTCGGTGGGAGATAGTGGATTGGAAATCCTTCACGGTGGTGAAGGCGGGGATGTAGAGCTAGGGGCTCGAACCTCGAAACATATCTTTTTGTTAGCGTTTGATCCATTGTCTCTCTAACTCTCTCTCTCTCTCTTATATTTGTGCATTGCATTATTCATATTGCCATATCATTCATACTTGTGTTGTGCCTTGCATTATTTCATATTACTCATTCTTATATGCTTGGCTTGCTTGTGTGTGTGTCTCACTTGTACTTAACCACAAGAGCTTCCTATAGCACCTCAACCCATTTCTAGGGGAATCAAGAGGAGTTAGTCCAGAGCCCTTCACGGGGAATTCGGCTACACTTGTTGGTTGTATTAAGTGTGTTGCAAGATTATTTTAAGCTTCCGCATTTAGCGCATTTAGTTCACTAGATTAGCACTTACACCTATTCACCCCCCCTCTAGGTGTTTTTCAATTGGTATCAGAGCCTACGCTCCTGATATTAGGCTTAACATCCTAAGAGTGAGATCCATTTGTTTGCTAATCTTTGCATTTGCTTATTTGCACACTCATATAGTTTACCATGGACTTCATGACCCCACCTAGTTTTGACCCTTCCAACATTGTTGTTTGGAAGTATAGGATATCCATGTACCTAAAAACCCTAGGATTGCATGTTTTCCTTGCCGCTACCAAGAGATGTTATCTTGGTGACCGCAATCATATAGGGGCCAATGCACAAGCCCTTGAGGCCATTAGAAGCACGCTTTCAAAAGAATATCTTATGCATGTTTCTAATCTTGATTCCGCCTTTGCAGTGTGGAACAAGTTGACAACCACCACCACCTCCGAGCTTCAATTGCATATCCACCGGAGGAATCTAGTGGAGAATCCGAGCCACAACAATGCCATATGATCCAAGGGAATGACTCCCTTGAGGTACAATCGGAATCTCAACTAGATAATGATGATGCTAGTTCTTCATGTAATGATTTTGTTGATCCCCATACTTTAAATGAAGAACTTTCTATTGTTTGTGAGAAACTAATAGAAAAATATAATGTTTTGAAAAAGAAGACCTTTACTTTAACTAAAGAAAATGAAAAATTGTCTTCTAAATTTGACAAGGTTTTGCAAGAGAAGGTTGAGGTCTATAATGAAAGGGATTCATTGAGATCTCAACTAGACCTTGCACTTAAAGAAAATAAAGTTTTAAAATCTAAAAATGATTGCGAAACTCTTTTGAAGAAAAATGAAAATTTGTCTTCAAAAGTTGACTTTGTTTTAAAGGAGAATATTGCTTTAAAAAATAAAATAATTTCTATTTCAAAAGATTTAAATAGTTGTTTAAAGAAAAATGATGTTTTGTAAAATAAAATTGATGCACATGTTTGCCATGCTAGGGTAGTTTCACACACTTCACCTATTGCATGCCACACTTCTTCTTTGATTGATAATGATATAAATATTTTGAAGAAGAGTGTTGATTGTTTGGGCTCCACTTTGAGCCAATGTGTTGTGGGCCATACACGTTTGGAAACTTTGTTTCGAAAGAAACAAGTTCCAATTATGCATGCACACCCTCCACAGCATACACATGCTCCTCACGGACACACCCATCAAATGTATGCTCATGTGTACACTTGTACACATTGTGGACGTAAGGGCCACCTTGCTAAAATTTGTTATGATAGATTACATGTTTCAAATTTAGCAAATAAATTTGTTTGGGTTAGAAATGGTACTAACCCCCATGGACCCAAAAAGTTGTGGGTACCAAAGACCACCCCTCCTTTGTTTAATGTAGGTGTGGGCTCTCACATGACGTGAGAGTAGTGGTACCTTGGAGTGGATGCGTTCCGCACTTAAAGGAGATTATTTGGATGCATCACTTTCAAGGGAAGGTTTGGTGGGAAGACCACCATGTTTTGGAGACAAGGAAAGTTGCCTTCTAGGTTTTGGTAACGATTCCTAACTCCTTATTTATTGTTTACATGCTTTCATATTCATTGTTTATAGCATGTTTTGTTGTTTTTAGATTATTATGAAAATGCCATGATAATAAGACTTATGACATACATGTATAGCATTTTGAGACACCCATGTTTAATATGGTCTATTATTTTGTGTTCTCACCCCTTGTTTAGCTATCATGTTTATCATAGGTTTAATAACATGTGGATTTACATAATAATCATGTTTATGCTATTCATGTTCATTCATATCTTGTTTAATGCTTCATGCCTTGATTACTAGTTTAAATGTTAGTTTTCATTAAGACTAGGTATATACTTGTACATATAGTGGGCCACAAATAAATCTATATATGTTTGAGCTTGAATGCTTATTTGAACCCATTAGATGTGCTAGTATAGTCTAGTTTTGATGATTCATACATTTTAAACTTGTATTCCTATTTTTGGATTTGTTTTATGTGTATGAGTTTTTATTTCATGTATATGTCTATTTTGCCAAACTTTAAGATATACATGTATACCCCTTGAGTCATTTGCTTTTCATGCAAATCTATACATATGGACTCAATTGTGTTTAGGGATATGTATGTATACTTTTTGTGTTGACAAATCATACATATACCTTGAAATGAAATTTGTTTTAATGAAAATTTAGTTTTTCATGTTTTCATGTGTTTTACTTCATGTATATGTATATTTTATCCAAATTATTGTTATACATATACATCCTTTGAGCCACGTGCCTTTATGCACATATTTTTGTGGACTCGTTGTGTTTGGATATGTATGTATACTTTAGTTTGTATAGGACATACATATACATTGAAGATTAAATAATTTTGATGACTTTCATGTTTTCATGTTTCAAGGAATATTGAGCTTAATGTCTATCTTTCATGATTATGATATTCACACTTTATTTGTACACTCACATTTTTATCTTTACTCATGTGTTGTTTTCATGAGTCATTATTATGCTTAATTGGATTAGAGTGTTGATTATCATGTGAATTTCATGTTTCATGAAAAATAATTTGTTTTTATTCCTTGCTTGAAGGATTTCGTACTAGTTTACAAATTTTTCATATAACTAGTTACGGTATTCTTTGATTTGGTAGAGCTTTTCAAGCAAACCTATTTTTCAAATCTATTTTTGAAAACCCCTACCTTCCACGGGCGGATGGATGGGCGATCATGCTCATGTATGCTTTATATTGAAAATTATTTTTAAACTTGAACATGATTGGGTGGTAGTTATATGATGTATACCTTGATCATTATTGTTGTTTCAATTGGTATCATTGGATTCTTTCAATTGGTATCAATTTTGACCTTTCTTGTATACTCATATATGTTTGTTTGTATGTATGCTTTCAATTTCAAGTATATCAATTTCTACTGGTATCTAATTTTTCATACATACATATGTTTGTGTTTATGCTAAGTTTGAGCTCCATCTTTGTTTCAATTGATTCATTTTCAATTGGTATCTTATTACAAGCTTATGCATGTGTTTGGTTGTTTTTAATAAAGGGGGAGAAAATTCGATTTTCATATTTCAATTGGTATTTGTACTCCCTTGCTTTATGATAGAAAATAAAAAGTTTAAATTGATATCATATGTTTAAAAAGAAAAATATTCTCTTTTGATATCAAGATGTTTATTTGAATAATGTTTTAAAAATTGGTATATCAAAATTTTGTTTAAAAGATAAATACAAAGTTTTTTATTTTTATTTCCTATATGCAAGGAGAGCTTAACATCTCTTCTACATATAGATTCATGATGAGTGTATCTTGTATTGAAGAGCTTGACATCTCTTCTTTATGTGGTACACGTGTGTAGGGGGAGCTTCACATCTCCTCTTATGCATTACATATCATGTGTTATGTGAGTTAGGGCTTGTCATCCCTTCTTCATGTAATGCAGGTGTGTAGGGAAGTTAACTTAGCTTCTTCCTCTTCATGAATGTATATCGCATATACCATTTGTTGATTGATCTATGTTTACTTTCAATTGGTATCAAGATGCTACTTTGACATATTTTCAATTGATATCTTAATTGATTGTCACCCCTATTTGTTTTTTTTTGTTTTGTTTTTAGACAAAAAGGGGGAGAACATTGTCTTTATTTACCCCTTATTGATGATTGTTTCCTTGTATTAAAAAGGGGGAGAAAATCTTGTTTTGTTTTGGTTTTTACCCCTTTGTTGATGATTGACAAAAGGGAGAAAGATTTTGAGTTTTATATATGCATATTTATGTTTTGCATATATTAAGTTTAATTTAGTTTAATTTTAATTGGTATCTAGAGCATGTTTTGTTTTTGAACATTTCATTGGTATCTAGAGCCTTTTATTGTTTATGCATGATTATGCATTGTTATTCATTGCATATTTATTGTTTATTTGTTTATGCATGAGTTAAGGGGGAGCTTCTTTGAAGCTTAACTTTAATCCATGCATATATAACTCCATGAGTTTTGTCATCATCAAAAAGGGGGAGATTGTTGGCCCGGAGGCCTTCCTCTCTAGTTTTGATGATGATTAACTCATGTAGTTATGTTTACTAATAATCTTGTGATTTTAGTTTCAGATCATGTAACAAGATATTAGTTGGTGATTGCTTCAAAAAGAGGAGTTTGGAAGCCTTCACTTGGTGATTCTAGTGCCCGAGCGTCAAGATGATACATAGCCATGCTCGTTGGATCACGGTATTTGGACCTAGTCGACTTGAAGATGAAGATCGTCAAGAAGACTTAGGTATCCATAATTTAGTGTGTTTAGATCCATTTGTAAAGCTTAGTATAGTTGATATGCTCAAGTTCACAACACACACAAGATTTATGTTTTTGATTTGGTTTTCATGAATAGTAGATCAAAACAAGTTTAAATGGTTTTTCATGTATATTAGATGTGTTCAATATACATACATGCTTCATATCTTATACAAACTTATTTTGATATGTCTATTCATGAGTTTTAGGAAAAATCAGATTTCCTATTGAAAAATCCAAGTTTGATAAAATACAAGTTTTGGTTTTGGTAAAAATGTTAAAACACAAAATAGTTTCATATGCTTGATATTTGAGTTAAAATGTTTATCATAGGTTTATATATCAATGCAAAATGTTAAACCTATTTTTGGGTATCTTTACAAAGACTTAAAAGATTTTTAGAAATATTTTTTACATATGTTTCTGTCCCAAGACAGTGGCTGACAGGCCAGGTCGGCCGACCGCACGGGTCGACCGCACCAAAGGCCGGTCGACCCTTGCGGTCGACCGACGTGCACAGGCTTGTGCACGTTTGGCAGACACAGGGACGGTCGGCCGGGCGGCCGACCGGACCAGAGAGCTCTGCTCTCTGTATCTGGGCGGTCGGCCGGGCGGTCGACCGGGATTGCCCAACGGTCATATTTCTGACCGTTGGCGGTCGGCCGGCCGATCGACCGCTAGCCTGTCAGGCTACCAGATCAGCCTAACGGCTAGTTTCTGTTTTGGACTATATAAACCCCAATTCTTTGGGATTTTGGCTAAGGTTTTTACAAGAGAAAAATTGTTGTTTCCCTAGTGTTAAAAACAATTTTTCAAAAGTGTTTTTGAGCTTTAAACTTCCAATCTTATTTGTTTTAGGTTTTTGGAAAAATCAAAGAAAAGTGTATTTTGGGAGATTTGTCTTGGCTTTCATTTTCTATCTTTTACAAGAGTTTTCCCAAGTACTTTTCTTTGAGTTTCTGTTTTCCAAACACCTAGTTTTCCACACTTGAGCCTATCTTCTATCCTAATCTATTTAGGATCTTTGTTTTGTGAAAAGAGAGATTGTTTGTGGTTGAAAGATACCACCAAGTTGTAAACCCTTATTCTTGTTGGGTTGCTCCCTCTTTGGTAGAGGTTGAGGTTTGCGTTTGCTCTCTCTTTGGTAGAGGTTGAGGCTTGTGGTTTGCTCCCTCTAGTGAGAGGTGGAGATTGGTTGTAACCCTCTTCGGTAGAGGTGTTGGTTGTTGTTTGGCTACGGGCCTACCCCTCGGTTGTGAGGCGGTGTTTGAGAGAGGAGTTCGGTACTCCTTGTGTTGTAACAAATCCTCCTCGGTGGAGGTTCCCTCGGTGGAGATAGTGGATTGGAAATCCTTCACGGTGGTGAAGGCGGGGATGTAGAGCTAGGGGCTCGAACCTCGAAACATATCTTGTTGTTAGCGTTTGATCCATTGTCTCTCTACTCTCTCTCTTATATTTGTGCATTGTATTATTCATATTGCCATATCATTCATACTTGTGTTGTGCCTTGCATTATTTCATATTGCTCGTTCTTATATGCTTGGGTTGCTTGTGTGTGTGCCTCACTTGTACTTAACCACAAGAGCTTCATATAGCACCTCAACCCATATCTAGGGGAATCAAGAGGAGTTAGTCCAGAGTCCTTCACGGGAATTCGGCTACACTTGTTGGTTGTATTAAGTGTGTTGCAAGATTGTTTTAAGCTTTCGCATTTAGCGCATTTAGTTCAGTAGATTAGCACTTACACCTATTCACCTCCCCTCTAGGTGTTTTTCAAAAACATGTTAAAAGTCAGCCTCCAGAAAATTAGTCATTCTGCCAATTTGACAGACTATTGGTCAACTTTGAGCATAGTTTACAGGCCTAAAATAAAACGTGAGAATTCAGAAATAAGTATAGTACTTATTTGTAAAGCTTTAAGTCTTCTTTTTAATGCAACTTAAATCAACTGAATAACATTTCTGAGTAGAAAGTTATCATTAAAATACAAAAAGGTGTCAAATATGAAACTGTGAACTATTTTCAGAACAACAACAGACATCAACCCAATATTTGACATCTTTGACATTTAAATCAGAAAATAATTATTGAATAAGAAATGTAGCCTTGAAAGTTATCTTTGAAATTCAATTTAAGTCATGTTATTTGAATATAAGAATAAAAAGTTATAATAAGAAATCTAAAAGGGTACTTGAAATCCAAAACCGTTAAACTGAAAACCAAACATATTGAACTTTTGTGTGTGTGTGTGTGAACTTGAGCTTCAAAAATATATTCTACCCTTTAACAAACTAAACACAAACCGAAGTCTTCTTGTAGAACTCCTTCTCCAAGTCGACTCGATCCAAACACGATTCAACGAGTTTGACTCCAATCGAGTGCTAGATGGGATATTGACGCACGAGCTCTTGAATCTGCATGTGTTAGCTCCAAAACTCCTTTGTTGGACCTAGACACCTAATAATATCTTGATTAATAAATGAAACTATATGAACACAAGATCATTAGTAAACTATAACTATATGAGTTGATCATCATCAAAACTAGAGTGATGGGCCTTTGGGCTAACAATCTCTCCCTTTTTGATGATGATAAAACTCTTGGAAGCATAGCATAAACAATAGGATAAGCATAGCATGGATTATAGTTAAGCTTCATAGAAGCTCCCCTTAACTCATGCATAGCATAAACAATAAAGATATTCAATAAAATGCATAAACTAAACAAAAATATATGCATAAATAAAGATATAAACATGCATATATAAACTCTCTAAATTCTTCTCCCCCTTTTGTCAATTCATCAACAAAGGGGTGAGGACAATCAAACAATAAAGATGTATATGCAATATATATTCATAAAGAGGAGAGACGTTAAGTTAGCTTCCCCTGCATACATGCATTACATGGAGAAGGGATGACTAGACCCTAACCTACATAAAATATAATATACAATGTATAAATGGAGATGTTAAGCTCCCCTACACACGTGTATCACATAAAAAAGAGAGGTTAAGCTCCTCAATGTGAGATACACTCAACATGAATTTATATATAGAGAGATGTTAAGCTCCTCTTGCATATAGGCAATATATATCAACAAATTTTAAAAAAAATTTGATAAACAAAATTTTTGAAATTTCTTAAGTCAACAAAACAAATTTTGATACCAATGAAATCAAATAGTAATTGACACAAACAATGTTTGTACCATTAGAATTTTTTTTTTAAAGATACTAATAGTAGATTTTGATACCAATTGAAGGTGAAACATGAAATATTTTGATATCAATTAAATACCAATTGAAATTAATGCATAAGCTTGTAAAGATATCAATTAACATTTGAAATTAAATCAAGCTTAACATAAACATAATTTGTACTTTAAGAATGTAACGGTATTGTAAAGTAAGTACAATTAAATCACACATATATATATGTATGAAATTAGAAATACCAATTGAAATTGATACTAATTGAAAATTGAAGCATGCATATATAAGAAACAAATATGAGTATATAAATATAAAATTCCATGAAGATCATGTAATATAATTCATACCTACCACCCTATTCATGCACAAGTTTAAAAGATATTTAATAAAGGTAAAAAAGGCATGGTCGCCCATCCAACCACCCTTGATGTAGGGGTTTTCAAAAATCATGATTTAAAAATATTTAGCATAATCTGAAAACTCTACCAATTGAAGAATAAAGATTAGTTTAAAGTTAATTTTGAAAAACTAGTATTAAATCCTTCAAACATGAAAACAAGTCATATATCCTATAAAAATATGAGAATCACACGATTATCGACACTCAAATAGCAATAAAGCACATATATGCTCATGAAACAAAAAATCATGAGTAAACACTATGTTGGATATTCTGCTTAACAAGAATCAATCTGACAACTAATCAAGATCACTGAGATATCAACAATCTAATTGGCCAGGTCGGCAAATATCAGGTGGGAGGTTTTCCGTTCAATAGAACGTTCCTTAATTTAAGAACCACCTTTCAATTTCCTTCCTTAGTTAAAGCACCAATTAGACTGAATCTAAGTCAGTCTCGATATACAGTAAAGTATATCCCCTGTATAAAGGACTTAATCCACTTATACAGTATTTGGAGTGAGGTACGCTTAGAGCGAATCTCCTTAAGACAATTACGTCCCCGCACCGGTGCTAACGGGATAATGGACGCTGGTCTCCCAAGATACAACACTCCTTCACGGTATTTGGATAGCACTACCAAATCACCGTACAGTCGAACCTTAGTCAACCAGTACCTTCACAGGATCTTTGAAGCAGCGGTACAAGGACAAATTTCAAACGAATATTTGCCTATACTCTCTGGAGGAGCACCCACTGTTGAGGACGAAGGAAGGTTGAAGAATATTATTTCTTCAGAAGTATCAGATTCAGACAACAATTCTTATAAAAGAATATGTTGAATTTTCTGATTCCTCTTTCAGAACAATTTTGCAGAATCTCCTTTGGAAGTTGCTTCGGATTCCCACTTCCCGCTGGAAGCCGCTTTCCTACTTCACGCTGGAAGCACAGTTCAGAACGCCGAAAAACAATTCGCGCAGATCAGAACTCAATTTAATAGAGAGAGATATTTGGAATTTGGTGTGTTGAGAATGGAAATCTGGAGCGCTATTTATAGCGCTCCGGAAGGGCATTCTCGTCCGCCATTTTTCCAACAGTTGCAACGGTTCGGACAGAACCGTCGCAACCGTTCGGTCCAACCGCCCAACCGCACGGATGGTTTTCCGACAGCCGTTGGCGGGCGGTTCGGAGCCGTTCGCAGACAACTGTTGGCGGGTGGGCTGGAGCGGATCGGGTAGCGGAGTGGGTTTGGTTCGGGTAGCGGAGTAACCCATACCCGCGACACCCGGTTCAAAAAGAACCAGGCCAGGTAGGGAACCCAAACCCAAACCCGGACCCAGTCTCGGTCCCGAGCCCGAGCCCGCGCCCGGCTCCGGCACCGACACCGGCGCCGGCGCGCGCGCGTGCACGCATGTGCGAGCATAATTCCCTCCTTTTCGCGTGCGAAAACTCCAAGTACCCAAAGGGCACGCCCTTTGTTCTCAATTTTCTCTATATATACACCACAAACTTCCATCCCATGGCCAATGTGGGACTAAATGCTTTAAGCTACCTTTAGTCCCGTTTTTGGCTTTGAATTAGGCAATCTTTGGACTTGAATATCTCATTCATTCGAAGTCGGAATTGAACATGTGAATATACCACGTTCATCCCCAATGGAAGGAGAACACACTCCAACCATCATCCAGTTGATTTGATCAACGGATCTCGCCATAATTTAGCTCGAAGATTCGCCTTCACATTCTTCAATTCCAACAATCCCCCACAATGAATGAGATTCAAGGAAATGACACACAAAGAGACTGACTCTCTTGTGAAAGGTACTTGAGAAAAGAAACTGCATAAGGATAGGTGAATTAGGTCTTGAACCTTCCATAGCGAAAGTTTTATCGGACTTACTGGCTAATCAGTGAACTAGGTCTTGAACTGTTAGCCGTTAGTGTAAGCCAAGTCAACAAGCTTCACACAGTATCTTTCCAAATCAACTTTGGTTCTCGGTTGTGTCTGTTTTGGCCCTGGACATTCTTGGTTTCAGAGAGTATCTTTAGGGAATAACAGCCTCCATAGAAATTCCCAAAGAGCCGACCCAACTCTATACTCACATAGGTGATGGACCTATTAAGAGTAGTCTACTCTACTCCACTTGTTTAGTAACAAGATATAGGCATCATTAAAAGCGTTAAGCTTATCCTTAACCCACTTGTAGAAAAGCACTTATGTGCACCTTAGGAATGGATTGGAGTCAAGCTCCCAAGTGCTTACTTGCTGAGTTAATCATAACTAGTTTTTCCTCTTGAACTTAGTCCGTGGGATCTCCAGTCGCTAAGTGAGGTTTCCATTAAGCTGACTCGGTAAGGTTAGGCTTTTAGACCCATTCCCCTCGATGCGCAATTATACGCTCTCCACTTAAAACTTTAGTAAGCGGATCCGCTAAATTATCCTTTGACGATACAAAGTCAATAGAGATAATTCCATTTGAGAGCAACTGCTTCACGGTATTATGTCTACGACGAATATGTCTAGACTTACCGTTGTATATAACATTTTGTGCCCTAGATATAGCTGCTTGATTATCGCAGTGTATACATATAGCGGGCACTGGCTTTTGCCACAATGGTATATCTTCTAAGAATTGTCGAAGCCATTCTGCTTCTTCTCCAGCCTTATCTAAGGCTATGAATTCCGATTCCATAGTGGAACGGGCAATACATGTTTGCTTAGAAAATTTCCATGATACCGCTGCTCCTGCTAGAGTAAATACGTATCCGCTAGTTGATTTTGATTCCTCAGAATCTGCAATCCAATTAGCATCACTGTATCCTTCCAGTACAGGTGGATACTGTCCATATCTCAAGGCATATTCCTTGGTATGTGATACGTAACCCAATACTCGTAGTAGAGCGGTCCAATGTAGATCACTAGGATTGCTAGTGTACCTACTCAACTTGCTTACAGCGTAAGCAATATCGGGTCTAGTGCAATTCATCAAATACATTAGACTTCTGATAATCTGAGAACACTCCAACTGGCTATCCCAGTTCCTGTATTCTTATGAAGATGGACATGTGGGAGAAAATGATTTGTATTCTCTTTTATCCCATGATCCTTGAATCTTTCTATCATCTTATCCACATAGTGAGATTGAGATAGACTGATTCCATCTGGTGTTCTAGTAATTTTAATTCCTAAAATTACATCAGCAACCCCCAGATCCTTCATATCAAAACTGTTGGATAACATTCTTTTAGTGGACTTAATATCTCAATATTAGTCTCAAGTATCAACATGTCGTCTACATAAAGACAAACAATGATACATGTATTTCCAACTATTTTCGTGTAAACACACTTATCGCATTCATTGATAGTGAATCCATCTTTGATCATGACACTATCAAATTTCTCATGCCATTATTTTGGAGCCTGCTTAAAACCATATAAGGATTTTACCAATTTACACACCTTGTGTTCTTGGCCCTTGACTTTAAATCCTTCAGGTTGCTCCATATATATCTCTTCATTTAATTCACCATTTAAGAATGCAGTCTTGACATCCATTTGATGGATATCTAAGTTGTGCAATACTGCAATTGCGATTAACATCCGAATGGACGTTATTCTTGTTACTGGTGAATAAGTATCGAAGTAGTCAAGTCCTTCTTTTTGCCGATAACCCTTGGCTACTAATCTAGCCTTGTACTTATCGATGATCCATCGGGTTTTATTTTCGTTTGAAAATCCACTTACACCCAATTGGTTTACTGCCAGGAGGCAAGTTTACCAATTCCCAAGTATGATTACTTAGTATGGATTCTATTTCGCTATTTATAGCTTCTTTCCACATTTGTGCTTCTGGGGTTGACATAGCCTCTTTAAATGTTTGAGGCTCGCTCTCAATAGCGTATGCTATGAAATCTGAACCAAAAGATTTTGAGATTCTAGATCTCTGACTTCTTCTTGGTTCAGTTTCCGCATCAACAGTCGGTTCCTTGGGGCTTTCGTCCCTGAACGCCATCTCGTGTGTTCTTTTCCAGAAGTCTTATCTGCTTCCCGTTTGTATGGAAAGATATCTTCAAAGAACACAGCATCTCTAGATTCGATAATCATGTTTATATGAATATCTGATATCTCTGATTTATGAACCAGAAATCTGTAGGCACTACTATTCAAGGCATAGCCTATGAATATGCAGTCCATAGTTTTTGCTCCCAACTTAATCTTTTTAGGTAATGGTGCTAGCACCTTTGCTAGGCACCCCCACATTTTGAGGTAATGGTAGGAAGGTGTCCTTCCATGCCATAACTCAAATGGTATAAGACCAAGTTTCTTGTGGGGTACTCTATTTAGAATATAATTTGCAGTTAATAGAGCTTCCCCCCACAAGTTCTGTGGAGCTCCAGAACTTACGAGCATGGAATTAACCATCTCCTTCAAAGTTCTGTTCTTCTGTTCAGCAATTCCATTCTGTTGAGGAGTGTATGGTGCTGTAGTTTGATGGATTATACCAAAACTAGCACATAACTCACTAAAATCATTTGATTCATATTCTCCGCCTCTATCGGATTTTAGAATCTTGATTTTCTTGTTGAGTTGATTCTCAACTTCGGCTTTATATGTTATAAACATATTGATTGCCTCATCCTTACTGTTCAAAAGATACACATAACAGTATCTTGTATAGTCATCAATAAAAGTAATGAAATACTTTTTACCGCCTCTAGTTGGCATAAACTTCAAATCACACAGATCGCTATGAATTAACCCTAAAGGTTCTGTATTTCGATCAATTGAGTGAAATGAATTTTTCGCCAACTTGGCCTCAACACAAACCTCACACTTGCGAATTTCTTCCAAGTTGAGTTTAGGAATATATCCCAGATTAGACAAGTTTTTCAAAGACTTGTAATTTACATGCCCTAATCTAGCATGCCACAAATTAGGAGACTCAAGCAAATAAACAGAAGAATTTCCTTTATTTATTAGCTTTGGGTACAAATACACGGACTTTTTATCTACCACTGCAACATTGGCTTTAAAAAGTCCATCAACAAGATAACCCTTTCCCACATACATCCCTCCCTTAGTAAGTACAAATTTGTCAGATTCAAAAACAATTCTAAATCCTTCCTTACTAAGTATTGATCCGGAGATCAAATTCTTACGGATGTCTGGAACATGAAGCACATCGTTAAGAGTAAGCTCTTTCCCCGATGTCCACTTCAGGATGACCTTGCCCTTTCCTTCAACCTTTGAGGAAGCTGAATTACCCATGAATAGCTGCTCATCTTGCTCTAGCCTTTGATATTCTGAGAATAACAATTTCTCCGAGCAGATGTGTCGGGTAGCTCCAGTGTCTACCCACCAATCCTTGTTGTTGGTTGTCAGATTCACTTCAGACACCACAGCTGAAAGACTTGGTGATTCATGGTTGGTCATGTTCGCCTGTGGTTGCTCTTCTTGTTCTTCTTAAGACGGCTGCGACATTCATTTGCTTTGTGACCTTCTTTGTTGCAGATGTAACAGGTCCCTTTGAAGCGCATGTTTCTGCCGTCTTGAGCCTTACCTTTGTACCCCTGGGAAGGCTTCTTCCTCTTCAAGCTTTTAGAAGAAGACGCTTTCCCCTTTGAGTCCTCGATCACATTTGCTTTTGCTTCGTAGGAGTTCTTGCTGCTCCTTTTCTCGGACTTGCGGTTGTCCTCCTCTATACGAAGCCTCACAATAAGATCCTCCAACTTTAGCTCCTTTCGCTTATGCTTCAGGTAGTTCTTGAAGTCTCTCCACGCAGGTGGGAGCTTCTCCACGATTGTTGCAACCTGAAAAGTTTCAGGAAGAATCATACCTTCGGCCTCTATTTCGTGCAAGATAAGTTGGAACTCTTGCACCTGACTGATTACAGTCTTGGTATCCACCATTTTGTACTCCAGAAATCGTCCTATGACGAACTTCTTGGTACCAGCATCCTCAGTCTTGTATTTCTTGTCAAGACTGGCCCATAACTTCTTTGTCGTAGTGATAGGACTGTAGACATTGTAAAGAGAGTCATCCAGTCCATTTAAAACATAATTTCGGCAAAGGAAGTCACCTTGTGTCCAAGCATCGACTGCAAGGACTGAGTCCCGATCAGTTCCGGGTTCTGGTGGATCCTCCTGCAGGAATTTGGCCAGATGAAGAGTGGTCAAGTAGAAGAGCATCTTCTGTTGCCACCTCTTGAATTCTGTGCCGTCGAATTTTCCTGGCTTCTCCGGCTTCGGGTTAGGAAGTGGAGTAGGCATCAAACTTTGGAGCTGCATGTTTGTTGCCTTGCTAGTGCTATCTTGATTTGTCTCAGACATTTTCTGCAAGTTCAAGCAGAACAGAAGTAAGAAACGATAATTGTCTTAAGATTGTTGGATATTCTGCTTAACAAGAATCAATCTGACAACTAATCAAGATCACTGAGATATCAACAATCTAATTGGCCAGGTTGGCAAATATCAGGTGGGAAGTTTTCCGTTCAATAGAACGTTCCTTAATTAAGAACCACCTTTCAATTTCCTTCCTTGGTTAAAGCACCAATTAGACTGAATCTAAGTCAGTCTCGATATACAGTAAAGTATATCCCCTGTATAAAGGACTTAATCCACTTATACAGTATTTGGAGTGAGGTACGCTTAGAGCGAATCTCCTTAAGACAATTATGTCCCCCGCACCGGTGCTAACGGGATAATGGACGCTGTCTCCCAAGATACAACCCTCCTTCACGGTATTTGGATAGCACTACCAAATCACCGTACAGTCGAACCTTAGTCAACCAGTACCTTCACAGGATCTTTGAAGCAGCGGTACAAGGACAAATTTCAAACGAATATTTGCCTTTACTCTCTGGAGGAGCACCCACTGTTGAGGACGAAGGAAGGTTGAAGAATATTATTTCTTCAGAAGTACCAGATTCAGACAATAATTCTTATAAAAGAATATGTTGAATTTTCTGATTCCTCTTTCAGAACAATTTTGCAGAATCTCCTTTGGAAGTTGCTTCGGATTCCCACTTCCCGCTGGAAGCCGCTTTCCTACTTCACGCTGGAAGCACAGTTCAGAACGCCGAAAACAATTCGCGCACATCAGAACTCAATTTAATAGAGAGAGAGATATTTGAAATTTGGTGTGTTGAGAATGGAAATCTGGAGCGCTATTTATAGCGCTCCGGAAGGGCATTCTCGTCCGCCATTTTTCCAACAGTTGCAACGGTTCGGACAGAACCGTCGCAACCGTTCGGTCCAACCGCCCAACCGCACGGACGGTTTTCCGACAGCCGTTGGCGGGCGGTTCGGAGCCGTTCGCAGACAACTATTGGCGGGTGGGCTGGAGCGGATCGGGTAGTGGAGCGGGTTTGGTTCGGGTAGCGGAGTAACCCATACCCGCGACACCCGGTTCAAAAAGAACCAGGCCATGTAGGGAACCCAAACCCAAACCCGGTCCCGAGCCCGCGCCCGGCACCGGCACCGGCGCCGGCGCCGGCGCCGCCGACGCCAGCGGCGGCGCGCGCACGCACGCATGTGCGAGCATAATTCCCTCCTTTTCGCGCGCGAAAACTCCAAGTACCCAAAGGGCACGCCCTTTGTTCTCAATTTTCTCTATATATACACCACAAACTTCCATCCCATGGCCAATGTGGGACTAAATGCTTTAAGCTACCATTAGTCCCGTTTTTGGCTTTGAATTAGGCAATCTTTGGACTTGAATATCTCATTCATTCGAAGTCGGAATTGAACATGTGAATATACCACGTTCATCCCCAATGGAAGGAGAACACACTCCAACCATCATCCAGTTGATTTGATCAACGGATCTCGCCATAATTCAGCTCGAAGATTCGCCTTCACATTCTTCAATTCCAACACACTAAACATAGAGTGTAAGAGTCATGTAATCAACAAAATCATAAAAATATGACATTGAAACTCATATGAATTTTCTTTTATCAAATTAAGAAATCATCAAAACTAAATACGTTTCAAGATATATGAATATTTTGTTGAAACTAAAAGTATATATACATATCCCAAAAATAAACGAGTCCAAAAAAATTTTGTATGAAAAGCAAGTGACTCTAGGATAGACATGTATACCCAATAATTTTAGACAAAATTAACATATACATGAAGATAAATACATTTTTATGAAAATATGTACAAAAATAGGGAAAACAAGTAAAGATGCAAAAATCATCAAAACTCGGTTATACAAGTACATCTAATGGGTACAAATAAGCAATAAAGCACAAACATATGATAAACAAATGTAGCTCACTAGTTGTACAAGTATAAACACAAGTTTTAATAAAAATTTCATCTAAACAAGTATCAAAAGCATGAAGTGCAAACCATGAACAAATATAATGAACATGAAAAATTAAAACATGCTAAAATCAATCAATAAGAGCATGTAAACATAAATAAGGAGTTAGAGATAGTTACCAAAATCAATAGGTCTAATCTCTAGGTCTCCAAATCATGGTGGTCCTCCCACTAAACATCCTTGAAGGCGATGCATCCAATGTAGTATCTATCATGCTCAAACGCATCCACCATCAAGGCACCAAAACCTCACATCATGTGAGAGCCCACGCCTACATCAAAAAATAGGGGTGAATTTTGGTACCCATAACTTTTTGGGTCCATGGGGTTAACACCTTTCCTAACCCAAACAAACTTATTTGCAAAATTAGAAATATTTATTCTATCATAATAAATTTTGCAAGGTAGCCCGTACGTTCACAGTGTATATAAGTGTACACATGAGCATACATAATGTCATGTGTGTGAATATGAGAAGCATGTGTATACCGTAATTTGCGTGCAAGTATATGTGGTGCATGTTTCTTGCGAAACATGGATTCTAATTTCTTGTGAGCCATAGCACATTGCCTCAAAGTGGAGCCCAAGCAATCAACACTCTTCTTTAACATAATTATATCATTTTCAACATTAGAATAAGAAGTGGAGCATGCAATAGAAACACTACATGGTGAAGCTATAGTAGCAAGGAAAACATGAGAAGATAAATCATTTTTCAAAAATGTGTTTTCTTTTGAAATTAAGGCAATTTTATTTTTCAAAGAATTTTTCTCTTTTAAAACAATTTCAAGTTTTGAAGATAAAACTTTATTTTTCTTCACAACATCATCACAATTATTTTTATTTTTTAAGATTTCATTTTTCTTTAAAACAAGGTCGAGTTGGGATTTCAATGAGTCCCTTTCGCTTGAAATCTCAATCCTCTCCTGTAAAGCCATATTAAGTTTTGAAAATAAGTCCTTATTTTCTTCTTTAATTTAAAGCTTTTCTTTTTGAAAACTTTATACTTTTCAAGCAAGTTTTCATAAATTATAGATAGTTCTTCATTTAATGTATCTGCATCCATATTATCATCACAAGAAGAACTAGAACTATCATCTAGTTGAGTATCCGAGTTTACCTCAAGGGAGTCATTCCCTTAGACCATGAAGCAAGCTTGATCGGACTCTTCTCTATTAGATTCTTTCTCCACATTCTTTATCGTTTGCAGCTCGGGAGAGGTCAAAATATTTCACACTGTAAAAGCGGAATCACAATGAAAAATCATAGATAAATATTCTTTACTAAGTGAATGCTTTAGTGCATTTAGGGCTTGTGTATTAGCCTCAATGTCTTGGCATTACCAAAATAGATTTTCTTAGTAGTGGCAAGATAGACATGCAAACCAAAGGCTTTTAAATAAACACTCATTCTAATTTTTCATATATCGATGTTAGAAACATCAAACATGGGAGGGGCAAGGTGATCCATTAGTGTATAGACTATATGTGCGCAAATGCAAATGCAGATTAGCAATCCAAGATCTCACTCTTAGGTGGTTAAACCTAATATCAGGAGCGTAGGCTCTGATACCAATTGAAATTACACCTAGAGGGGGGTGAATAGGTGTATTGCTAATCAATTAAAAAATTAATACAATATAAAATGAGACGATGCAATCGATCACTCAAAATAAGACTAGAAGTCGAAGTCCCCGTGAAGGGCTCTGAACTTCTCTCGTGATTCTCTAGATAAGAGTTTGAGGTGCGTAATTGCTATCTTGTTGTGAAGAGTATAGATCGACAAAAATAAATGAAAAAAATACAAATAAGTAGAGACAAGAAAGCAAACACAAATAAGAAGATTTGTTTCGAGGTTCGAGCCACTGCTCTAGGTCCCCGCCTTCACCACTGTGAAGGATTTCCCAATCCAATATAGAACCTTCCACCAAGGGATTACAACCGCACGGAGTACACAGCTCCCCAATACACTCCTCTAGTTTAGAGGTAGTGTAACAATAATGGAACAATCTCTGGGTGATCAAAAGATCACAAACTTTCTCTTGAAAACTCTCCTACAAAACCCTATAGAATAAAATATAAATTTGAAACTCAAGAATTTGTAAGTGAGAGTAAAATCAGAAGAGAATTTTGAGAACCAGAAACTTAAAGACGATTTCGAATAATAAAAACACAAAACTGAAACTTGAAAGCTCTTTCTCTTGAAACCCAAAACTTGATTTTTCAAATAGAATTGTTGTTGTTGTGATGAACTCAACCCTAATGACCCCTTTATATAGGTTTTAGAAAAACAAATTTAGAATAGTTTTATCAGGTTTAAAAGGAATAAATTGACTCTTAAAATTTAACAAAACACGTTTTAAAAACATGTTAAAAATCAGCCTCCAGAAAATTAGCCATTTTGCCAATTTGGCAGATTGTTGGTCAACTTTGAGTACAGTTTACAGGCCTAACACATGAGAATTCATAAATAAGTACATAGTACTTATTTGTAAAGCTTTAAGTCTTCTTTTTAATGCAACTTAAATAAACTCAATATCATTTCGGAGTAGAAAGTTATCAATAAAATTTAGAAAGGTGTTAAATCAGAAACTGTAAACTATTTTTCAAAACAACAACAGACTTCAACCCAATATTTGACATCTTTAACATTTGAATCAAAAAATAATTAATGAATAAGAAATGTAGCCCTAAAAGTTATCTTTGAAATTCAATTTAAATCATGCTATTTGAATATAAGAATAAAAAGTTATGATAAGAAATATAAAAGGGTGTAGAGCAGATCAGCAGAACTAAAACTGGTTAAAATTCAAAACCCGATATGTGTGTACTTGAAATCCAAAACCGGTTAAACCGAAAACCAAACATATTGAACTTATGTGTGTGTGTAAACTTGAAGTTCAAAAATATATTTTACCCTTTAACAAACTAAACTAAATACAAACCGAAGTCTTCTTGCAGAACTCCCAAGTCGACTCGATCAAACACGATCCAACAAGCTTGACTCCAATCGAGTGCTAGATGCGATATTGACGCGTAAGCTCTTGAATCTGCATGTGTTAGCTGCAAAACTCCTTTGTTGAAGTTAGACACCTACTAATATCTTAATTAATAACTGAAACTATATGAACACAAGATCATTCGTAAACTATAACTGCATGAGTTAATCATCATCAAAATTAGAGTGTTGGGCCTTTGGGCCAACAATAACTACATGAGTTAATCATCATCAAAACTAGGGTGATGGACCTTTGACCAACACAGTTATCCTAGGGCGCTCATTCCTTACTACTGCCAATGCTATTATCAGCTGTAGGAATGGGTCCATAAGGTTAACCTTTGGAGATATGATTAGAGAAGTCAATGTCTTCAACTTAGGAAAACAACCTCGTAAGATAAGAGACCAAACGTTTGAGGTAAACTTCATTGAGAACAATTGTGAAGAAAAAAGTGAAAATATAGAGAATGAGTCTCTATTTCTTGATGAATTATTTAAGGATGAGTGTGATTATATTAATGAGAAGACATGTTGGAGATCCTAAATTTAGAGTCCCTTTTTAAAAAAAAAATTTATTTGAGTATCTTCACTTTTGATGATCCAATCAATAAAATATCTCTTGAGAATATAATTCGAGAATCTCCAACTGACTTAACCTTTGAAAACCTCTTTGAAGAAGAACTCATGTGTTTGAATGAACCGATTAGGGATATTTTGGTTAATTACGAACCTCCAAAGGAAAGCCTTGATTTAAGTTTTGAAGAGATGTATGGAACTGAGATAGAATTCCTAAGCATTCATAGTGAGAAAGCTCCAACTGAGAGGTGTGATGATAATCAATTTTTGAACAATAGACGTAGAAATATGAGTAAAAAGAGCTTAAAGAAGGTAAGAATGGGAGGGAGAGAGCTAAAATGACAAAAAGATTATGTCCTATAAAGAGAACCCATTGGATAATGGGAAACGAGCTAGAAGGATGAGACCTAGAAAGATCCTAGGTGTGGGAGAACATGATGTTGTACATATTTTTGTATATTATTATTATTTTTTTTGCACCTCTTTTTACACTTTACTTCATGCATTCATGCATTACAGTCATACATTGAGGACAATGCATGAGATAATTGTAGAGATGACTCTAACAATCTAACATGACTAATATAACTAAAAAAAAGATAAAAAAACTTTTTAGAAAAAGAACAATATTTTGATATATTTTTTTTTAAGAAATTAAGTCAATTTTAAGGAATAGGATAATCATAATTATGATTTTTTATACTTGGTCAAAATAAGATTATTTGTTTGATTTCTAGGGTTAGAAAGAAAACTTGAAAAAGTAATTTAGTCTTAATTTTTACCTTGATATGCACACTTTATACACTAATACACTTAGGGTTCAAAAATAAAGATTCTTACGCCTTACAAAAAATAAAAAGAAAAATATATAAAAATTCTCTGATTAAGCTGGGTATTTGTGCCTCATAAAGCATAAATATTCACGCATAAAAGTGGTCCTTCTTGTAAATAAAATTCTTAGTTTTGTGGTCTTGTTTGCTTGAGTCCTTAAGTATTTAGGGTGTTTTCTCACCCGGTGCCTTAAGACTGTCCGGTTTGGGTGTCACCGACTAAAGGCTCTTTATATGGGTAAGTTAGAAAGCCTAATAGAACTAAGGAATAATACAACCATATATATATAAAAAAAGAAAATAAGGGATAAGAGTTAAAGTTAAAGAACCCCTAATCAAAATATTCACGGTCACGAAGGTGCATATGATTTAAGGTAAAGTAATAGATTAGATGAGAAATACAAGTTTAACCTCTTACCTTGATTGATAACAAATTTTTAATAGAGACTTAGTTTAGGAATGAAAAATTATGTTTTCTTATAATTAATAGATTACTTGAATTTTTACAATAATACTTCAAATATTTTCTCTCATTTTCAAAATGCTTTTCGAAAATACTAACACTTTTTCCTTTCTTTATGGATTTTGTCGGTGTAATCCACTGAAAACCCTCACGAGATAAAACTCGTCCTCTAGGGATAACTTAGAGGTTTAACGGCTTGTTGCATGTGCTAAGTGCAATCGTGATTCCTACGAAAGTAAGTTAGGCTAGTTTGGTTTCATTTTTTTATTTGCTCAAAGGCGAGCAAAAAATAGGTGTAGGGGTGTGATTGTACACGTGCATTGCATATTTTCATACTATATGTGTCACATTTCTACATTTATATTTAAATAAATCTCTGTTATTTAATGTATTTTCATGTTTAATGGCGTGCAGTGTAGTTAAGAAAGAAAAGAGAGAGATTGACAGTATCCAAATTAAATCTAGAAATTCAAAAGAAAGGGGATCGATTCTAGTCCAGAGGTTTTAAAGGCTATCTTATCTGAAGACTAGGTATATCAGATGAGATAATATCATCCAAATTCAAAGGAAAAATTGATTAGAATAAAACCTTATCAGTTTCACTGAGGATAAAGAGATAAATCGTTAAATCTAAAGCTGAAATTCAAAATCCAAAAGGATAAATGGATAAAGAGAAGATCAACGGATGAGATGAAGCAATTTAGACTCAAATTCAGACCGGATACATTTTAGTATTTTAATCATAACTTTAGCTACCAAAATTCAAATCTGATGATTCAAGATGATCGAGAAAGAAGACTTAAAGGGATACAACTCTTACGTTAATCTCTATTCTAATTTATCATTTGATAAGTTATATTCAGCAATCAACACAACAACAAGCTGCAGATCAGAATTGAATTTTCACATCAAATCAAGTTTGGAGATAAGGGAGAATTCAAATTTAGAAATAGCCAGCTCCCTATCTCTCCACTCGTATCCCCTATCCATTTCTTTCATATAAATACCCCACACATCAGAGGCAGAGGAAGGAAGACTAGGATTAATTTCTTACATTATTTTTAGGGTTTAGGATCATTATTAGATAGTTTATGAGAAGTTGTATCTCATTTTTATTTCAGTCCAGCAATAAGTGAGAGAGAGGAAAAGAGTGTGTCATTGACCTTGAAGTGACAATCAAAGGAGATTCACCTTACTTGACTCTACTCAATCCTACTGGTATGTCTATATTTTTAATTCATTCCATTGTTTATTCTTTATTCGTTATGAGTAGCTAAATCTGTTTTCTGGGCTCATATTCTCCTTCTTCTATGTGTTTTCTTCTTGATCGATTTCTATAAAAAGGAACCCAATGAATCATATGAATGCTTAAATTAAGCCTTGCATATTGGCGAGTGTTCTTGAAGTCTTGAAGTTGATATTAAAAAGAACTTATTTTTATTCCATACTTGCTTTATTACTTTGATGGTTTAACATTCAGCTCAAAGAAAGATTTCAAAACTGAAGTTCGATTTCTAAAAACTATCTTATGTGTTTTACTTGATCTCTTTTACAAGACTAAAATCTTTGCCTATGATCTCAATGAGATATTTTAACTTTCAAGAGAACAACACATGGTTGAATAGTAGAATAGTGAGCCTGCATCTCTGTTTATTAAATACAAACAAAAACACATCTTCAAGCTTCTTAAAAAAATCACTTTTCCAAAACCTATTCTAATCTTCAATTTTTCTTTAAATCATTTCTTCACACTCCATCTTTTTTTCATCTAAAAATTATAAACACTAAAACTTGTTTTTCTCAAAATATCGAAAAGCATGCATCGCATCTCTCCTCATGGACACGGCTCGTTAGCCCTATGCTACACGGTAATTCTCTAATTTCTAGTAATCAGTTTTGATCCAAAATCCCAAAACCATTTGATTTAAGTGAAATGGGCTAATGGGTTAACAGGTTTTAACTATTGGGTTTGGGTTTAAACCCACTGTGAGAGAGAATGCGAGAGAGAGAGAGAGGAGAGCAGGGTGGCGGCCTCCATGGCTGGCGACCGGGGCCTCGGCAGCACCGACGACGGCGTCGGGCCGCCGGCAGCGAACTGGGCCGACGAGCAGGGAGAAAGAGAGAGAGAAAAGGAGAGGGAGGAAGAGATAACGGAAGAGAGAGAGAGAGGAGGAAATAGAAGAAGAAGAAGAAAAAGGAAAGAGGAGAGGGAAAAGAGAGAGGGAAGACTGGCGCGGTGGCTCGGCTGGGCCGCGCGCAGGTGGTGTTGGCCGCCGCCGACGGGTGACAAAAACAGAAGAGAGGAAGAGAGATAGTAAGAGAGGGAGGTAGGGAGAGGGTGAGAGAGCGTGAAATAGAGAGAAAGATTGAGAGGGAAGAGGGAGAGAATTACAGAGAGATGGAGAGGTAGAGATTTTATGGGGGAGTGAGAGAACGCGATGGAAACCATGGCGGTTGGGTTAAGAGGTGGTGGAGGATGAATCGGAGGAGAAGAATGGAGAAAAATAATTGTTTAGTATTATTTAATTAATATATTATTTGAGTCAAAATTTGACCAGTCCCGAACTGATCCAAAAAATTTTATAAAATAGTAATATTACGTTGAGAAGTAATATGAAACCAGATTCTTGAGATCTTGTCTGATTTGCAAAATAAAAATTCTGGAATCAAGCAATGATATAGGTGACACCGAGTTGGCCCGATTTTTGATAAATTCAGAAAAATCTCCAAAAATAGCATAACATATAGAACATGTTTTTAAGGCACAATGTGGAAGCAAATTCTCAAAATTCAACTCCGTTTGTGAATTAAAATCATAGAACCTATTACCCGTATCAGTCGATACCGAATGCGGGGATTTTCTAAAATGATATAGAAAAATCCCAATCTTGAAAATCTAAAATATTGTAAAATAATATATGAAACTGAAACCGGCTCAATCTGACTATCAGAAAAGGTCAAATCAATTTTATACGCCTTATCGAGTGCTGATACTGTAATACGTACATAAAAGATCAAGGGGTTACACCTTCCCTCTCATTCTTCCTCCACCTCTCTCTCATCCCTCCTCGTTCTTCATCCTCCTCTTCTTTCCAATAAAGTCAAAGCCTTCTCCCTTCCTCCTTCTTCCCTCTCTTCCCTTCTTTTTTTCCTTCACTTTTCTTCTCTGTTGCTCTGTCGGTCGATTTTCACTACCAACAGAATGATAGACTAATATAATCAAAACCAACCGAAAGGAGTTTTCTTGCATGATGCATATAGAAACTTTGTCCGTCCGTCCACATCCGCGAGAGAGAGCAACATCAATCCTACCTCCTTAATCAACTCCCCTCCTTCTCCTCTCCCTCCTTACTTCTCTTGGCGCCTCGGTCAATTCTCGCTGCCAACAATGACGTACTAGTTTATGATACTTTTTGGGCCTGTTTGGTTAAGGGTGGAAGTGAGGAAGTGAAGAAGTGAGAAAGTGGCAATAGTTCCTTTTGGAACTTGGAATTGGTTAGTAAGTTTTCCAGTGTTTGGATGTTGTTGGAAAGTGTGGTTTGAAAAATGTTATGTCTTTTCCGGTGTTTGAGGGTAATATGGAAGTGGAAGTGGAAGTTGACCACAAAGTTGACCGCAAAAAAAATATTAAAATAAAAATTAATTAAGAAAAATAAAAAAGGACTATAATTAGAATACAAATGAGATTTACATGATCAAATAATTAACTGTTTTGTGCTACAACTTATTACAAATGAGATTTACATGACCACAAAATTAACTGTAGCACTCTGAAAGTAAGAAAATGATTATATAAAAAAGAAAAGAGAGAAGAAAATGAGATTTCTTTTTTTTTTTTTTTTTGACATTTGAATATATAAGAAAGTGAGTAATTATACTTCCCTATTCCATTTCCGCTCGCTCACTTGCAACCAAACACGCCCTAAAGGTCCTTTCAAAACCGATCGAGACTTTCTTCTCTGACTCTTCACAAAAAAATATCCGTTTCTCTTCATCCACGTGCAAGAGAGAGAGAGCAGCACCCACTGGTCGTCGCCCCTTCTCCGTTACCGCGGGCATGTCTCCTCTCCCCCTCCTCCTCCCGCCTTTCGTCCGCTATAGAGAGAGCCCCGCCGCCGCTCGCATCTCTCTCCTCACCACTTCTCCTTCCATCATCTTCCTTTTTTCTCCTCCATCCTTCTTTCATCCGCGAAGCGCCCGCTGGTTGCCGCTCCTTCACCGCTGCCCGCATCTCTCCCTCCACCCCTCCTCCTTCATTGAGGCTCGTCCTTCATCCTCCTCTCCTTCCTCTCCCTTCGCCTTCAGTCGATTTCCACCGTCCGAATACTAGCTTAGTATCTGCTTAGTACGGCCACTGGTCGGCATAACTTGAGTCTTTTTTTTTCCCCCCCTTTGCTCACGCGGTCTCGCTTCTCTCTGTCGGTCTCCCTAATCCCACCATTGTTCACTTGTCATTCCCCAAAACGCGCAAAAAACCTTCGCATCCTTCCATTTCTCAGTTCGAAAGTGACAGCAAACCCACAGCTCTCTTTTATCTCCAGCAACACGACGATGCGCACCCACAGTCTTCTCTCGTGTTGTCGCCTATCCAATGTCCATATCCTCTCTTCTCCACTCTCCACTCCGCAAGCCCTCTCCTCTTCTCCACACCCGCTTCTTCAGGCTTTTCTCATCCTCCTCTCTCGCTCTCAATCCATCAAAGAAATCAAAGTACCAGCCGCCCATCGCTGCCGTGCTCGGAGTGGGCGTCAAGATTGCCAAAGACGGTATGGTTTTCTCGATTGCCCATCTCGAAAATTTCCATTTTGTGATCTGGGTGTGCTTTGGTTTTCGGTGGTGGGGTAGATGTCGCTAGAGAGAGCGATCCGACTAATAATGTGCCGGATTCGATTTTTAGGAAGCTGGGGATGCAGCTTCACCGAAGGGAGAATCACCCGCTCGGGATTTTGAATGAGATTTATGGGTATTTTGATGCGAATTTTGGTGACAGTTTGTGAAGTCTGATGATTTGTGCCCAATTGTGTCAGTTAAAGAGGTAACTAGAAATTATCTTTTGGTTGTTAAAGTTTTTAATTTTGAGAAATTAACTGGCAAGCATGAAATTAGCATGAAAGAGTAATTTAATGGCATGAAGTAGCATGAAAAAGTAAATTAATGGGGAGAAATATTGGAGAAAGAGAAATGCCTCTTATGATTACACACAAGTGAATACATGGAAACATGGCTAATAAGTTGAATTGCTTCAGCAATGAGAACTGTTGCTAAACAAATGAAAGGAATGACAAATCAATTTGTTACAATCCTTGTATTTAAGCTGCACATTAAGAGCGATTGATTGGATGTATTGCAATTAAAGACAGGATAGCCAAGGAGTACTACTAGTATACTGCCGCTGTTGGTGGAAAATCGACAAATCGATTAGGATTTTTTTTTTTTTTGGGGGGAGGGGGGGGGGGGGGGGCAGAGAGAGGAGGAAGGAGGGGGGAGTTGAGAGAGGGAGAAGAAGGAGGGGGTCGACGCTACTCTCTCTCGCAGATGAAGACGGACGGATAAAATTTCTATAAGAGTCACGGGAGAAAACATCCCTTCAATCGATTTTGACTAGAAAATGAGGAAACTAAATTTATGCATTATGCAACCATTTATCAGTGTATATTGAGGGACTGACATCTTAATTGAAGGGCGACTCATCATCCAGTGAAGTCAGGAATTGCCAAGTAGTACTACTAGAAAATGTGGAAACTAATTTATGCATTATGAAACCATTTATCAATGTATAGTCAATGACAGGGGATCTTAATTGAAGGGCAACTCATTATCCACAGTGAAGTCAGCAACTACTATGATTTGTGCTTCGGTGCCATGCCTCTTTCATACATAATAAAAAGACACAAACAGGATCAATATCTGACGCAGGGCAGGGAAGCGAAGAAGACGAAAGATGCCGATTGTTCTAGCACTGACGAACCCTGAAGGTAGGGAAATCGTGCTCGAATCCACGAACACTGCACTCGAATCCACGAGCAACACGACCCGCATCCACGAACCAAAGAGGACAAGTAGAATCCATGAGCAAACATGAGGAAAACTCAAAATATATTGATTAAAATGTTGAACAATAAAAACCTAAGATATAACGGCCTTTATATAGGCAAATAAAATAAGAATACTTCTCTAACTAAGAAACTAAAATAAACAAATTAGAATCCAAAACAGACCCAGAAAATAACTCCTAACCGAACGAGGATATTCTGATACGCCATAGGCCTGTCGACAGTTGAAGGGAGCTATCGACAGGTCTGTAATCTTTTGATTTACTATAAAAGCCTGTCGACAGGCTAGAAGGGTGCTGTCGACAAGTCTGAAAAATTCCTGTCTCTCGGGAAAAGCCTGTCGACAGTCCAAACTAAGGCTGTCGACAAGTCAAGTGTTTTGGCCTGTTGTTTGTCTTGCCTTGCCGTTTTGGTCTCCCACATCAGTTTTTTCCTCTTCAAAAGAACTCGCCATCGAGTTCCTATCACTTTGATTCGCCTGGTCACAGGTGAGGGCACCTTTTTCTATGTGATCTTGTAATTGGTCTCATGGCAACTCTCTTACCTTTAAAAGTAAATACATATATGTTTTCCCTTCCTCGATGGGTAGCATCGACGTCATGTTGCCACGGCCTTCCTAAAAGAATATGGCACTTGTCCATATCAACGACATTACAAGTAACAAAATCTTGATAGTGTTTACCAATGGAAATATGAACTTGACACAAATTTATTATCTTGATAAGCGGGCCTTACTTGATGCACCCAATGTCGTAGGGACGGTGATGCGACTTTATCTCTAGTTTCAAGTGATCACAAGTGCTCTAGAGACGATATTCTCGCAGCTTCCATTGTCAATGATAAGATTGCATACCTTATCCTTGACCAAACACCTTGAATAGAAGATTTGATGTCTCTGCGTGGTGTCAGGGATCTTCTGGCTGCAAAATACTTTCTGAATAACACAAGCGATGAGATCGCCATGTTCTTCGGCGAAATCAGAATTCTCTGGCTCTGTCTCAATTAGCACATCATCATCTTCTTCATAGTCTGCTACATTGACGGGCGGCCTCCTTTTCGGGCGCTCATTAGACCTGTATTCAGGTTTACCACACCTGTAACATTTGCCAACCCTGGGTTTGGTGTAAAGATTGTCTTTTCTCCTTGCGATCGCAGGGTTTGTTGTTGGTGTCGATGTAGATGCTTTGGCTGGTGGCTGTACTATTGGTTGACCTATTGTCGTGGAGCTTGGAGAGACTCTTTCGTCTCCTACGGGCTTTTCGATTGATAAAGGATGCATGGAAGGTGGAGCTCTGCTTCGTAACCTCTCTATCTTCATGGTCTTGTTTTAGGCTTCATTGATAGAGAATACGTCCTGAATGGCAACACATTCCTGGATGGGGTAGTTTAACCTGTAGATGTACTTCGCAGTCTGCTGCTTCTCAGTCAGAGATAAATCACACCGCGATGTGAGGCGATAGAACTCATCCGTGTATGCCAACACAGTCTTCGTACATTGCCTGCATTTCTCAAATTGATTGTAGAGGTTCTGTTGATAATTGGATGGAAGAAATCTATCTTGTAGGAGATGCTTCATGTAGGGGTGGCCAATGGGGCGGGTCGACCCGCATCGACCCGCCCCGCCCCGCCCTGTGCGACCCGTTGGAGTCGCACATGGCGGGTTACGGGTCAACCCGCACCCGCCCCGTTTAGGGGCGGGTCAGAACGGGTTGACCCGTCCCGTGTAAACGGGACGAATCGGATCGTCCCGTGATGAATCACGGGACGAATCGGGTCGGGGAAAATTTCCCCGACCCCCCTTCTCCAATATTTTTTTAGTCCAATATTATTATATTACCGTTAGAGAGGAAAATTACTCTGCGACCCTTAGATTCGTTTTTAATTTTTTTTAAACCCTAAACAGCTCAAAAAAGAGCCGTTGTGGGTGAAAAAGAGGGTGCCACGTGGCACTCTCTTTTTTCACCCACAACGGCTCAAAAATGAGCCGTTGTATCCCTTAAAAAAAACCCCTAACCTCTATAAATACCCTCCACTCTCATTCACTTTCATCTCACTTCACCTCAACCCCCTCTCTTCTATCATAAATCACTCTTATTCTCTTACAATTATAAATCTCTACTAACTTCCAGTCTAGTCTAATGGAGCCTAACTGGAGTACTGGCGGTACCTCATCCGAAGCCGGTGGTAGATCTTCATCAACACACAATCCTTCATCTGCCGCACCTTACACCGATGCTGGCGGTAGCTCATTGTCAACATATGCCGCTTACCCACCATACAACTATGCTCCCCCAACATCCGCATTTGCTCCCTATCACAGTTCGTCAAGCTATGCAATTGACTACAGTGGTTTTGCACCATATACACATGCTGCATATGCCAGTGATAGTGGTACAGGTCGGCATTCTATTTCCCTCCCTCCTCAATATTCCTCATATTCTCAACTTTTAATGTCAACATCACCAATGCACGCACAATCTCTGGCTCCTTTTTTTACTGAAACACAAGAACAATACGATACACAACCAGCACAGCATGATACTATAGTTCCAGAAACACAACAACCAACTAGCACAAGCACAACCACTAAAGTAAGAGCCAAAACTGTTGGCCCAAAGGCTTTCCACCCTAGTTTTGATGATGATTAACTCATGTAGTTATGTTTACTAATATTCTTGTGTTTTTAGTCTCAGATCTTATAACAAGATGTTAGTTTGGTGATAGCTTCAACAAGAGGTGTTTGGAAGCTTCACAAGTGATTCCAGGGCTCAAGCTTCAAGATCACACATTGCCTAGCCCATGGATGAAGTTTTGGATCGGGTCTACTTGAAGATGGAGATCGTCAAGAAGACTTAGGTATCCATAGTTTAGATAGTGTGTTTAGATCCATTTGTAAAGCTTAGTATAGTTGATATGCTCAAGTGCACAAACACACACGTTTTATATTTGGTTTTTTTGGTTTCATGAATAGTTGATCAAAACAAGTTTAATTGATATATGTATAGTTGTTTCATTCTATACATGCATGCTTAACTTTTAAACAAACTTATTTTGAATTTCCTATTCATGTATTGAAAAATCCAAGTTTGATAAAATACATGTTTTGGTTTTTGGTAAAAATGATAAGACACAAAAATAGTTCAAATTGCTTGATAATTGAGTTGAAATTTTTATCACATGTTTATATATCAATGCAAAATGATAAAACTATTTTTGGGTATTTTTACAAGACTTAAAAGAATTTTTAGAAATATTTTAACATGTGTTTTCTGTCCCAGAACAGTGGCTGACAGGCCAGGACGGTCGACCGCACGGGTCGACAGTACCAAGGGCCGGTCGACCCTTGCGGTCGACCGACGTGCACAAGCATGTGCACGTTTGGCAGACACAGGGACGGTCGGCCGGGCGGCCGACCGGACCCGAGAGCAGTGCTCTCTGTTTCTTTGGGTCGACCGGGCGGTCGACCGGGTTGCCCCAACGGTCACATTTCTGACCGTTGGCGGTCGGCCGGGCCGGCCGACCGCTAGCCTGTCAGGCTTCCAGATCAGCCTAACGGCTAGTTTCTGTTTTGGCCTATATAAACCCCATTCCTTTGGGTTTTTGGCCAAGATTTTTAGAGCTGATTTTCTCCCATTCTCTGGTTTTAAAAAGGAAGTTTTCAAAAAGAGTTTAAGAGCTAAAAGATTTCATCTTTATTGTTTTCAAGGTTTGAAAAATTCAAAGAAAAATAGGTTTTTGGGATATTGCTTTAGATCTTCCTTTCTATCATATTGCAAGTGTTTTCCCAAGGATTTTTCTTTGTTATTTGATTTCTAAAACACCTTGATTTCCACACTTGAGCTATATCTTCTATCCTAATCTATTAGGATCTTTTGTTTTGTGGAAAAAGATTGTTTGAGGTTGTTGAGCCTCTAAGTTGTAAACCCTCCTTGCTTTGTGTATCCCTCTTTGGTAGAGGTTGATCGAAGTGGTATTGGTTTGCTCCCTCTTCGGTAGAGGTTGAGGTTTGTGTTTGCTCCCTCTTTGGTAGAGGTTGAGGCTTGTGGTTTGCTCCCTCTAGTGAGAGGTGGAGATTGGTTGTAACCCTCTTCGGTAGAGGTGTTGGTTGTTGTTTGGCTACGGGCCTACCCCTCGGTTGTGAGGCGGTGTTTGAGAGAGGAGTTCGGTACTCCCTTTGTTGTAACAAATTCTCTTTAGTAGAGGTTCCCTCGGTGGGAGATAGTAGATTTGAAATCCTTCACGGTGGTGAAGGCGGGAATGTAGAGCTAGGTGCTCGAACCTCGTAACATATCCGTGTGTTTGCGTTTGATCCAATTTCTCTAACTCTCTCTTGTTTATTTGTGCAAAGCATCATTCATATCATATCATCATACTTGCTTGTGTTGCCTTGCATTATTTCATATTGCTATTCATCCTTTTATGCTTGGCTTGATTGTGTGTGTGCCTAACTTATACTTAACCAACAAGAGCTTCACATAGCACCTCAACCCATATCTAGGGGAATCAAGAGGAGTTAGTCCAGAGCCCTTCACGGGGAATTCGGCTACACTTGTTGTGTTGTATTAAGTTTGTGCAAAATTGCATTAGCTTCCGCATTTAGCGCATTTAGTTTCTAGATTAGCATTTACACCTATTCACCCCCCTCTAGGTGTGCTTTCAATTGGTATCAAAGCCTACGCTCCTGATATTAGGCTTAACATCCTAGGAGTGAGATCCATTTGGTTGCTAATCTATTGTTTGCATTTGCTTGTTTGCACACTCATATAGTTTGGACCCATGGACTTCATGACCCCACCTATGTTTGATGCTTCCAACATTCTTGTTTGGAAGACCAGGATGTCCATTTACCTATAAGCCCTAGGTTATAAGGTTCACCTTGCCATTATCAAGGAATCCTACCTTAGTGATAGCAAGCATATAGAAGCCAATGCATTAGCCCTTGAGGCTATTAGAAGCACATTAAATAAAGAATATCTTATGCTTGTTTCTAACTTTGATTCCGCATTTGCAGTGTGGAATATGTTGACAATCACAACCACCACCTCCGAGCTTCAATTGCAAATCCAACAAGAAGAGGAGTCTAGTGGAGAATCCGACTCACAATGCCTAATGGTCCAAGGGAATGACTCCCTTGAGGTACAATCGGAATCTCAACTAGATAGTTTTGATTCTAGTTCTTCATGTGATAATCATATTGATGCCCATGCTTTAAATGAAGAACTATCTATTGTGTGTGAAAAATTGATTGAAAAATATAATATTTTGAAAAAAAAGTCTAGGCCTTAACAATGAAAATAAAAATTTGATCTCTAGACTTGATATTGTTTTGCAAGAAAAAGAGGAGATTTCTAATGAGAGGGATTCATTAAAATCTCAACTTGATCTTGCACTTAAAGAAAATGAGTTTTTGAAAAACAATAATGATTGTGAAAATATTTTGAAGAAAAATGAAAGCTTATCTTTAAAATTGATTTTGTTTTAAAAGAGAATGTTGCTTTGAAAAACAAAATAATTTCTATTTCTAATGATTTAAATGTGTGTTTAAAGAAAAATGAATTTTTGCAAGACAAGATTGATGCACATATTTGCCATGCTAGGGTAGTATCACACACTTCTCCTATTGCATGTTCCACTTCTTCTTTAATTGAAAATGATATAAATTTAATTAAGAAGAAAATGGATTGTTTGGGCTCCACTATGAGCCAATGTGCCATGAACCATACACGCTTGGAAACTTTGTTTCGAAAGAAACAAGTTCCATCTTTTCATGCACACCCTCCACGGCATACACATGCTCCTCACGGACACCATCACACTATGTATGCTCATGTGTACACTTGTACACATTGTGAACGTATGGGCCACCTTGCTAAATTTTGCTTTGATAGATTACATAATGTAAATTTAGCAAAGAATTTTGTTTGGGTTAGAGAAGGGACTGACCCCCATGGACCCAATAAGATATGGGTACCAAAGACCACCCCTCCTATTGTTTTTGATGTAGGTGTGGGCTCTCACATGACGTGAGAGTAGCCGTACCTTGGAGTGAATGCGTTCCATGCTTAAAGAGAATCCTTTTTGGATGCATCACTTTCAAGGGATATTTGGTGGGAGGACCACCTCGTTTTGGAGACTAGAGAGGTGCCTCATCGGTTTTGGTATAAATCTCTAACTCCTTATTATTATGTACATGCTAGTTCATTTATCATATTCATAGCATGTTCATGTTTTATGTTTTGATGTGCTTCATGAGGTAAAAACATGCTTAAATGTAGTTTTTATCAATACTTGTATTATACATGTACAAATAGAGAGCTACATTTGTTTTATATATGATTGCACTTCATGCTCATTGTACTCACTATATGCATATGTATAGACTAGTCTTGATGATTCTCATTTATACATGCTTTGCCAATTTTTATGCTTTACTTCATGTATATGTATTTTGAATTCAAAACTAATAAATATACATGTATACCCGTGAGTCTCTTGCCTTCATGCAAATACATTTGATACTCTTTTATGTTTGGGATATGTATGTGTATTGTTAGTTTTGGATAAATCATACATATACCATGAAGATTAGTGTTTTTATGAAAAATGTTTTTGATGTGTTTGATATTCATGTTTCATTTGAGCTTCAATGACTAGTTTCATAAAAATGCCATTTACATGATCTTTCAACACTCACATTTTCCTTTATTTTTCATGACTTAGATTCATGATCATTTTGAGCTTTATAGACCTTGAGTGATTGAATCTTTATGTATTTAGTTATGAAAAATATATGATTTGATGTATTTGAAGAATCTTTAACTAGTTCTTTTTAAAATCAATTTATACTAGTTAATTATTCTTAAATTAGCTTACGAGATACACACCTTCTATGGATAAAATCTTTTGTATTCTCAACATTTGTTTAAGTATGTTTATTTATATCTCGTTTTGATGCTTCATGTTAAGATCACTTGTTTAGATGTTAGTTTTCATTAAAACTAGGTGTATACTTGTGCATATAGTGGGCCACAAATAAATCTATATATGTTTGAGCTTGAATGCTTATTTGAACCCATTAGATGTGCTAGTATAGTCTAGTTTTAATGATTCATGCATTTTAAACTTGTATTCCTATTCTTGGATTTGTTTTTATGAGTTTTCATTTCATGTATATGTTTATTTTGCCAACTTTAAGATATACATGTATACCCTTTGAGTCATTTGCCTTCCATGCAAATCTATATATATGGACTCAATTGTGTTAGGGATATGTATGCATACTTATTGTGTTGACAATTCATACATATACCTTGAAATGAAATTTGTTTTGGTGAAAATTTAGTTTTTCTTGATTTCGTGTTTATTTGTTTAACTTCATGTATATGTCTATTTTATCCAAATTATTATTATACATAAACATCCTTTTTGAGCCACGTGCCTTAATGCATATATTTTTGTGGACTCGTTGTGTTTTGGATATGTATGTATGCTTTAGTTTGTATAAGACATACATATACCTTGAAGATTAAATAATTTTGATGATTTTCATTGTTTCAAGGAATTTTGAGCTTAATTGGAAATTTCATAATGCCATGTCACACATTACTTGTACACTCACCATTTTTTTTATTTCTCATGAGTATGTTTTCATGAGCATGTATGGACTTTATTGAATATTGAGTGTTTTAAGTGCTATGTGATTTACATGTATTTTATGAAAATTATTTTTAGTTTATTCCTTACTTGAAGGATTTCGTACTAGTTAACAAAAATTTCCATTTTAACTAGTTCGTATTCTTCATTTTGATATGAGTTATACCATGCTTTTATTATTATGTCAATTGGTATCATTGAACTCTTTCAATTGGTATCAATCTTGATTCTTTTGTATACTCATATGTGTTTATGTATGTATGCTTTCATTTCAATGGTATCAATGTCTATTGGTATCTATTTTTTTCATACATATATGTTTTATTTGTGCCTACTATATTCCTATATCTTAGAGCACAAATATTTGTTTATGCTAAGCTTAAAAACCTTAATCCTATTTCAATTGATTAATTTTTGATTGGTATCAAGCCTACGCATTGTTTTAGTTTGTATTTCATAAAGGGGGAGAAAATTTGACTTTCATATTTCAATTGGTATTTGATTTTCACTCCCACACTTTATGATTGGAAATTTGATGTTTATTTTAAGCATATGATATCACAATCAAAATTGTTTATATGGCTTAAAAAGAAAAATATTCTCTTTTTGATATCAAGATGTTTGTTTGAATGTTTTAAATTGGAAAATCAAAATTTGGTTTAAAAAGAAAAATTTAAAAGTTTTGATTTGTATTGCCTATATGCAAGGAGAGCTTAACATCTCTTCTACATATAGATTCATGTTGAGTGTATCTTGTATTGAGGAGCTTGATAACTCTTCTTTATGTGATACACGTGTGTAAGGGGAGCTTCACATCTCTCCTTATGCATTACATAATATGTGTTATGTGAATTGGGGCTTATCATCCCTTCTTCATATAATGCATATGTGTAGGGAAGTTAACTTAGCGTCTTCCTCTTCATGAATGTATATAACATATACCATATATTGATTGTTTTATGTTTACTTTCAATTGATATCAAGATGCTACTTTGTCATATCTTTTTCTTTGATATCTTATTGATCGTAACCCCTTATTGATATGTTTTTGTTTTGGACAAAAAGGGGAGAATAATTTCTTGTTTTTGATTTAGCTTTAACCCCTTTATTGATTGATTGACAAAAAGGGGGAGAAAGATTTTGAGTTTTATATATGCATATTTGTGTTTTGCATATATTAAGTTTAATTGTTTAATTTTAATTGGTCTCTAGAGCATGCTTTGTTTTGAATATTTCATTTGGTATCTAGAGCATCTTGTTTATGCATTGTCATTCATGCATATTTATGTTCATTTGTTTTATGCATGAGTTAAGGGGGAGCTTCTTTGAAGCTTAACTTTAATCCATGCATATATAACTCAATGAGTTTTGTCATCATCAAAAAGGGGGAGATTGTTGGCCCAAAGGCCTTCCACCCTAGTTTTGATGATGATTAACTCATGTAGTTATGTTTACTAATATTCTAGTGTTTTTAGTCTCAGATCTTATAACAAGATGTTAGTTTGGTGATAGCTTCAACAAGAGGTGTTTGGAAGCTTCATAAGTGATTTCAGGGCTCAAGCTTCAAGATCACACATTGCCTAGCCCATGGATGGAGTTTTGGATCAGGTCTACTTGAAGATGGAGATCGTCAAGAAGACTTAGGTATCCATAGTTTAGATAGTGTGTTTAGATCCATTTGTAAAGCTTAGTATAGTTGATATGCTCAAGTGCACAAACACACACGCTTTATGTTTGGTTTTTTTTGGTTTTCATGAATAGTTGATCAAAACAAGTTTAATTGATATATGTATAGTTTCATTCTATACATGCATGCTTAACTTTTAAAGAAACTTATTTTGAATTTCCTATTCATGTATTGAAAAATCTAAGTTTGATAAAAATACATGTTTTGGTTTTTGGTAAAAATGATAAGACACAAAAATAGTTCAAATTGCTTGATAATTGAGTTAAAATTTTTATCACATGTTTATATATCAATGCAAAATGATAAAACTATTTTGGGTATTTTTACAAGACTTAAAAGAATTTTTAGAAATATTTTAACATGTGTTTTCTGTCCCAGAACAGTGGCTGACAGGCCAGGACGGCCGACCGCACGGGTCGACCCTACCAAGGGCCGGTCGACCCTTGCGGTCGACCGACGTGCACAAGCCTGTGCACGTTTGGCAGACACAGGGACGGTCGGCCGGGCGGCCGACCGGACCTGAGAGCAGTGCTCTCTGTTTCTTTGGGTCGACCGGGCGGTCGACCGGGTTGCCCCAACGGTCACATTTCTGACCGTTGGCGGTCGGCCGGGCCGGCCGACCGCTAGCCTGTCAGGCTGCCAGATCAGCCTAACGGCTAGTTTCTGTTTTGGCCTATATAAACCCCATTCCTTTGGGTTTTTGGCCAAGATTTTTAGAGCTGATTTTCTCCCATTCTCTGGTTTTAAAAAGGA
The DNA here is from genome assembly GCA_038442645.1 of Agave tequilana. NCBI lineage: Eukaryota > Viridiplantae > Streptophyta > Magnoliopsida > Asparagales > Asparagaceae > Agave > Agave tequilana. The sequence goes on from JAVJIF010007216.1 coordinate 157,006, forward strand.
AGTTTTCAAAAAGAGTTTAAGAGCTAAAAGATTTGATCTTTATTGTTTTCAAGGGTTTGGAAAATTCAAAGAAAAATAGGTTTTTGGGATATTGCTTTAGATCTTCCTTTCTATCATATTGCAAGTGTTTTCCCAAGGATTTTTCTTTGTTATTTGATTTCCAAAACACATTGATTTCCACACTTGAGCTATATCTTCTATCCTAATCTATTAGGATCTTTTGTTTTGTGGAAAAAGATTGTTTGAGGTTGTTGAGCCTCTAAGTTTTAAACCCTCCTTGCTTTGTGTATCCCTCTTTGGTAGAGGTTGATCGGAGTGGTATTGGTTTGCTCCCTCTTCGGTAGAGGTTGAGGTTTGTGTTTGCTCCCTCTTTGGTAGAGGTTGAGGCTTGTGGTTTGCTCCCTCTAGTGAGAGGTGGAGATTGGTTGTAACCCTCTTCGGTAGAGGTGTTGGTTGTTGTTTGGCTACGGGCCTACCCCTCGGTTGTGAGGCGGTGTTTGAGAGAGGAGTTCGGTACTCCCTTTGTTGCAACAAATCCTCTTTGGTAGAGGTTCCCTTGGTGGGAGATAGTGGATTGGAAATCCTTCGCGGTGGTGAAGGCGGGGATGTAGAGCTAGGTGCTCGAACCTCGAAACATATCCGTGTGTTTGCGTTTGATCCAATTTCTTTAACTCTCTCTTGTTTATTTGTGCAAAGCATCATTCATATCATATCATCATACTTGCTTGTGTTGCCTTGCATTATTTCATATTGCTATTCATCCTTTTATGCTTGGCTTGATTGTGTGTGTGCCTAACTTATACTTAACCAACAAGAGCTTCACATAGCACCTCAACTCATATTTAGGGGAATTAAGAGGAGTTAGTCCAGAGCCCTTCACCGGGAATTCGGCTACACTTGTTGTGTTGTATTAAGTTTGTACAAAATTGCATTATCTTCCGCATTTAGCGCATTTAGTTTCTAGATTAGCATTTACACCTATTCACCCCCCTCTAGGTGTGCTTTCAAAAACTTCTCTAGTGTGGAACCATTTCGTAAAAGTTTTTGAAGGTAGAAGAAAGACAGAATGTAAATACTGTCATCAACTATTTGATCATAAAGAAGGATACGGTACAGATGTTCTTAATAAACACTATGAAAAAAAGCATGCTAAAAGTCACGGTTTACCACCACAACAAGCACAAATATTAGTTGATTCAGGCACACTCTCCACTTGGAGATATAAGCCTGAAGTAAATAGACATAAGTTAGCTGAATTTATTGTTCGAGCAGAACTTCCATTTTCTTTTACTGAATCAGATGCATTAGTTAATTATCTTAAATCTGTTTTTGCTCCTGATTATAAGAGAATTAGCAGACAAACTATAACTAGAGAAATTGAAGATTTATTTGTAAATTGAAAAAATATTTTGAAGGCTCTTTTTACTAGTGATGCTAGAAAAATTTCATTAACTTCCGATATATGGGAAGCTCTTAATCTTATTCATTATTTATGTGTTACTGCTCACTTTATTGATGATAACTGGATTTTACAAAAACGTATTTTTATCATTTTCTAAATTTTCTGAGAAACATTCTGCTACAAATGTAGCAAATTCAAATTTTCTTACTTGTAGAAATTATGGTATAGAAAATAAAATATTTTCTATTTCTTTTGATAATGCAAGTGAAAATACTGCTTCAATAAGACAATTGAAAACGGTATTAGATCCGATTTTAAACGGTAAACTTTTTCATGTTAGATGTGTTTGCCATATATTGAAGTTATGTGTACAAGATGGTCTAAAAATCTTAGACAAATATATTTATAAAGTTAAAGAAATTATTTTACATATAAAACACAGTGGACCTAGGAGACAATCTTTTAAAAGTTATTGCCGATAATGTAGACTGAAGGAAAAACTACTCCAAGTAGATGTGAAAACTTGTTGGAATTCAAGCTACTATATGATTAAAGATTGCCTTCCTTATAAACAAACAATTCAATTTTTTACAATAAATGAATGTTCATTTTTTTATATTAGCGATGAAAAGTGGAAATTATATGAAAATTTTGTACTTTTCTAGAAAAATTTGACACTGCCACAAAAGCACTTTCTGGTACATATTATCCCACATGTAACTTAGTTTTTTATAATCTTAATGAAATTGCTCAAGTATTTGCTGCATACAGAGATGATGACAGTCTTGAAGAGGCTATAAATGATATGGAAGAAAAATTTCGAAAATATTTTGAAAATATGCCTTTTTTATTTTACTTAGCTGCAATTATGGATTCTAGAATTAAAATAGATAATTTAAAACTTTTATTATCCAATTTTATTTTATGTTTAAATTATGAACAAGATGTAGATAAATTACTTTTAGAAATTAGATCTCTTTTAGAAGAAATGTACTCATTGTACAAAGATGAGTTATTTCCCCCTTCTTCTGAATTTAGGGCACTTACACCATCACAAACTTCTTCTACTAGTCTAGGTAAAAGATTATCTAATTTTAAAAGTTTACTTTCCTCTAATACTAGAAAGAAACACTCTTCAGGAGTAGGTTCATTTGATGAACTTAATTTATATTTGAACACAATGCCTGCTGAAATAAATGAAAATGATGATGAACCATGGGAAACATTTGATGTTTTGTCATGGTGGAAAGAACAGAGAAAACAATTTCCTGTTCTTTCTACCATGGCCCGAGATATACTGACACCTCCGGCCTCTACAGTAGCGTCCGAGAGCGCATTTTCTGCAGGTGGTAGAGTTTTGACACCCTGGAGGAGCAGGCTGACGCCGAAACACTTGGAGATGACTGTTTGCTTAAAGGACTGGTTCGATGCAGAAAGACGCGCAAAGGAAAAGCTATTCTAGATGAAGAATTTGAACAGGACGATGATGACGAGTAGAGAACCACCAGAGTTTTTTATATACATTGTATGAGATGAGCACCAGAGTTTTTTTATGTATATTATACGAGATGAGTTTTATGTACATTATATGTGATGAGCAGATTGGTATATGATTTTTTCATATTAATAAAATAATTTACCTTACAAAAAAACTCGTAATTAGTGAATATCAATTCTATTTTTTTTATAATTTTAGACATTTTTTAAATTTTCCCCTCTTTTTTTACTATTTTTTTCCTAATTTCTTTATAACTTTAAATTAAAAAATTTAAGAAAATTCGAATTAAAAAAATTAAAAATTGTCGAGACGGGTCCAACCCGTCTCGGCGAATCCGGTAATGAATCGGGTCAGGAGACCCGATTCGTTACCCGGGTTTTCAACCCGTCTCGTCGAATCCGTGACGAGACGGGTTGGACCGGTCCAACCCGTCTCGTCACGGATTCGTTGGGCTGACGGGACGAATCAACCCGATTCGTCCCGTTGGCCACCCCTAGCTTCATGCGCCTCCATGTCATCACATGTTGCTTTTCTTGACGCCTTCGTGAGACTTGCAATTGATCTTACCATGTAGCTGCTCTTCCTTTGAGCTTGTATCCACAAATTTGACTTGTTTCTCCATGGGAACATAAGCCATGTCAAAGAATATCCACCTCGTAGATCCAATCTAGAAAAGATTCAATATCTAGATTCCTACTGAAAGAGGGGGTGTCAATTTTCATCCTATACTCGTAAGAATTTAGGTATCCTCCTTCCCTATCACGATTAGGATAGGAGACTCTAGCTTCCCTGTTAGGGTTAGGAAACCCATCTCTCCTATTTGGATTAGGATTAGCGAATCTCTCATGCCTTCGGTAGGTTAGGCCGTCATCTCCAAAGTCGTCATACTGATAATTGGGGTTGTTGAACTCCTTGTCGGACAATTCATCAATTTGGGGATGTCGTAGAGGGTATTGATATGGGTGATTTGGGGGTGGTTAATTTGGATATGGTTGATATGGGGGTGGTTGATATGGGGGTAATAGTAGCGGAGGTGGTTGAATCGGAAGTGGTTGGTTTAGTGATGGGGGTTGTGGGTGAGGATTGTTTGAGAGAGATGGAGGTGATGGATGAGGATTACCTGATGAAGGTGGAGGTGGAGGCGGAGGGTTGTTTGTTAGATGATCCACCCCGCTTCGGTGCGTACCATCGGCTAGGTTTCGATCATCAAGTTTGAGGGAGATCTTCTTGAGTTCCTGAACTACAATATTTATGGTTGATTCAAGAGTGTGGAGTCTCCCTTCAAAAGTATCCATCCTTGTGGACATATTTGGTTGTTTGTCGTCGTTTCTGGCCATTGTCAGAGCGTTCGCCGAAGCTTTAATACCACTTGACAAAGGACGGGGAAGCGAAGAAGACGAGCGACGCCAGTTAGATCTCGTTCTACGGCTGACGAACCTGAAGAACCCTTCAGGTAGGGAAATCGTGCTTGAATTCACGAGCACCACACTCGAATCCACGAGCAACGCGACCCAAATTCACGAGCCAAAGAGAAAAACTCGAATCCACGAGCAAATATGAGGAACTCAAATATATTGATTAAAAAGTGAAATAATAAAAACCTAGGACACAACGACCTTTTTATAGGCAAGTAAAATAAGAGTACTTCTCTAACTAGGAAACTGAAATAAAGAAAAGAATAAATAAATTGGAATCTAAAATGGATTCAGAAAATAATTCCTAAATGAATTAGGATACTCTGATACGCCATAGGCCTGTCGACAGTTGAAGGGAGCTGTCGACATATCTGTAATCCTTTGACTTACTGTAAAAGCCTGTTGATAGACCATAATGGTGCTGTCGACAGGTCTGAAAAATTCCTGTCTCTCAGAAAAATCCTGTTGACAGTCCAAACTAAGGCCGTCGACAGGTCAAGTGTTTTGGCCTGCTTTTTGTCTTGCCTTGCCCTTTTGGTCTCCTACATCAATATCACTCGTTAGTGCCGGAAAGGAAAATTACATTTGCAACTTGCGTCATTCTGGATGCTCCTTATTTTTGAAAGGTACATTTCGGGGTCATATGTTCAATTTGATGATGGAGCCACACCTATCAAGTTTCATGTCCCATCATTTGCATTATATTCCTGATTGGTATAAGAAGCCAGAGTGATATATTATTCTAACAGAAAACAGTACATAACAAAGATACTTGTACCTTAGGTCTTGATTGATACTTCAAGATGGGAAATATTAACAGCATGGTAGAAACTGCTATTACATTGTCTCTTTTGATCACAGTTAACTGGTATTGGATTAATTTGCAGGTAATAGTTTGCAAGTTCAACGATTTCTCTAGGTGTTAAAGAGAAGGGGAAAATATCCTGGTATTGTTGAGATTTTATGCTCTGAACGTCAATTTAATCAATTAAATATGAAACATACACTCATATTTGGCTTAACAATACTGTACATACACAGTGTCTTGAAGTCGGTAAGGAATCCACAAGTTGTGATGTGTGAAGTTATTAACTTGAACAAAGTAAGAGGTACCTGGCCATATCACTTTTGGTCCATTTGAGCCAAATTTGAGAAAAATATGAAGACAACCATCAACTTATAGTTTTGGTGTGAAAACATTGGTGAACTAGTTATCTCTCAATTATTAAAAATATAATTGTTTATCCTATCACAAAAACTGTAATAATCGCCTAATTCATTTTCCCCTCATAACTTCTTTATTTATATTGCCTTTGAATTATTCCTGTTCTTTTCTTTCCTCGATTCTTTGTTATTAGTTATCAAATTATGAGTTTCTTGAGTTTTCATTTCATGGATTCAATCCGCTGCATCATCTTTATTCTAGTGACGCAAAGCACTGTTTCTTGCAGAATTTTAATGATGTCTTGGTTCCCGCCGATCATGTAATCCGGAGTCACAATGATACGTATTATGTTGATTCTCAGCATGTATTGAGGTGACATACAAGTGCTCACCAAGCAGAACCATTGAGGAAGGGAAATTCTCATTTTCTTGTAACTGAGGATGTCTGTCGTATGGATTCAATTGTTTCAACTCACTATCCCGTATTCCATCAGGTTCACATACAACATTTCCTATTAAAACTTCTAGATAATCTTACTTGGGTTAGTTTTCTTTCTGTTTTTTTTCCCTTTATAACTTTAATGGATGTCCATGCAAATAGATGGAAGGGGTTCAAGTTTTCTCCCGAGATGAATGGGTGGATGCTGGCATGGATTCAACATCTTATGCAGCTGTGGATTTAAAAAAGTCTCTTGAAGGTTTGGCACAACATTTAATTGGTTAAGATCAAAAACCTTATCTTGTGATACTTTTGCAAATAATAACTATAGCTTGCTAATATATTGACTTATTGCATGCCTTCTTATACTTTGCCCTAGATATTCAGTTGTCTGAAATTTGCAGGTAAGGTGGAAATGCGTTGGGTTGACACTTACTTTCCACTCACTGTCTCAACACTATTCAGTATACATGTGACTGACATATATACCTTATCCGGTAAAAGTAGATATTTTGATGCCTATATTTTCCACTGCTTGCTTTTCAAAGTATGCACATTGTTCAAATCTAGAAATTAGAAATGGATCACCCAGAGGCTGTAAAATTTCTCTAATTGCACTTACTTAAAGGGTCATATTTGACAATATTTGCTCATAACCTGGTTTATTCTGTTAGCACAAGAAGAACTAGAAATATGAGGAGGAGGAGCAAGGAGCAAGAGCACAAAAATTTCTTTTCTATCAAATTCTTGCTTATTCTTGCTTATCTTTTCATTCAAGGATGACAACACTATTTATAGACTCCTAATGACTCTTGAGATTCCACACACATTAGAATTCCACACACAATGACTCTTAAACTTCCTCTCAATGACTCTTAAACTTCTTCACAATAACTCTTGGTAATTACAAACTACATAATGCATTTGACCTCTCATCTCCTTAATTAATATTGTATTGGGAACTCCAAGGGACTTTGTTTGAGTTTATCTTTCAACAAATTCCTCCCTTAAACTCAAACATTTTCCATCCTTCATTCCAATCATCTTCTTGCAATTTTCGAATAGCACTGTTGGTAGCGGCTTTGTAAAGATATCTGCCACTTGATCACGACTCGCAACGTGACTCAGTCGCACTTTACCTTTCTTCACATGTTCCCGTATGAAATGGAAACGAACATCTATATGCTTACTCCTTTCATGGTGCACCGGATTCTTTGCCAACTCAATTGCTGATTTGTTGTCAACTCGTATTTCGGTCGCTTCGTTTTGCTGGAGTTTTAGCTCACATAGCAAATTTCTCAGCCAGATTGCGTGGCACACGCACCATGATGCTGCCACATATTCTGCTTCGCATGTTGATAAGGTTACTATTGGCTGCTTCTTTGAGACCCATGTGAAAGCTGTGTCTCCCATATAAAACACATATCCCGATGTGCTTTTTCGATCATCTATATCTCCGCACCAATCACTGTCGGAGTAATCCACCAGTTTGTATTCATGTGTCTCCGAGTAGAATAACCCGAGTGATACAGTTCCTCGAATGTATCGAAGAATCCTCTTGATAGCCTTCAAATGTGAGTATTTTGGTTCCTCCATGAACCGACTCACTATCCCGACACTATATGCAATGTCAGGCCTTGTACATGTGAGATACCGTAGGCTCCCAACTAAGCTCCGGTATTTGTTTGCATCCACTCGATCTCCTTCATCAAATTTTGAGAGTTTCGCACCAAGTTCCATCGGTGTTGCTACCGGGTTGCAATCTTCCATCTTGTTTTTCTTCAAAATGTCTTTTGCATACGCCTCTTGGGACACAAATATTCCCGATTTTCCTTGCTTAACCTCAAGACCAAGAAAATACTTCATCAGCCCCAAATCTGTCATCTCGAACTCCCGAGTCATCGCTTCTTTGAAGTCTTTTATCATCTCCTCATTATTCCCCATGAATATGAGATCATCAACATAAAGAGCAACAAACAGCAAGTTACCTTTTTTCTTCACATATAATGCATGCTCATGAGGACATTGCATGAACCTGTTCCCTTTGAGGTAGGTGTTGATTCGGGTATTCCATGCTCGCGGCGCTTGCTTCAGCCCATATAGCGCCTTCTTTAACTTCAACACTTTTTTCTCCTTCCCGGCTTTCATGTACCCAGGAGGTTGCTCCACATATACTTCTTCTTCAAGCACACCATTTAAAAATGCTGACTTCACGTCCATCTGATAGATTGGCCACTTGAATTGTGCTGCTTGGGATATAAGAAGCCGAATTGTCTCCATCCTCGCGACTGGAGCAAAGACTTCATCATAATCAATCCCAGCCTTTTGTCTATAGCCTTTTGCTACTAGACGTGCCTTATATCTTTCTATCTCACCTTGGGCATTCATCTTTTTCTTATACACCCATTTTACTCCTATGGGTTGATGTCCTTTCGGCAGCTCCACCAACTCCCAAGTTTCATTTCTTTCAATAGCACTTATTTCTTCATCCATCGCGGCTTGCCATTTCTATCTCTCACTGCTTCTTCAAAAATGATATTTCTCAGCATCCGCTAGAAGACATACCAAGTGTACTTCGCTTGTTGTCTCGTATAGATCTTGCAAGCTTCGCATCTTCGGTTGTCTTGGTTCTTCTTCATCATCAGATGTCGGAGGGCTTGTCTGTTTGATTATCGGTGCAGAGGTTGATTCTTCTATTTCTTCCTCCTGCGTTACCTCTTTTTTGTTGTTCCAATCCCATGCGCTTTCTTCATTCACTTGCACACCTCGGCTTACAACCACCTTTTCTTCGATCGGGTCGAATAACTTGAAAGTTTTTGCCTTCTCGTCATACCCGATGAACACGTACTTCTTACTCTTGTCATCTAGCTTGGTTCTTCTTTGATCCGGTACGTGCGCATAGGCCACACTACCGAATACTCTCAAATGTGATACGGTTGGTTTTCGTCCGCTCCAAGCTTCCTGGGGTGTTTGATCTCCCATCTTTGCATGTGGGCACCGATTTTGCACATACACAGCACATTGCACCGCTTCTGCCCAAAATTCTTTTGGCATGTTTTTGCTCTTCAACATCGACCGAACTATATCAAGAATAGTCCGGTTTTTCCTCTCCGCCACACCATTTTGCTGAGGTGAGTATGGTGCAGTCAAGAATCTTCTGATTCCTTGTTCCTCGCAGTAGCTTTTGAAAGCAGTTGACATGTACTCTCCGCCTCTGTCCGATCGTAAGGCCTTGATATAAAGACCAGTTGTCTTCTCTACTTGCATCTTGAATTTCTTGAACACCTCGAGTGCCTCGAACTTTTCTTTCATGAAGTAAACCCAAGTCTTCCTTGTGTTGTCGTCAATAAAGGTGATAAAGTACCTCTTCTCACTGAATGACTTAGGTGTGATCGGGCCACATATATCGGTATGTACCAACTCGAGAGAACTCCTTGCACGATATTCCGCCCTTTTCTGAAAAGTGTTCCTTGTTTGCTTGCCAAGTACACACCCTTCACAAAATTTCTTGGTGTAGTCCATATCTGGTAACCCGTGGACCATATGCTTCTTTGCTAATTCTGTTAGGCCGCCATAATGTAAGTGTCCGAACCGCAAGTGCCACAACGAGACTTTGTCATCCATGTTGACTTGCAAGCACCTTTCTCGCACACTTCTCAAGTTGAGTTTGAACATCCGATTCTTGGCCATCTCCACTCGTGCAAGTAACCGGCCTCCTTTGTCCTTCAAGTGTAACATTCGATCTTTCATGAAGATCGAATATCCCTTCTCTAATAGTTGGCCCATGCTAAGGATATTACTTTTCATGTCAGGCACATAGTAGACATCCTCAATTGTCCCTTCTTTGCCATCCTTTTGAGAAAAGCGTATTTTTCCTCGCCTTTGACTTGAACCTTCGACGCATCTCCAAATGACACGTGCCCATCTTCTATCTCTTGGATCTCCATAAAGAGATGTTTGTGCCCACTCATGTGATTGCTAGCGCCTGTATCGAGATACCAGACCGAGTCGCTATCAGGAATAATGTCTTTATAGGCCATCATGAGAACACCATATCTTCTCTTCCGTGACTAGTTTCGCATTTTCTTCTATCTTTTTGTCGGAGTAGCACTCTTTTGCGTAGTGTCCATATTTGCCGCATTTGTAGCACTGGACATTTTGACGATTTGACCGGCCGCCTCTACCACGACCGCGTCCTTGACCACGCCAATTTTGTTGGCTCGGTTGGTCCTTTTCTTTCGAGTTGTCTCCGTGATCGCAGCCTCTACCGTGACCACGACCTCCACGGCCGCGTCCTCGACCACGCCAGTTTTGCTGGGCATACATCGTCTTGTCCTCCTTCATAGTTGCCTTAGATTGTAAGGCCTCTTCGAGCAGATCTTGTTTCTTCTTCTTCCGTTGCTCATGCGCCTCGAGAGAACCGGCGAGATCATCTATGGTCATCTCCTCCAGATTCTTCGACTCCTCAATTGCGCATACAACATTTTCGAAATTCTCGGTCAATGACCGCAGAATCTTCTCCACGACCCTTGAATCGGTTATGGTTTCTCCATTGCGTTTGAGTTGATTCACACCGTTTGTACACGCGTGATGTAGTCAGATACTCCTTCTGACTCCTTCATTTTCATGGCCTCCAATTCACCTCGTAGAGTTTGAAGCCGCACTTGTTTAACACGGTCGGCGCCTTTGAAGACTTTTTGCAAAATCTCCCATGCCTCCTTCGAAGTTGCCGCACTAGCAATCTTCTCGAACCCCGACTCATCTACCGCTTGGAATAAGAAGTAGAGAGCGGTCTTGTCTTTCGTGCGCGTTTCTTTCAACGCCTTTAACTGATTCGGCGTCATGTTATCAGTAGTAGCCGGCTCTGTGTAGCCGTTCTCAACTACTTCCCACGCGTCTTGTGCACCAAGCAACACCCGCATCTGAATGCTCCAATTGTCATAGTTCGTCTTTGTGAGGCGTGGTAGCGGCATCTGCCCCAGCGGTGTAGGCTTTTGTCCCAGCGGTGTACTCCCGAAATTCGCCATGGCTGTCACCGACGGTCTTCACCTTCAGCACTTGTCTTCGCTTTCGGTACTTAGTTTCGCCTTCGCACTTAACTTCGCCTTCGGCAACTTGTCTTCGCCTTCGGCAAGAAGTGGATTTTGCTGTGCACTCTCTGGCACGCCTTTAGCAAGGAAGTGGATTTGGTCTTCTCCAAGCTTCAAGCTTCAAGCTTCACAATGGGAATCACCTCCCAAAGTAATCACCGCACGAAGGAAAAATAATCACACACTGCCCAAGTCATGCAGCACTTCCTTGAGATTTGATCACAGCACAAAGAACTTGCTGGAAGATTTGATCACCTTGAGATTTGATCACCGCCAATGTCTTTTGATTGCTGAGCGCCTCTCGCACTTGCTTCACGCGCTGCCACTGGGCGCTCCTTACGCGCTGCGATCACCGTCAACACGCGTCTTCGATCACTCCACCACGGCTCTGATACCAATTTGTTAGCACAAGAAGAACTAGAAATATGAGGAGGAGGAGCAAGGAGAAAGAGCACAAAGATTTCTTTTCTATCAAATTCTTGCTTATTCTTGCTTATCTTTTCATTCAAGGATGACAACACTATTTATAGACTCCTAATGACTCTTGAGATTCCACACACATTGGAATTCCACACACAATGACTCTTAAACTTCCTCACAATGACTCTTAAACTTCTTCACAATAACTCTTGGTAATTACAAACTACATAATGCATTTGACCTCTCATCTCCTTAATTAATATTGTATTGGGAACTCCAAGGGACTTTGTTTGAGTTTATCTTTCAACATATTCTACTTATCATCAGGGAATGAGGTTTTAACCTTATCATTTCCTGTTTCAGACAATTGATTCGAAACACGCTGCGGGGAATGACTATCATCTTTAGAACAGTTGTATCAATAATATTTTTACCATGTTACGCCCGTTATTAATCTGTATTGGCCCTTCTCAGCCTTGTTTTTGGTCTTGTGTCTGCAGCAGTCCGGTTCAGGTTTCACAGTCGGTTTCTTGATTAAAGTTTCTGGTCAGAGTTGGAGGTACTTTTTTTTTAATGCAAAACTAACTCTGAAGGCATCTTCCAGACAAGAAGGAAAAGAAGCAAATTTAGAAAGTTACGGTTATAGCACACTCTTCTAATAGAGGTTGTGTAAGCAGGTTATATATTCACAAAGCTACCAGAAGGACATAATTGCAGCCATGAACCTGGTGATGCCAAATGAATTCAACTGCTGGTTAGTGGTATTTACTGCTAACATGAGAGTACAGCTATGAAACAAATAAAAATGAATACATGCGTTAAAATTAGGAATCCTGTTAGAAAGAAGCACACTGTAGGAAATTTGAATGTTCACAAATTGATGAATAACATGATGAACATCCATTTTAGCTAACCTGATTATGTGTGATGTAGATAGAGAAAAGTTTCTGCAATCAGAGTTTTGTTGCTCTCTGAGGTGGAATTGAGAAAAGCTGCAACACTGGGATACTGTGACAGTGGACTAGCCAACAGTACAGTTAAGTTGTATGAAAGGTCCATGAGGCACATATATATTCACAAGTATTGTTTTTGCATGGGAAATACTTTTAGTTAGATGCTTTCAGAGTTTAAGAGTCTAATTAGTTCAATCAGATAACTAGGATGGCATGATGTGGAATTTGGTGTGCGATAGATTACATCTTAAGTTACATTAATTAAACCTTAATTTCATAGGCTGTGAACTTGGCGTCTAGTTCAAATTTATACCTTGGAGTCTCGGTATCCTCAGCTATGTGTTTATTGGTTTTTGATTTTTCTGGTCTGTTTTGCAAGCATATATTACCGATTATTGCAGTGGATGATTGTTCCATTCCCAATTTTTTTTTTGAGAAGAAAACGGGACCAAAAAATGGTCCGGTCTGAAATATATTAAAAAAAGAGACAAAGTGCTACAAAGGAGAATTATCCCTCACCAAGCAAGTTTGGGAAGAGAAAGAACAAGAAGACCAACAAGGAAAAACAAAGGAGAAAAAGAAAACAAAGTCACACAAAAAGATTACACCAAAAATTCGAGTAGAAGATTGCCCGACGTGAAACTTCTTTTGAAGAAAGCTGCTTTTGATTAAAAATTCTAGAGTTGCGCTCAATCCAGATGGACTACACTACTACCTGAACACGAGAATCCCATGTCTTCTGATACACACCAGGAATAGAAGATATCTGCTAGTCCTCCCACAATTCCCGAAGGGAAGTGGGCCAAGAAGGCAGAGCCAGTCCGCACACAATTGGAGCCCATACTCTCTTAGCGAAGTGACAAGATAGAAAAATGTGAGTAGACTATTCCGGGTGATTTTCGCAGAAAACACAATGAGATGGTGGTCGGATATGACGTCTCTGTAAGTAGAGGTCTGTGGGAAGCCATTTATGAACTGCTAACCAAGTGGTAACCTTGACTTTAAGAGGAGCTTTTGCCTTCCAAAAAAACTTTGCAGCTTTATCTTAAAGTTGCAATGGCTGAATCAACTTGTATTGGGAACGAACTGTGAAAGAAGCTAAGGAACTGGCCCTCCAAATCACCTGGTCCGAAGCATCCCGAAATGTATGTCCCTTAAGTACCTCTATAAGTACTTCCAACATCTGTAGTCTGGTAGGAGTAAGTGAATGACGAAAGGAAGTGGCCCAATCATTGTCTTGGATTTGTGAACTAATCCATACATTTTTGTCAGCTGCCACGTCAAAGAGTGTCTGGGGAAGCAAGAGCGAGGGAAATCTCACTCAACCAGCAATCCTTCCAAAATTTCACTATGGTCCCCTGCTCGCAAAAGATCCTCAATCCTATTTTGAAAGCATTCGCTGTTTTAAGAACACCACGCCTGAATGGAGACACTCGCTCCGGTATCTTATCCTGCAAGTATAATGGCCTACCTCGACGGTAGTAATTGTGAAGGAACACCTTAACCCAGGGGGATGAGTTGTTTGTCAAAAGCTTCTACCACCATTTGGACAAGAGAGATTAAAATCTCACAATCTACGAATCCCAAGACCGCCAGAGCCACGTGGAGAATAAAGAATCTCCCAATTGACCAAAAATTGTTCTCCAGTGACATTATTCTCTCCTATCCAAAAGATAGCACGTCTCAATCTGTATATATGCTCTATAGCCCACTGAGGTAGATAAAAAAATGAAATGTAGTGGAAGACTGGTGAGAACTCAGTTGACTAGAATTAATCTACCTCCACGAGATAAGGAATGTCCTTTCCATGCAGCTATTCTTTTGTCAATTCGATCAAGAAGGGGCTGCCAATCCGCTTTAGAGAGGACGGTCGGTCTGAGTGGGAGTCTAAGGTAAGTGAAAGGGAAACTCCCAATTTTGCAGTGTAGCACACCAGAGACTGCCGTCAGATCTAAGCATGGTGGTCCAAGTTGGTATAACGAAGACTTATTGAAATTAATGGATAACCTTGAAAGTAACTCAAAGATATATAGCAGTATCTAACCCTTTTGATGGAGACTAAGTCCGGGAGTAGGAGCATGAGAGTATCATCGACATATTGTAGGCACGCGATCCCTGAATTCCAAGGTCTCACTTTTTGAACAAAACCTCCTTCATAAACAAGTTTCATTATGCATGATAACACGTCCACTCCAAGTATAAAAAGGTATAGGGAAAGGGGGTCCCCCTGCCTCAACCCTCGTTTACATCTGAAAGGGGTTCCTGAGAGACCAGAGCTGAGTAAGGATTGGATCCAACCACACCATCTACCACCAAAACCCCGAGCTTGGAGGATCTTGAAAATAAAGGACCAATCTATCGTATCGAAAGCTTTTGCGAAGTCCAACTTGAGGAAGTAGGCCAGCCAATTGTATTTGGTACATGCTAATATGATTTCTTGCGCAGATGCTACACTATCCAGGATCGATCGTCCATGAAGGAAGGCCGATTGGGAGGGTTCAATTAAGTCACCGATCTTCTGCTTAAGCCGTTTTTGCTTGTTTGGTGGGAGGAAGTTAGAAGATCTAACTAAAAAAAAATGTATTGCTGACATCTTTCGATGTAAGCTTAAGTGAGATTTACTTAAAATCTTCTATACTAGTATACTATTTCTTTAGTCCCTACGTTAATTCAGATTGAGCAAAATCATAGGCTTATCTCCTTTTCCTCTACTTTTGTTCTGCATACGTAGTACTTGCTCCTTTCAGATATCTATAGTCTGACATATGTTGGGTTATTTTTTTATTTTTTATTTTGTGTATAAGCTTCTTCTTGAGCTTATTTATGCATATTGAATTTTATCCAGGATGATTGGATGGAAGTGCTTGGATGTGGGGTGACTGAGCAAGAAATACTAAAGAGAAGTGGGAGAGTGGATTCTGCTGCTTGGGCCTTTGGGCTTGGGTTAGAGAGACTTGCAATGGTGCTGTTTGATATACCAGATATTTGTCTATTCTGGTTAACAGATGAGCGTTTCACCTCTAAATTTGATAGAGACAGAGTTGCCGCAAGTTAGAAGTTGAAGTTGGCATCTTAGTTGTTCTATTGGCATTCTTGGGTCCCTGTATATCTGAAAAGTTTAAAAACTATATCGCTGTTTCATTCTTATTATGTAAAATATGCAGTAATCGGCTGTATTGAACTTTGCAGCTTACTCTGCTCATAAAGCACTAATCTATTTGTTCTAATTAAAATAATAAACTGTTGTCATCATGTTCCCTTTCTTAAAATGATAGTGGAAATCATGGCTTTTTGGGATATTTCCTGTTGCATATCCTTTACATATTTTGTATTAGAAGCCAATAGTATCATGTAAGGTCTTCTCTTTCATTTCTTTCACACTAAAATTTAAATTTCTGCATATTTTTTTTCCCATATTTGAGAACTTTTTCAAATTTGACGTCCAACTTTCCACAGCTTAAGCACACGAGATGACACCCTAGCCTTTGTTAGTTTATGCAATTGTCTTATCAACCACTATGTGGTAATTGTGCCATTGATTTTTCATTATATCTGTGATACTTCCACCAGTACCTGACTTGGTGCTCCTTTGCACAGTTCTCCAGGGGACGGCTTGGTGTCAAGTTCAAGCCATATTCAAAGGTAGGATGATAAACTTATGGCTTAATCTTACATTGTAGAAGCACAAAATTTCTATATAAAGCTTAGAATTCGGTGAAGAAATATAACATTCTTTGCATTTATGCTCATTCACTGATTCTGAAACTACACTACTGTATGATATGCTTGTTGGCCCAAAGGTCTTCCACTCTAGTTTTGATGATGATTAACTCATGTAGTTATGTGTACTAATAATCTTGTGATTTTAGTTTCAGATCTTTAATCAAGTTATTAGTAGGTGATTAGCTTCAACAAGATGATTTGGAAGCTATCCACATGTTGATTCAAGAGCCCAAGCGTCAAAGATCATATATAGCACTTGCTCGATGGATCAAAGAGTTTTGGATCGAGTCGGCTTGGAGATTGCACTCTACAAGAAGACATCGGTACCATAGTTTAGTTTTGTATTTAGATCCTAATTGTAAAGATTAGTATAGTATGATAAGCTCAAGTTCACAACACACACGTATCATGTTTTGAATATTGGTTTTTGGTTTTTTCGGTTTTAGGTTTAACCGATCTTGGTTTTTATGAATAGATAGATCAAAACAAGTTTACATGGTTTAATGTATATATGATTTGTTCTATATACATGCATGCTTTAATTTCCTAGACAAACTTAGTTTTGACTCCTTTATTCATGTGTTATATGTTTTGGTATTTTTGACAAAACATATTTTGGAATTAATGACAAAAACTATGATATATATTTGTTTCATGTATATTGGATTTCTATCCATATGCATCATGCTTCAAAGTGTTTAATTATCATATTTTTGTATCTGGAAGTGTTTTGGACAAAACGTATTTTCTATTCAAGTTTTAGAAAATACAGTTTTTGGTTTTAGGTAAAAATGAAAAGACATAAAAATAGTTTTAATTGCTTGATATTTGAGTCAAAACTTTTATCACATGTTTATATATCAATGCAATTTGACAAAACTATTTTTGGGGATTTTTAGTAGTTTATAAGAATTTATTGGACATTTATTTCCCCCAGATTTCTGACCTGTTTTGGTGTCTGCCAGGCTGATCGGTCGACCGGTACGGTCGACCGCACCTGTAGACGGTCGACCGTACGGGTCGACCGACGTGCACAGAAACGTGCACGCTGGCTACACCTATAGCCGGTCGACCGTGCCGGTCGACCGACTGAGAGCAGGTTTGCTCTCTGTTTGTTTGGGTCGACCGGGCGGTCGACCGCTAGCGCCAACGGGTCAAAAATTGACCGTTGGGCGGTCGACCGTCAGGGTATTTCTGGCAAAAATTACAGCCAACGGCTATTTTCTGGATTAGCCTATAAATACCCCATTTGCAAGAGTTTTTCTCTAAGAATTTTTGTGCAAATTTTTACATACTCTCTGGTGTTTTTTACAGCAATAAAAAGAAATTTTTGAGCTTGATTTGAACAATCTTTTTGGTGTTTTCTTTAGGGTTTTGAAAAATCAAAGAAAAGGGTTTTGGGAAAAGCTTTTGAATTGAACTTCTCTATCTTGGTTTCATTTATTTCCCAAAGATTTTCTTTGAGTTGCTGGTTTCAAATCCCTTGGTTTTCTCCACACTTGAGCTAAAATCTACTATCTTTTCTATAGGATTTTGTGTGGGAAAAAGAGATTGTTTTGTGGTTGTTGTTTGAAACCACTAAGTTGTAAACCCTATCTTTAGCTTGGCTTTGTGCCTTTCCCTCATTGTGTTAAGGAAGTTTGGCTATTGGGTTGTTTCCCTCAAGATTGTGAGGTGATCTTTGTATTGGGTTGTGCTTGCCTCAAGGAGGAGGTTGTAGTTGGGTTGGAGTTTGCCTCAAGAGGAGGTTGTGTTTGTAAGGAGAGGAGTTGGGTACTCCTTGTATTGTGATTGCCCCAAATCCTCGGTGGAGGTTCCCTTTGTGGGAGTCCTTTGTGGACAAGCTAGTGGATTGGAAATCCTTCGTGTGTCGAAGGCGGAGATGTAGAGCTGGGTGCTCGAACCTCGGAACATATCTTGTTGTTTGCGCTTGATCCATTGACTCTCTCTATCTTTCTCTTTACTTTGTGTATTGTGCAAATTGCTATATCTTATACTTGCTTGTGTGTGCATCATTGTTGTAATTGCAATTAGTTTTTAAATTCCGCATTAAGTTCACTAGATTAGCATCGTCACCTATTCACCCCCCCTCTAGGTGACTTTTTCAATTGGTATCAGAGCTAGCGCTCCTGATATTTAGGTTTAACCACCTAGGAGTGAGATCTTGGTTTGCTAATCTTCATTTGCATTATCATTTGCACACATATTGTTGCACTTATGGCTAGCCCTCCTATGTTTGATCATTTTAGACTTGATGCTTGGAAGGCTAATATGACTAAACATTTAAAAGACCTAGGACATCTAGTTTATCAAGCCATTACCCTAGAATCCCTCCCAAATAGTAGCAAGCATAAGAAGGCCAATGCATTAGCACTTAGGGCACTTAGAGCATCTCTAAATGAACATTTATTACATGTTTTTGATCGTTATGATTCAGCTTTTGCAGTTTGGAGCATCTTGACTTCTCCCGAGCTTCCAAGGATTATCAACAAGATGAGGAGATCTAAGAGAGAAAAGTCCGAAGAGCAATGCCTCATGGTCCAAGGGAAAACTCCCTTGAGGTACAATCGGATTCTCAAATAGATGATAACTCTAGTTCCTATTGTCATGGATGTTTTGAAGTTCAAACTTTGAATATGGAACTTGTTCAAAAGCTTGAGAATTTGTTAGAAGAACATGATTTGTTGAAAGATGATAATCTTATTTTGAAAAATGAATTAAAGGATTTATGCTCTAATTTTGAATTGATGTTGCAAGAGAAGGAAGAGATTGCAAGTGAATGTGACTCACTTAAATCTCAACTCGAACTTGCTTTAAAGGAAAATGAATTTTTGAAAAACAAAAATGATTGTGATGATGTTGTAAAGCACAATGAGATTTTATCTTCAAAATTGGATTTTACTTTTAAAGAAAATCTCACTTTGAAAAATGATATTGATGCTATTACAAAAGAATTGGATTTGGTTTTGAATAAAAATAAATCTTTGCAAAATGATATTGATATTCATGTTTGTCATGCTAGTGTAGCTTCTACTTCTTGCACACCTATAGCATGCTCCACTTTATCTTCTAGCATTGAAAATGATATAAATAATTTGAAGAAAAGTGTTGATTGTTTGGGCTCCACTTTGAGCCAATGTGCTTTAAATCACACTCGTTTGGAATCCTTGGTTCGCAAGAAACAAGCTCCAACTATGCATGCACACCCATCACGGCATACACATGCTCATCACGGACACAATCATAACATGTATGCTCATGTGTACACTTGTACACATTGTGGTCGAAAAGGCCACCTTGCTAGATTTTGCTATGATAGATTACATATTGAAAATTTAGCAACTAATCTTGTTTGGGTTAGGAGAGATACTAACCCCCGTGGACCCACAAGAAAATGGGTACCAAGATCCACCTCTTTGATGTTTGATGTAGGTGGAGGCTCTCGCATAATGTGAGAGTGTTGGTGCCTTGAGGTGGATGCGTTCTAAGCTTAAATGAGAACCATTTGGATGCTTCACTCTCAAGGAGATTTGGTGGGAGGACCACCGTGATTTGGAGAACTAGAGATGCACCTTCATCGGTTTTGGTATCATTCTCTAACTCCCATTTATATTTGCATGCTTTCTTGTCATTCATTTTATAGCATGTTTTTATAGGTTCATGATTAGTATGATAATTACCATGTTTATTAGAATTATGCTTTATATGATTAGTTCTTGAGACACCCATGTTTAATATGAACCCATATTTTGTGTTCTCCTTATGTTTTAGCTATCATGTTAATCATAGATCTAATGCACATGTCTTTATCATAATGATCATGTGGATTTTTGTGATTGTTTTTAATACTCCATGTTTTGATTATCATGATTGTATTTTTCATGTTGATTTTTGACTTGTTTTTATGCTTCATGTGTTAACTACTTGCTTGAGTGATTGTTTTCATTAAGACTAGGATTTATACTTGTACAACTAGTGAGCTACAAATAGACCTTTATATGTTTGTGCTTAAACGCTCATTTGTATTCATTTGATGTACTAGTATAGTCTAGTTTTGATGATTCATGCATTTGACTTGTATTCACATTTGTGTTTTATGAACATGTGTTTTAACTTCATGTATATGTTCATCTTGTCTAAACTATTAGATATACATGTACATCCTTGAGCCACGTGCCTTCATGCATATACACTTGTGGACTCATTATGTTTGGGATATGTATGTATACTTTAGTTTGTACATGACATACATATGCCTTGAAGTTTAAATCATTTTGATGATTTTTCATATTTTTAAAGTAATTTCAATTAATAATGAAAATTTAGTTCATCATGTGTTAATATGTTTAAAGGAATTTCATTTGAGCTTGAATGCAAAATTTTCATGACAATGTATTTCACATTACACTTGTTCACTCACTTTATTATGTTTCTCATGATTGTGTTTTCATGAGTATGATATGAACTTTACGGATTTTGAGTATTTAGTGATCATGTGATTTTCATGTTTCATGAAAAATATTTTTGTGTTATTCCTTACTTGAAGGACTTCGTACTAGTTAACAAGTTTTCCATTTAACTAGTTGCGATATTCTTCTCTTTGGTAGTGATTTTCAAACAAACTATAATTTCAATCCTATTTTTGAAAACCCCTACCTTCTATGGGCGGTTGGATGGGAGATCATGTTCATGTATATTTTAAAATGAAAATCATTTAAATCTTGAACCATGATTGGGAGGTATAGTTGATATGAGTCATACACTTGATCTTATTGTTGTTTCAATTGGTATCATTGAATTCTTTCAATTGGTATCAATCTTGACATCCTTTTGTATACTCATATATGTTTTGTTTTATATATGTATGCTTACACTTCATATAGTATCAATTTCAATTGGTATCTATTTCTTACATACATATATAGATGATTTATTTGTGCTTATTATATCACTATATCTTGAAGCACAAATTTTGGTTATGTTAAGCTTGAGTTTTTCAATTGTATCCATACACAAGCTTTATCATAATTTTAAGATTACTAAGCTTGAATTTTTAATGAATATCATGTTTCAATTGATTTAATTTTCAATTGGTATCTTATTTCAAGCCTATGCATATCTTATTTTGGTATTTCATAAGGGGGAGAAAACTCGTATTTTATATTTCAATTGGTATTTGGTTTACCATTGTTTTTGTTTCCCACTCCCTAACTTTATGATATTAAAGTAATTGATATCATATGCTTATAATGAAAAATATCTTCTTTTGGTATCAAGATGCTATTTGTTTCCTTAAATTTGGTATCAATTTTTTATTATTTATTGGTATCAAGTTTACATTACATGTTTTCATTTTGATATAAAATGTTATTGTGTTTCAATGCCTTGTTTTATTTCAAATAGGATTTGGCATTTCTTAAAGTTTGTTAGTTTCAATTGATATCATATTGACTTTGGTTTTACCCCTTGGAATAATTTATTGCTTCTTTGTTTTGAAGATTTAGGGGGAGAAGTATTTGTTTTCATTATGTCTGTTTTTTACCCCTTTGTTGATGATTGACAAAAAGGGGGAGAAGAATTTGTAGTTTATATGCATGGTTGATTTATGCATATGTTTTAGTTGGTTTTCATTAGTAATAATATGTTGGTTTCAATATTATTGTTTTATTGGTATCAAGAGCATGTTTCATTGTTTATGTTTTATTTTAATTGGTATCCAGAACATGTTTATATGTGTTTAAGAACATTCATTGCATATCTTATATGTTTTATTGTTATGCATGAGTTAAGGGGGAGCTTCTTTAAAGCTTTACTTTAATCCATGCATATATAACTCCATGTGTTTTGTCATCATCAAAAGGGGGAGATTGTTGGCCCAAAGGCCTTCCACTCTAGTTTTGATGATGATTAACTCATGTAGTTATGTGTACTAATAATCTTGTGATTTTAGTTTCAGATCTTTAATCAAGTTATTAGTAGGTGATTAGCTTCAACAAGATGATTTGGAAGCTACCCATATGTTGATTCAAGAGCCCAAGCGTCAAAGATCATATATAGCACTTGCTCAATGGATCAAAGAGTTTTGGATCGAGTCGGCTTGGAGATTGCACTCTACAAGAAGACATCGGTACCATAGTTTAGTTTTGGGTTTAGATCCTAATTGTAAAGATTAGTATAGTATGATAAGCTCAAGTTCACAACACACACGTATCATGTTTTGAATATTGGTTTTTTTTTTTTTTAGGTTTAACCGATCTTGGTTTTTATGAATAGATAGATCAAAACAAGTTTACATGATTTAATGTATATATGATTTGTTCTATATACATGCATGCTTTAATTTCCTAAACAAACTTAGTTTTGACTCCTTTATTCATGTGTTATATGTTTTGGTATTTTTGACAAAACATATTTTGGAATTAATGACAAAAACTATGATATATATTTGTTTCATGTATATTGGATTTCTATCCATATGCATCATACTTCAAAGTGTTTAATTATCATATTTTTGTATCTGGAAGTGTTTTGGACAAAACGTATTTTCTATTCAAGTTTTAGAAAATACAGTTTTTGGTTTTAGGTAAAAATGAAAAGACATAAAAATAGTTTTAATTGCTTGATATTTGAGTCAAAACTTTTATCACATGTTTATATATCAATGCAATTTGACAAAACTATTTTTGGGGATTTTTAGTAGTTTATAAGAATTTATTGGACATTTATTTCCCCCAGATTTCTGACCTGTTTTGGTGTCTGCCAGGCTGATCGGTCGACCGGTACGGTCGACCGCACCTGTAGACGGTCGACCGTACGGGTCGACCGACGTGCACAGAAACGTGCACGCTGGCTACACCTATAGCCGGTCGACCGTGCCGGTCGACCGACTGAGAGCAGGTTTGCTCTCTGTGTTGTTTGGGTCGACCGGGCGGTCGACCGCTAGCGCCAACGGGTCAAAAATTGACCGTTGGGCGGTCGACCGGGCGGTCGACCGTCAGGGTATTTCTGGATAAAATTACAGCCAACGGCTATTTTCTGGATTAGCCTATAAATACCCCATTTGCAAGAGTTTTTCTCTAAGAATTTTTGTGCAAATTTTTACATACTCTCTGGTGTTTTTACAGCAATAAAAAGAAATTTTTGAGCTTGATTTGAACAATCTTTTTGGTGTTTTCTTTAGGGTTTTGAAAAATCAAAGAAAAGGGTTTTGGGAAAAGCTTTTGAATTGAACTTCTCTATCTTGGTTTCATTTATTTCCCAAAGATTTTCTTTGAGTTGCTGGTTTCAAATCCCTTGGTTTTCTCCACACTTGAGCTAAAATCTACTATCTTTTCTATAGGATTTTGTGTGGGAAAAAGAGATTGTTTTGTGGTTGTTGTTTGAAACCACTAAGTTGTAAACCCTATCTTTAGCTTGGCTTTGTGCCTTTCCCTCATTGTATTGAGGAAGTTTGGCTATTGGGTTGTTTCCCTCAAGATTGTGAGGTGATCTTTGTATTGGGTTGTGCTTGCCTCAAGGAGGAGGTTGTAGTTGGGTTGGAGTTTGCCTCAAGAGGAGGTTGTGTTTGTAAGGAGAGGAGTTGGGTACTCCTTGTATTGTGATTGCCCCAAATCCTCGGTGGAGGTTCCCTTTGTGGGAGTCCTTTGTGGACAAGCTAGTGGATTGGAAATCCTTCGTGTGTCGAAGTCGGGGATGTAGAGCTGGGTGCTCGAACCTCGGAACATATCTTATTGTTTGCGCTTGATCCATTGACTCTCTCTATCTTTCTCTTTACTTTGTGTATTGTGCAAATTGCTATATCTTATACTTGCTTGTGTGTGTGCATCATTGTTGTAATTGCAATTAGTTTTTAAATTCCGCATTAAGTTCACTAGATTAGCATCACCTATTCACCCCCCCTCTAGGTGACTTTTTCAATGCTGGCCTGGTTTACTTGTAAGTTATGTAAATCTTTGGCATATTAACTTGAAGGAATCGGCTATATGACTATGAGTGTGCTAGAAATTGTTCAAACTCATAACATAATTAGTCAGTCCATCTCAGCTCATCCATTGCTTGTCAAGTGTTTGATGCACAAAATTAGCCTTATCCAGTGTCTTTGTTTTCCGGCCTAGAACCTTCTCTCCTATATAGGAACTAAGGTATATTATACCTCAACATGCAGCACAACCACAATATTACACTCATTTACAATTTGATCAAATATGCATCTAGGTACATCCTTGGGGTGTTCTATGATTCATAGAAACCATCCGAGTGCATCACATTGGCCATGGCTATACCACTTCCGAACCATCTATCTGCTTCTGCTCCTCCTCTTGCGCTTCTTCTTCATATTATTAGCAATGGATTCTATGTCAATTTCCGTGCATTCCTTTTTTTTACATACCCATCTCAATTTTTTTTAAGCAATCATATCTTGTATGAATATGAGCAAAGGATGGGCACACGTTGACCTTCATATTAAGGAAAAAACACCAAGACAAGGTTCAACTGGCCTTTTTCTGAGAAATTTTAGGCACAAGCTTCTTTAAAATTTCACCTGCATGTTTTGAATTTTAATTTGTTGGTTGGTTTTTCTAGTGGGCCTAGTCCTTGATGTGGGCTATAGGCCCATCTGATTGTCAGATCTACACATTGCCTCAAATTTTTTTTGCAAGAATACTAATATTTTGTTCTTGTACTGCTTAATTTTTTGTGTTTACAAAAAAAAAAAACTTTGTTAAACTTCTTGAATAAGCTTGGTTGCAGCTTTCGATTAATGTTACCTTGAACTTAGATGTAAATAGAGACATATTTATAGTTAAGTTTGAATTTAGATAAACTTTACAACCAAGTCATGAGATAAGCATTAGGCTTGCAACTCAGACACCTTGGATCGGGCTTAGTCCGAGTTGACTCGAGTTTGCTCGAAAAAACCCTGTTCATACTTGGACTATCCGGACTAGGGGTGTCAAGTGGGCTGGGCCAGCCGGTAACCCGCACTGGTACGGCCCGGCCCAGTTGGTACCCATCCCAGGCCAGCCCGAGTCTCCCCCTGGGCTGGGCCGGGTTCAGTTATGGCGGCCCACGGCCTAGGCGGGCCGTGCTAGGCTCGTGCCCGGGCCTGGCACGTACCGCCTGGGGCCCCCCTGCCCCCTGCCGCCTCGGCTCAAGAAATAAATGTAATTTTTTTTTGTAAATCTCCAGGTTCGAACTCGTGACCTCAAACCAACTATACAAACGTGATGACTACTATCCCACATCACATTGGTGTCAAAAGAGGGAGACAATTAAATTTAATAGTTATTAAAATAATTTTATTTTTTAAAATTTACAGGCTGGCCCGGGTCCGGGTCACCCGTCTCACGAGCCGGACCGGGTTCCATAAATGGAACCTGGGCCGGGGCCGGGCCGCCAAGTTTTGACCGGGTGGGCGGGGCTCGACCTGGCACGCCTACTGGCTCGCTGTGCCTGGGTCGTGCCCGGACCTGCCGACCCAGCTGACACCCCTAAACTGGACTCCTGCTTGCCTCTTGAGTTATCTGACTCTGATCCGAGTCAAGCCTAGTAATACCAGTGATGCAGAGATGGAGGCAATGAGCGAGGTCGGGGATGCGAAGGCAAGGCAGGGTTATAAGGACAGTACAACAAGGGGCGGTGCAAGCATGAGGCAACTAGGCGGCAAGGGACGTGAGGGCAAGGGCGACGACCAAGGGAAGAGATGAAGAAGAGAGTAGGCGGAGGAGATAATGATGATGAAGAAGAAGACAAGATAAGATGAAAGAGAAGAGTGGGATGGCAAGGAGAGGAGGGCGGAGGGTGGGATGATGATGAAGAAGAAGAGGGTATGGAGAAGATGAAAGAGGAGGTCGCTGAGGAGATTAGGCTGATTAGGTTTAGGATATTTATTTATATATGTACAGGTTGGGTTGGTAACCAGACCAATATAAGTGTTTCCAATTTAAATTTAAACCCGGGTTTCATATTTTCACACAAACCTGACCCAATTTATTGTATTACTGTGCAAATAAAACTGGGTCAGTGCAAGTTGGGTTACCTGATTTGCACTCCTAACATACATCCTTACTTTGGACCTTTTGTGGAGAGTACTGGGCTTAGTTTTACTAGGTTCTCGCACTTCAATCCTAGATTTATTTTCTGAGTTTGGGTTTCTTTTGTGCACATGCCACCACATTTTTACAATCTTCTTACATTTTGGCTAACAATGTGCACCTTTTAGGGACACATTCTAATCGTCTGTGCCTTAACTATTTACTAGTTTCCTCCCAAAATTGGAGCTTGAGTAGTTGATTTCTTATTGATGCATTACCTAATCCTGCACCATTCTTGGAAAAGGCTATAGTACAATCCAACATGTCCATGATGGCAAGCTATGAAGCATGGACACGGATGGGATACATGTATGACATGATACAAACACGAGAATATAGCTAATTTTAAAAACTAGGACACGTGTACACATGGATATGGTACATATTATATGTATATATTTGTTTTTTTTGTGTGTTTATATATATATATATATATAGATACACATGTAAATATGTAATACGTGATGCACAAATATATATGAGATAAAAATATGCTATCATATATATGTAAGTATAAGTAATAATTAAATTATACTTGTCTGTGTGCCTAATATTTAATTATCTATAGCATGAAAGCTTAAGGGTACAAACATTAAAATAACACTATCTTAGATATTCTAGAATATTTTCAAGTCATATAAATCTATAGCTATGTGAATGATTTTTATTGAAAAACTAGACAAGTTATATAAATGCAACACATATATAAGTAAACTTTTCATTGAGAATTAGATTTTTTTGGTCTAATTTTGTAATTGTGGTTTTGTCAGGGATACATCTCCGATACCTCTACATTAGAGGAGTATCGATACGTATCGGTCAAGTATCGGTAAAATATCGGAGTGTCCAAGTATCAAACGCAGGTAGTCTCCTTCGACGAAGTATCTGTGCTACATAAATGACAAGTGTCTTGAACTTTTAAGGCCTAGTTTGACAACACAGTTTCTCAAACCTTGGTTTCGTTTAAGTTAAATGAAACTGAGGTTTGTAACCATACAAACCTTTCTGAGTTTCACAAACCCCAATTTCATAAGGTTTGGGGCATTCAAACCTCGGTTTCGCAAACTCCATTTTGGTTCCCAAACAAGGCCCGTTTCAATAACTTGTTTTGCGCCTCAAACTCTCCCAATACCTCAAGTTGGGAAACTGAACCTTGTTCCAAACGAGGCCAAAACCTACTGTCGGAGTACAGATTTACCCTCTTAATTTTCTTCTAGACCATACTTATGCGCTGCAGTATTTGCACCTTACTCCTTGTTCTTTACTTTTGTCCAGTTGATATGAAGTAGTTTTCATGCTTCATTGCTTCCATTTTCACCGCATGTCAAGAGTATAATCCACTGCCATATAAACTTTTTGACATTCTAGACACTGCAATAAGCATAGATCCGTGCACTGGGACCTTTTTTTTGGATGTCTCTATTGATGTTCAGTGACATACTCTAGCTATAACCACTTCAGGGCTTTAGTTTGCTTCCTTGACATTGAACTTTCAAACTCCTTGTTGTTTATTCAATGTAGATCTTAAGTGTGTTTGCTAGTATTATGATTTGCAAGTTCTAAATGAATCCATGATCAACATTTTGGCCCTGCTAGTGCTTATGATGCATCAATGTCACCTCTGTCATTGTTGAATCCCCTAGGTTGGCTTCCGGGAGCAACCACTTTTCACAATCAACTGTTGCCCTCGTTTTGTTTTGTTAGCATCCTTTTGGCACAGTAGCTTTGCTTTTACTTGTGTTTCAGTATCTATTACTCTAGGTTAATCTCCCCCCCCCCCCCCCCCCCCCCCCCCCCCCCCCCCCCACCACACCACCACCAAAAAAAAAAAAAAAAACACACACACACACACACACACACACATCAAACCCCACATGGACAGGCAAAAATAAAAAAGAAAAGAAAGAGAAAAGAAGTGATTATTTCATGGATTTGACATCCTATTACAAAATTTGATCCTCTTCTTGTGATGATAAAATTCTCTTCTGGAGAAGTTGACTTTATCTTCCATCCAACTTTTTTTCCGTGCCTACTACCGAGGAGTAATGTTTCTGAAGCTATATGGTTTATGTACGCAGATGCTCCCCTAAAACAAGGACCTTTGACAGTCCAAGAGTCGGAACATTTAGTCAGAACATCCATAAAACTGTAGAGGACAAGTACACAATTTATATGAACATTATTCAAAACAAGTATACTCAGGCTCTATTATAGAATCTGCACCACCCTGTGAAGCTTGTGGATTCAATTTTTCGCACAGATCATCATTATTTTGCAATTTCGAGGTTGATTTGTTAATTCAACTTCCTGTTTATTGTAAAAAAGGCACAATCTGAATATGAAAATATGTGTCGTCTGTGCTTGCAGATAAATATAATTTGTTTAATGTGCCCCTAACTGTTTACTATAAGTTGGTAAGAACCAAATTCCTATTTGTTATTGTTAGTTTGGATATTAGATATTGGGTAGTTGGGTTATTGGGCTTTGGCCCATTACCCGTATCCGAGTTTGTACTCTATATATGTTGATCTTTCCCTAATGAATATCAAGCTGTTGGGTTTATTTGCTAACATGGTACCATAGTGTTAATCAAAACCATAACCCTAAAGCGCCATCATCATCTTTTCTCTCTTCCCTTTTTTCTTCACCGCCGATGTCTCCATCGGCACCGCACGCCATCATCAACGCCAACAACATATCCGCTTTACCTCGCCGATCCTTTCTTCATCCTCGCCTGCCTTCACGACCTGTTCATCATCTCGCCGACGACTCCTGTTGCACCAAAGCACCTTGCCAGCGATAGCTAACTCTCCAGATCTTCTCTGCGACCACCTCATCTTAAGCCATTGTCAATGTCATCTGGAGCCTCTTCTACCCTCGTCTTGCATTGCCGAGGCCTCTCTTGCCCTTGTTGATGATGGCTCTGCTCTTCGTGGCTCTCGGCGAGATCTATTCTGCTGTTTTCTGATATTGCCGACAAATCTGGAGCCTGATTTGATCTCTGTTCCACCTGTTTTTTGGTCTGTCAACCTTGTGCCACAACATGTTTTGTCGACTATCTCTCTGGTCTTTTCTTCTTGCTGGTTGATGTATTCTGTTATTGAATACCCGTGTAGATTATGGGTGCCATCGGATCGGATACGGACCGGATATTGCCTTACCATATTCGTATCTGCACCAAACCTTCGGATACGGATTCAGATACGAATATTGGCGGATGTAAAAAATGATATCTGTATCTGCCAGAATCAGATATCATATACAGATCGGATATTAGCGGATCGGATGCGAATACTAATCGGATATGCAAAAATGAATATGTTACGGATAAACTAAACGGATATACTTATATTATTTTTTATCTCATCTACAACAATATAAAATGTGATACATACTATGATATTATTGTGTACATATCAATGCTTCCACGTATCCATTATCATTCGGCTTTTATAGTAATGGATTACATGTTAAATGCCGATTCGGATGCCACGACTGATGTCAAAATATGCAAAATATCTCGTGCTACTCTTGCAAAAATCAGATACTAATATTTCACCAACTAAAAATATTAAAATCTAGTGCCTCATTTCATTGAAGAATAGTCTCTTCCATACCGATATCATTATTAAGCACCCAACTTTCAGATATCGGATAGGATATTGCCTTTACCATATTCGTATCTGCACTAACCTTCAGATACGGATACAGATACAGACATTGACAGATGTGAAAAAATAATATTCGTATCCGAGTTGGAGGCGGATTCGGATGCGGATATCCGCGGATAATTCGCATCCGATGGCACCCGTACTGTTGATGATGATCTATTGTGTTCCCGCTATTATTTTTTTCTGAACACTGCCACCTTCATCTGTTTATGCTTACTGCTGGTGCTAATGCTTGATTATTATTATTATTTGAGGACTGTTTTTGGTGCTTTGTAGACACTTGATTTGCCATTTTCTGACTGTTTATTGAGTTTCTAACTAGCTGAGATATCGGGTGCTACAAATACTTCATCCTCTCCTGTTTCCCATCTTGGCTATATGATGATACTGCTCATGTTTTCTCGGACACTGTCTCTAGCCCTTCTGGTGCTCTTACTATTCAGATATTAGAAGACGAGTATAACAGGCTGCGTCAGCTCAAGTTCTCTCGGACCAATCATTCATCAACTCACACCCTCTTCAAGTATGAATGCTTATATTGCCTCTCCTCATAAATTTCGGATATTAGATTCAGGAGCCTCATCACACATGATAAATATTAAGGATAAATTTATCTCTTTACATTTTTCTAATAAATTTTCTTCTGTTAACATTGTTGATGGTACACAATCTCCTGTACTTGGTGATGGGATAGTTCAGACTACTCCATCTTTGAATCTAATAAATGTGTTATATGTTCCAAAATTTCTTGTAAGTTTGTTATCCATCAGCTAGTTTACCAAATAAAATAGCTGCAACGTAACATTTTCTCTTTCTTACCGTGTCTTTCAGGACCTGATAACTGTGAGGAGGATTGGTTCAGGTCGGGAGAGAGGCGGCATATACTATTTGGATGACAGTGTATCTCCTACTAGCTTGGTTGCAGATCAACCTGATCCTGCACTAATATGGAAGTTGGCGTCTGGGGCATCCATCATTGCAGAGGTTTCAGTCAGTTGTTCCCGTTGAGTCTTTTGTCTCTACTTTAGGTTTTACGACTTGTGAGTTGGGTAAACAACATCATGTCTTTTTTCCGAGTCGGGTCAATATCCGCAGTAGTTCTGTGTTTGAGTTAGTTCATTCTGATATCTGGGATCCTTATTGTGTGCGTGCAGTTAAAGATTTTAGGTATTTTTATCTTTTTGTTGACAACTTCTCTTACATGACTTGGCCTTATTTGTTAAAAAGAGGTCAGAAGTTTCTGATATTATCGAACTTTTCTTTAATGAACTAAAAAATCAGTTTTTACATCTATTCGTGTGCTTCGTACTAATAATGCTTTGTAATATGTGAAAAATAATGTGTCTCATTTCTGTTCTAAGAATGGAATTATTCATCAAACTTGTTGCTCTCACACGTCACAACAAAATGGCGTTGCTGAACGCAAACATAGACACATCCTAGATATTGCTAGAACCATGATGATACATATGCATGTTTCGAAGTATTTATGGTCTGATGCTGTGTTAAGTATTTGTCATTTGATTAATAGGATGCCCTCATCTGCTCTTCATGGTAAAATTTCAATTTTTTTAATCTTCATTCTCACAAAAGTGTCTTTTCTTTTCCTCGTGTATTTGGCTGTACTTATTTTGTTCAGGACTTCTCTCCAGTTTGGATAAACTGTCTCTTAGATCAATCAAATGTGGCTTTGTCGGGTATTCTAAAATTCAGAAAGGATATAGGTGCTACATTCTATCTACTACAAAGTGTTTTGTGTATGCTAATGTTTCATTTTTTGAGTCTATTCTATATTTTTCTTCAGACTGTCCAAGTACTTCTTCGCCATCCGTTCCTCTCCCACCGTCTGTTCCATTGTCTACACCGGTTCTTACTCCTAATTTCTCTTCGCCAGTGTCACAGATAGACACTACAGAGCCACCTGCATGGAAACATCTTCGGGCAATACACTCGTCGGCCAAAGTTTTTTACCCCTTAATCAGTTCCAGTCGACTCCTCTCCAGTGGAGCGTCTATCTCCTCTGCCATCTATCATTCCTTATGACCTTGATGTTCCTATTGCTCTTCGAAAAGATAAACGATATTGTAAGGATAAGTTTGCCTCATACATGCGATTTGAGGACTTGTGCGTCTTTAGAATCGTGACTCTGACTGTCGTCAGTTTGACGTAATCATCCAACAAATGTTGACAAGTTATATTACAGAGGAATACATGCACGTGTATTATTATCAGTATTAGTTTCTTGGAAGCACCATCTTCTAGTTGAACTGATTTTGTCATGCTCTGCTTCTCAAAGTATGTGGAAACGGAGTCACGACGAGAGTCATCGACATATATACGCGAGGAGAATAACCACGTATACACGCTAAGCTTAAAGTAACCTGAACAAGTTATATAAAAATCTATGATGGATCAATATCACTACAATACACATATAAATGTCCACACAAGATAACAATGAATACGAAAATGGAATAACGATAAGTCATATATATATGGAATCAAGTAGACTACAAACACATGAGTAAAAAGAAAGACAAGAATATCAAAATAGGTAGAGAGATACTCTAACTTCTCGTAACATGTTCGGTCTCGTCGAACACCTGATCAATAAAAGAAAACATCCAATATTTAGACGTGCAAATTCAGGGTCGTCAGAAAGCGACCCAATAGTGTATAAAATAAAAGGGGAATGTGTACGTGCATATAATATGTGAGCATATGATGAACATATATACTAGAATAAGACTGAAATAACATACAAAACGTAAATAGACAATATAAGGCAGTCAGTAACAGAATCAGATGTATAATCAGGTCATGAGTACAATCAGGTCTCTATCATATCATAGTATAAACATGACAAGTGATCACAGTCAGTCATAGTATGCATTTAAACAATTTATCATTATTAATTATGTCAGCGAACACTATTTGCCACCTGTAATAGATACATTCCATACTATATTTATCACACGTGTCAATTGGGGTACTAAGTTATTGAAACTGATCGGTTGGAGACGTTGTCTATGCTTTAGGTCGGTCCAGTATATACCTGAGACTATGGCACAGATGCCTGACGCTAAACCAGTCCGTACCATCCGATACTACAGTAACAGTATAACAGTAATAGTATGGGATGTCAGTCATCTCCGGGAACCCTGCAGTCGGCTGCGCAACCTGTATTCTAGGTTCACCCAAAATATAGACGTCTCCTCCATTAATTTTCCCAATCCGAGTGTAAGTTGTCTTTTTACATTATTATTTAATTCAATTAAAACAATCAATATTCATATTACCTAAAATACTGAGACGATACAGTGACAGTAACAGTACAGTATATCAGTAAACAATAATTGTATACACGGTGAACAGTAACAAGAACATTAAACAATATCAGTAACCGTGTATACGATGAACAATATGACTGTACGTGGTGTTACAGTCTAACAATAATTTTCTAGTGATTTCCAGTAACATGAAATAATACTAATAATATGGTAGGTACTAACTCTGTAATCTGCAGTCTCGTCCAGAATAAATATAGATCTCATCTGTCTGCACTAGGATAAATCAGTAACTGATCCGCCCAACTCATAATCTCAATAACAATCACTGTAAACATAAACATTGAATCCAAGTCAAAATATCCGATACAGTAATCACCATCTCAATGAATCAATATCAGTTCTCTCATCCTATCAATCTACTATGATCTTCTATATCAATCAGTTTGTCCCAATCTCAAAATAGTGGAATAAACACTTAGCTACCTCTAACCAAGTATCACTATCCAGTCCGATACAATGTCATCAATCAACTCCCACTTCCATCAATCTCAATCATAGATCCAAATAACGTAAGAAATCTACTGTTTATCTGTAAATCCATTAGTTGAGGTAAATCCAATCTACACATATTCATCAACCCAAAGTCAACTCCACTCATCAAGTCCACAGATAATTCTAAGTCCAAGATCCCATTCTTTTAATAAAGAATCTCCTATTTAATAAGTCACCAATATCCAATTGAATTCTCATCTGATTTATTATCAATACAGAAAAATCAAGTCTGCTAACTAGCTCACCCAAGCACCTACACAACCAATCAAATTCAAGATATAAATTCGGTCCCAATTAAGTTACACCACAAAATAATTTCAAATCTGAAATGATAACAAATTCACATGAAATTATAGAACACCAACATCTCAGCGTCAACATACAGAGTCCATATACCTTGACATCAGGAATATATTCGATTCGTCATCATAAACATACTATACTCTTCTATAATAATATGATCTATGACTACTACTTTAAGGTATATCAAAATCTATCATTCAAATTACTCTCATTCAAATTCCAATTTCAAGTCATAGTCTTCTCTAACATGATCTAATAACCAATTCTAGTATTAGCAGGCCCATTAAATTCAATAATATCAAAATCAATAAAGAGATACTCCCAATCTCAGTAATAAATGCTGATCCTATAAATACTGATGATATATACATATAATTCAAATATCAACTACTGAATACCTAAATCCAAATATCAAGTCGACAGTTTACCGAATACATTCCAATCTCAAAATATTACTATACTGGTACAAATATCGTCGAAGTGAACGTGATCATGAACAGTAATTAACACGTATGAACAATATCAGAACATGATCAGAATGAAAAGAATATAGTTTATTGAAAATAAAGTAAACAATCATTGATAACGGCTGAGAAGTAAAAATATAAAAACAAACACTGACATGAAATGACGCGGTTTTGAATCCGAATCGCCATCTGATCTTCACTGCACGAACCAGTACAAACCTCTGAATCATCTCATGGGTCGGTCTTCGAATCGCCAGTGTATCGGGTCCATAACGAGCACAAATCCGAATCTCCCGTAACGGGTCCGGATCTTACCAAACGGGTCCGTATCACTACAACACGCATCCAAACACCATATATATACTCATCCACACTCACACGTGTACACACATACACCAACACATATACGTGTACAATACACGTACATACAGGTATACACACACATACATACATCTATATACATACACAACACACACCTACAAATATAAACACATGCACACTTAAGTATAAACACACACACTTACACTAACACTCACGCACACACTTGCATGCACACATACACATAATTAAATGCACACACCCACACATAATAATTCATGCATTGAGACACCTCACACATAATTGTTCATGCATGCACACATAAATTATTCATGCACCCAAGCACTCACTAACACATAAACATTTACAGAGGAATAGAAAGAGGGAGGGGGAGGAGACTCACGCATGGGGGCATGACCAAGTCACGACGGAGCGACGGAGTATGCCGGAGGAGGAGGATGGCTCCGGGGAGGTCGCGGGCTGCTGTGGCCACGATGGTTGGGCGGCGGAGCTCGTCGGAGAAGGCGGAGGCCACGGGAGAGAGGAAGATGCCGCGGTGTTCGCAAGAGAAGATTGCGGAGGCTTGGGCTCGGCCAGGATGAGAGAGAAAGGGGGCTATGCTGCAAGGTAGTGGGGGTGGCTGGAGAGGGGCAGCCATGGTGGACTGGGCTCAACCAGTGGAGATTGGATAAGGGGATCTCATGGGGTGTTGGAGATGAAGGTAGGAGCTATTCTCATTGGGCCAAGGGGTTGCTTGCAATGGTGGCGCGCCAGGGGTGTGCTCCGAGGTGATTTGGGTGAAAGTATGGAGGAGGGCGGGGTGTGGGGGATGCTAGGCTTTGTTGATTGGGGCTTGCTGCAGGGGAGATGGCCGACCACGGGCTCGGGGTGTTGGAGTTGCGGATGCTGCCATGCTGTTTCGGCGTCATTCCGACGGGGGCTCGGGTGCTCACGGCCACGACGAGGAAGAACAAGCGGCCATGGAGGAGGAGAGTGCTTTGGTGCGGTTGTGTAGAGGGAGATGGAGATGAGAATGAGATTAGGGTTTAGGTTAAGGGATAAGATGAGATTATATAGAGAATAGATATTGGGTTTAGGTTATTGGTTATGGGTTAGGTAGACAATGGGTATAGGTTAGGATTATAGGGTAAGGATAATGGGTATGGATATCAATGGGTTAAGGGTATATGGATTTGGGTTTGCATCAATAATGGATATAGGTGTATGGTAATGGGCAATAGGGTAATGGGTATGGATTGGGTATTGGGCTTCTAGGGACATGAAAAGGAAATAAAATGAATTCCAATATAAAAAATAATAATACTAATATTAACAATAACAATAGTCAATAATAATAATAATAATAATATATTATCAATAATGTTACATAATACTAATAAATAATAATAATAAACAAATACCGCCAACAATATTAATTAATAATATTCATAAATAACAAAACGACAATAATAACATAACAACTACATAATTAGAATAATAATAATCATAAGGATAATAATGAGAGTAACAACAACTATCAATAATAATTAATAAACCTAGATAAATATTTGACAAAAATATAGTAATATAGTATTATAAAATAGGGATATTACAGATTTGACAAGCCCCTATGATCTCATTCTATTCCATAATTGTTGTTTTAATTGTAGGTAGAACTGATAGATATTTTACTAACAAAAAAGGAATGACAAGCTGCTGCTACAGGATTGCACACCGATCAATGGAACGATCGCTTACTGATGAAGAGATAAACCAGCTACAGGTACGTAAAATTTTCTTCAGCTAGAAAGTGGTTTCTGGGATTCCTCAAGTCTGATCTTAATAGCTAATTTACTCTTACATGTTGGATGCAGTGGGATGTCAGAAAATCTGTGGAGAGTAAACTAAACGTCACATTAAGATAAAAGAGTGTCACTCTTAGAAAGGAGAAGTTGTCTCCCAATTTTGTGACATGCACGCCGCGAAAGTAAAATGTTACAAGAGAGAGGCCTTTTTTTTTTCAAAATATTAATTAACTCGGTCATGAAAATTTTCTTGATACGAGTTCTTACATTCCTTGTTTCTGCGCAAATAATGTCCATCAAGTTCATGCGCACATATGTAATTTAATACTTATTACAGTACAAGTTCTGGGAGATAGCACGCCTCCGCTTTTACCTGTATCAAACTTATAGACTATGCCCAAAGGGGAAAAAGGCGAAAACACTGACCAATTTGTATTGTATGTTAGTGAAAGTTGCATCGTTTGATCTCTAATTCGTTTCTGTAATGCACCAAATATTTGTATGAATGGGAACTGAAATATTTTTGGTGCAGATCTAATAATATGTTCACTGTATTCTAAGGATATTTCTCCATTTGCTAATTGCCAAGTAGCAATGCAGATGTTTTTCTGTTCAAATCTGCCATGATACATTTTCTTCCACCTCTATCGTTGTATGCGAGAAAGCTGGCATCTTGCAGCCATACAATTATACATACATCCAACAATTTTGGGCCACACCATTAACGCAGACTGTGAAGTTCTAGGACTAAAATCGTACTTCTCTCATTTGCAGAAACTTCAATTAGTAGTTTTGCCTGTATCCTGTGTGAAGTGACCCAAATTCCTCCCCAGCTAAGTACTAGACTGTAGATGCATTGCACCATAGGACAGTGGACCATTAGAAGAACTGAAATATTTGCAGTATGTGAGGATAATTACATACCTATGTGCAGGCTAAAGTTAATGAACAATGTATATGGAAGCTCAGCTCCATTAACACAAGCATTTGATGACTTGCTTGGAAAAGCAAGTTGCAGTTGGTGAGTTCCACCCACCTAATAATTTGATGAATTAATTTCTTCAAAAGCTCTCTCTTCATGTGATGAGCCCAGGTTAAGCCCTAGATGATCCTTTCACTTGGCTCACAAAACCACATGCATTGCTATGTTTGTGAGAAACAACTGACTTTGATGATGCACTTTAATGCTGTTCTTTTCTGTTGGCTGGCTTGTTTGAAAAAAGTAAAAGGAAACTAATGAAACCTGTAGATGGGCAAAGGTCTACATCACACAGCTGTCTATCAATGTCTTAATGAAAGTTATCTACACTCTCAACAGTGAACTCCAACTCTAATCAATAATATCCACTCTCAAATAGGGTCCTCAGCAGTCAATACAAGATACTGCAGCAGTTAAGAAATCCAATAGGAACACAAGCTCCACTGAATATTCTATGTACTAGGGTGATTGTAGTGGTGGGATTTTTATCTATACCAAGATCACGACACGTGTCCCACCTCATCAGGACTGTCCGAGACAGACGACAAGACATGCCAGCAGGTTACTTTCCTGAGCATTAACTCAACCGTTCTCGAGGTCATTCCTCCTCCTGAGGACACTACTATCCCAAGGATCCCCATACTCTGAGCACCTTCCTGAGCACCACCCAGCCGTTCCCAAGGCAACTTCTCCCGTTCCAAGCGAGATACTCACAACAGCTGACCTCATTGATCTTCACCTTCAATTCAGCTAGCAAGACTCTCTTGATTCGTGAAGTCAGTTACGCCATCAGATCATCCCACCACGTTTTGAACGTTGCAACAACCCCTGCTCCAGCACGAACGGTTACAGTCGACAACACATAATACTCCTAACAATCAATAGCATAATTCGAGCAGTTACGAAGAAGTCTCAACGTACAAATCCTGCTGTTATGGAGATTCGTGATATCTGCAGTTTTGTTGCAACATGGAGGGTATTTATACACCTGAACTTCCATCAAGCAGGGGATGAAACGAAGAGATTGTAAATAGAGTATAGCTCTACTAAGTTCACTGTAACTTTGCGAAAATAGCGAATTTCCTCCCTCCTTCTGTGGTTTTTCTCAAATTGGATTTTCATGTAAAAATCCTATCTCCTCGCTTACTCTTTGTGTGCGAATCTCTTCGTTACCTTTCCCGTGGTGTGAAATCGTTCGCTAATCAATCTTATCACAAAATCTCCACCACATTTTGGCCCTTTAATTGAGATCTGAGTCCCTACACTCAAAATCTCTCCTCCCATAATCTTCCTAAAAAATCCTCTTCCAGATCAGCGATGACATCACGAAAGCGAATCGCCAATGATGCAACTTCAAAAGGCAAGGCCTCCCTTCCAACCAGCAATCAACTGCGTGCCGAGGACACTGGCTCCATCTCACCTAGGAATCTTCTACCAGTGTCCAGGCGGCTCAGCAACAAGAAGACCATCTCTTCCAGATGCTCCACGAGATGAGAGAACAAATGAAGTGTTGGCCCAGTGGCCTTCCACTCTAGTTTTGATGATGATTAACTCGTGTAGTTATGTTTACTAATAATCTTGTGATGTTTAGTTACAGATCTTTAATCAAGATATTAGTTGGTGATTAGCTTCAACAAAGGAGTTTTGAAGCATTTTACTTGGTGATTCTAGAGCCCGAGCATCAAGATCATATATAGCACTCGTTAGAGTCAAGCTCGGTGGATCACAGTTTGGATCAAGTCGACTTGAAGACGGAGTTCGTCAAGAAGACCTCGGTACATAGTTTATACTTTGTTTTAGATCCATTTGTAAAGACTAGATAGTGTGATATGCTCAAGTTCACAACACACACACATTTTATGTTTTGGATATTGGTTTTCGGTTTTTGGTTTAACCGATCTTGGTTTTCATGAATAAATAGTATCAATACAAGTTTACATGGTTTAAATATATATTAGATGTGTTCTATATACATGCATGCTAAATTTCCTAGATAAACTTATTTTGACATACCTATTCATGCATTTTGGTTTTGTGTTTTAACAAAACATATTTTTGGAATAAAAGTCAAAAACATGGATATATATATATATTTTCATGTATATTGGACTTATGTCCATATGCAACATGCCTAAAAGTGTTTAAATATCATGTTTTTGTATTTAGATGAGTTTTGAAAAAATCGGATTTCCATTTGAAAAACAAAGTTTTGGAAAATACGGGTTTTGGTTATCGGCAAAATTTATAAGTCACAAAAATGGTTCAAAATGTTTGAAATTTGTATTGAAATTTTTCACACAAGTTTATATATCAATGTATTATGCTAAAACTACTTTTGTGGATTTTTAAGGATTTTATGAAAATTTTTAGAATATTTTAAACCAAGTTTTTCTGACCCAGAATGCCTTCTGCCAGGCTCTGGCGGTCGACCGGGACGGTCGATCGAACCTAGAGTCGGTCGACCGGACCAGTCGACCGACGTGCACAAACTTGTGCACGTTGGCTTGGTACTTGAGCCGGTCGACCGCACGGTCGACCGACTGCAAGTCCCCCACTCTCTGGTGGGGGGCGGTCGACCGGACGGTCGACCGTAAGCAAGGCACGGCCGACCGGGCGGTCGATCGTCCATAGAGCAAAGTTGCTCTCTGGATTTGGGCGGTCGACCGGGCGGTCGACCGATGCTCCAACGGTCAAATTTTTGACCGTTGGCGGTCGACCGGGCCGGTCGACCGCCAGCCGCCAGAGCTGTTTTTCAGCTCTAACGGCTAGTTTCTTGGGAGGAGTATATATACCCCATTGGTTTGAGTTTTTTCCTAAGATTTGAAGAGCCAAAATTTCTATACTCTCCAGTGTTTTTACAAGCCTTCAAAAAGTGTTTTAAAGCTTAAAGATTTCATCTTTATTTTTGTTTTCAAGGGTTTGGAAAAATTAAAGAAAAATAGGATTTTGGGATATTATTTTAGATCTTCATTTCTATCATTTTCAAGAAGTTTCCCAAGTAGTTTTCTTTTTATTTGATTTCCAAAACACCTTGATTTCCACACTTGAGCTACCATTCTATCCTCTCTATAGGGTCACTTGTTTTGTGGAAAAAGGAAATTGTTTGTGGTTGAGATATACCACCAAGTTGTAAACCCTTTACTTGTTGTATCCCTCTTTAGTAGAGTTGATTTCGGTTGTGGTTAGCTCCCTCTTTGGTAGAGGTTGAGATTGTGGTTATTTGGCTACGGGCCTACCCCTCTTGTGTGAGGTGGTGTTTGTGTTGCCTCGGTGGAGGTTGTATTGGTTGGATTGGTGGAGTTCGGTACTCCGGTCTTCGGTAGACCCTTTGTATTGCCTTGGTGGAGGTTGTATTGGTTGAGAGAGAAGTTCGGTACTCCTAGTGGATTAGAAATCCTTCTCGGTGAAGGCGGGGACGTAGAGCTCGGTGCTCGAACCTCGAAACACATCTTGTTGTTTGCGTTTGATCCATTGACTCTAAACCCTCTCTCTCTCTCTCTCTCTTTATTTGTGTTGTGCATTGATTCATATTGCTTATCATATACATGCTTGTGTGTTTGTGTGCCTCACTTGTGCTTAACCACGAGAGCTTCACATAGCGCCTCAACTCTTATTCAGAGGAATCAAGAGGAGTTAGTCCAGAGCCCTTCACGGGGAATTCGGCTACACTCGTTGGTTGCACTAAGTGTTGTAGCAATTAGTTTTAATTTTCGCATTTAGTTCATTAGATTAGCGGTACATCTATTCACCCCCCCTCTAGGTGTACTTTCAATTGGTATCAGAGCCTACGCTCCTGATATTTGGTTTAACCACCTAGGAGTGTGATCTTGGTTTGCTAATCTATCATTTGCATTTGCACGTATATTGTTTGCACACACTCATGGATTGCTTGTCACCTCCCATGTTTGATGTTTCCAATATGACATGTGGAAATCTAGGATGTCCATGTATTTAAAAACCCTAGGCTTGCATGTTTTTCTTGCCGCTACCAAGAAATGCTATCTTGGTAATTGCAATCATATAGAGGCCAATGCACTTGCCCTTGAGGCTATTAGAAGCACGCTTAACAAAGATTATCTTATGCTTGTTTCTAACTGTGATTCCGCCTTTGCAGTGTGGAACACGTTGACTTCCTCCGAGCTACAAACGCCCAACATCGTGGACGATGAATCTAGTGGAGAATTCGAGTCACAATGCTTCATGGTCCAAGGGAATGACTCCCTTGAGGTATATTCGGAATCTCAATTAGATTGTGATGATGCTAGTTCTTCTAGTAATGAGTATGTTGATCCTAACACTTTAAATGAAGAACTATCTATTGTGTGTGAAAAATTATTGGAATAATATAATCTTTTGAAAAAGAAAAGTATAAGACTTAACAATAAAAATAAAGATTTGCTTTCGAAACTAGACTTGGTTTTGCAAGAGAAAGTGGAGATTTCTAATGAGAGGGATTCATTGAAATCTAAGCTTGAACTTGCCCTAAAAGAAAATGAATTTTTGAAAAATAAAAATGATTGTGAAATAATTTTGAAGAAAAATGAAAACTTGTCTTCAAAAGTTAATTTTGTTTTAAAAGAAAATGATTCTTTAAAAATGAAAATTGCTTCTATTTTCAAGGATTTAGAAGTTTGTTTAAAGAAAAATGAATCTTTAAAAAATAATGGAGTCACATATTTGCCATGCTAAGATAGTTTCACCTAGTTCACCTATTGCATGCTCCACTTCTTCTCTAATTAAAAAAGATATAAAGTTGCTAAAGAAGAATATGGATTGTTTGGGCTCCACTTTGAGCCATTGTGTTTTGAGTCATACACGTTTGGAATCTTTGTTTCGAAAGAAACAAGTTCCATCTTTGTATGCACACCCTCCACGGCATACACATGCTCCTCACGTACACACCCATCACATGTATGCTCATGTGTACACTTGTACACATTGTAGACGTAAGAGCCACCTTGCTAAATTTTGTTAGGATCGTATAAATGATTCTAATTTATCAAATAAATTTGTTTGGGTTAGGAAAGGAACTAACCCTATGGACCCAAAAGAGTATGGGTACCAAAGACCACCCCTATTGTATTTGATGTAGGTGTGGGCTCTCGTATGACGTGAGAGTTATGGTGCCTTGAGGTGGATGCGTTCCGAGCTTAAAAGAGGACTATTTGGATGCATCACTTTCAAGGAAAGTTTGGTGGGAGGACCACCTTGGTTTGGAGAACTAGAGAGGTGCCTTCATCGGTTTTGGTATCGATTTCTAACTCCCGTTTATATTTACATGCTTTTTATTTTATTCATCATTAGCATGTTTTGATGTTTATAGATTATTATGATAATGCCATGATTATTAGATCCTTGACATGCATGTATAGCATTTGAGATCACCCATGTTTATATGGACCCATATGTTGTGTTCTCACTATTGTTTAGCTATTATGTATATCATAGGTCTAATAGCATGTGGATTTACATAATAATCGTATTTATGTTTATCATGTTGATTTATGTATCGTTTTATGCTTCATGTTTTGATTACTCGTTTGGATGTTAGTTTTCATTAAATTAGAATTTATACTTGTACATATAGTGGGCCACAAATAAATTTTTATATGTTTGTACTTGAACGCTTATTTGTACCCATTAGATGTGCTAGTATAGTCTAGTTTTGATGATTCATGCATTTGACTTGTATTCCTATTTTATCCATGTTTTCATGTTTATATGTTTAACTTCATGTATATGTCCATCTTGTCCAAACTATTGATTATGCATATACATCCTTTGAGCCACGTGCCTTCATGCATATACATTTGTGGACTCGTTTATATTTGGATATGTATGTATACTTTACTTTGTATAAGACATAATATGCCTTGAAGATTAAATCATTTTGATGATCTTCATGTTTTAAAGGAATTTCTATTGAGCTTATTGTCTACCTTTCATGATCATGTTCTTCACATTATATTTGTACACTCACTCTTCTTATTTACTCATGTTTTTATTTTCATGAGTCATATTCATGCTTTATTGACTTTGAGTGTTGGATATCATGTGAGTTTCATGTTTCATGAAAAATATTTTTGTCTTATTCCTTGCTTGAAGGATTTCGTACTAGTTTACAAAATTTTCTTTTAACTAGTTCATATTCTTCACATGGTAGAGTTTTCAAACATATCCTATTTTCAAACCTATTTTTGAAAACCCTATCCATTTACGAGCGGTTGGTTGGGCGACCATGCCTTGTATGTTAATATTGAAAATCTTTTAAACATGAGCATGAAATGGGTGGAAAGGATTATGAGTTATACACTTGATATTATTGTTGTTTCAATTGGTATCATTGGATCTTTTCAATGGTATCAATATTGATATTTCTTGTATACTCATATATTTTTTATGTATGTATGCTTAGACTTCAAATAGTATCAATTTCGATTGGTATCTAATTTTTCATACATATATATGTTTTATTTGTGCTTACTATATATATCTTTAAGCACAACTTTTGATTATGATAAGCTTGATTTTTAATGACTATCATGTTTCAATTGATTAGTTTTCAATTGGTATACTAATACAAGCTTATGCATCGTTTTATTTGGTATTTCATAAAGGGGGAGAAAACTCGTATTTCATCTTTCAATTGGTATTTTATTTACCATTGGTTTTGTATTCCACTCCCATACTTTATGATGAAAAATGATTGAAATATTATTAATTTTTAATTTGGTATCATATGCTTATAAAGAAAAATACCTTACAATTGGTATCAAGATGTTATTTGTTTACTTTCATTTGGTATCATGTAATGAAAGATATATATATTTTTTCTTTCAATTGGTATCATAAAATGTTTTGATTTATATTGCCTATATGCAAGGGGAGCTTACCATCTCTTCTACATATAGATTCATGTTGAGTGTATCTTATATTGAGGAGCTTGACAACTCT
Source organism: Agave tequilana (assembly GCA_038442645.1). Lineage (NCBI taxonomy): Eukaryota > Viridiplantae > Streptophyta > Magnoliopsida > Asparagales > Asparagaceae > Agave > Agave tequilana. The sequence goes on from JAVJIF010007216.1 coordinate 201,543, forward strand.
TCTTTATGCGATACACGTGTGTAGGGGGAGCTTCACATCTCCTCTTATGCATTGCATATTATGCGTTATGTGAATTAGGGCTTGTCATCCCTCCTTCATGTAATGCATATATGTAAGGAAGTTAATTTAGCGTCTTCCTCTTCATGAATGTATATCGCATATATCCTTTATTGATTTGTTTTATGTCACCCCTTTGTTGATTTTTGCTTTTGACAAAAGGGGGAGAACATTTTGTGTTTACTTTAACCCCTTTATTGATGATTGACAAAAAGGGAGAGAAGTATTGGAGAAGTTTTTCAGTATATATGCATGTTTTTGAAAAAAGGATTTATGTTCATGTATAGCAATAAAAAGAATTTGATGTGTTAAGAATTTGATGTGTTTCATGCTTGTTTATGCATGTTTATCTCCATGCATTTGCATACATGTTTATGAGCTTTCATTGCATATTTATTTGTTTATTGTGATGCATGAGTTAAGGGGGAGCTTCTTTGAAGCTTAACTTTAATCCATGCATATATACCTCCATGAGTTTTATCATCATCAAAAAGGGGGAGATTGTTGGCCCAGTGGCCTTCCACTCTAGTTTTGATGATGATTAACTCATGTAGTTATGTTTACTAATAATCTTGTGATGTTTAGTTACAGATCTTTAATCAAGATATTAGTTGGTGATTAGCTTCAATAAAGGAGTTTTGAAGCATTTCACTTGGTGATTCCAGAGCCCGAGCATCAAGATCATATATAGCACTCGTTGGAGTCAAGCTCGGTGGATCACAGTTTGGATCGAGTCGACTTGAAGACGGAGTTCGTCAAGAAGACCTCGGTACATAGTTTATAGTTTGTTTTAATCTATTTGTAAAGACTAGATAGTGTGATATACTCAAGTTCACAACACACACATTTTATGTTTTGGATATTGGTTTTCGGTTTTTGGTTTAACCGATCTTGGTTTTCATGAATAGATAGTATCAATACAAGTATGGTTTAAATGTATATTAGATGTTTTCTATATACATGCATGCTAAATTTCCTAGATAAACTTATTTTGACATACCTATTCATGTATTTTGGTTTTGTGTTTTAACAAAACATATTTTTGGAATAAAAGTAAAAAACATGGATATATATATGTTTCATGTATATTGGACTTATGTCCATATGCAACATGCCTAAAAGTGTTTAAATATCATGTTTTTGTATTTAGATGAGTTTTGAAAAAATCGGATTTCCATTTGAAAAACAAAGTTTTGGAAAATACGGGTTTTGATTTTCGGCAAAATTTATAAGTCACAAAAATGGTTCAAAATGTTTGAAATTGTGTTGAAAATTTTCACACAAGTTTATATATCAATGTATTATGCTAAAACTATTTTTGTAGATTTTTAAGGATTTTATGAGATTTTTTAGAATATTTTAAACCAAGTTTTTCTGACCCAGAATGCCTTCTGCCAGGCTCTGGCGGTCGACTGGGACGGTCGACCGGACCCAGAGTCGGTCGACCGGACTGGTCGACAGACGTGCACAAACTTGTGCACGTTGGCTTGGTACTTGAGCCGGTCGACCGCACGGTCGACCGACTGCAAGTCCCCCACTCTCTGGTGGGGGCGGTCGACCGGACGGTCGACCGTAAGCAAGGCACGGTCGACCGGGCGGTCGACTGTCCATAGTGCAAAGTTGCTCTCTGGATTTGGGCGGTCAACCGATGCTCCAACGGTCAAATTTTTGACCGCTGGCGGTCGACCGGGCCGGTCGACCGCCAGCCGCCAGAGCTGTTTTTCAGCTCCAACGACTAGTTTCTTGGAGGAGTATATATACCCCATTGGTTTGAGTTTTTCCCTAAGATTTGAAGAGCCAAAATTTCTATACTCTCCAGCGTTTTTACAAGCCTTCAAAAAGTGTTTTAAAGCTTAAAGATTTCATCTTTATTTTTGTTTTCAAGGGTTTGGAAAAATCAAAGAAAAATAGGATTTTGGGATATTGTTTTAGATCTTCATTTCTATCATTTTCAAGAAGTTTCCCAAGTAGTTTTTCTTTGTTATTTGATTTTCAAAACACCTTGATTTTCACACTTGAGCTATCATTCTATCCTCTCTATAGGATCACTTGTTTTATGGAAAAAGGAAAGTGTTTGTGGTTGAGATATACCACCAAGTTGTAAACCCTTTACTTGTTGTATCCCTCTTTGGTAGAGGTTGATTTGGGTTGTGGTTAGCTCCCTCTTTGGTAGAGGTTGAGATTGTGGTTATTTGGCTACGGGCCTACCCCTCTTGTATGAGGTGGTGTTTGTGTTGCCTCGGTGGAGGTTGTATTGGTTGGATTGGTGGAGTTCGGTACTCCGGTCTTCGGTAGACCCTTTGTATTGTCTCGGTGGAGGTTGTATTGGTTGAGAGAGGAGTTCGGTACTCCTAGTGGATTGAAAATCCTTCTCGGTGAAGGCAGGGACGTAGAGCTCGGTGCTCGAACCTCGAAACACATCTTATTGTTTGCGTTTGATCCATTGACTCTAAACCCTCTCTCTTTATTTGTGTTGTGCATTGATTCATATTGCTTATCATATACATGCTTGTGTGTTTGTGTGCCTCACTTGTGCTTAACCACGAGAGCTTCACATAGCGCCTCAACTCTTATTTAGAGGAATCAAGAGGAGTTAGTCCAGAGCCCTTCACGGGAAATTCGGCTACACTCGTTGGTTGCACTAAGTGTTATAGCAATTAGTTTAATTTCCGCATTTAGTTCATTAGATTAGCGGTACACCTATTCACCCCCCTCTAGGTGTACTTTCATGAAGGAACAACAACCGCAATCTGATTGTGAGCGGGATCAGATGATGCTCGATTGTGAAAACATCCTCCGTGAACAAGAGGAGCTAAAATTACTTAACCAACAGTTCCAGACCCAAGTTACGGCCCTCCAGAACAACTCAACACAAGCTGGGGATCCGAGAGCAATGGATCCACGCCTTGACGAGCTGATTCAGAAACGGATCATGGAGGTTAAGCCGCCTCAGGACTTGATCCCAACTACTTACATTTACGACTCTCCTCTCTCCAAAGATATCCAGGAGTGTGAATTCCAGAAGAAATTCTCGACTCTCACCTTCGACAGATATTCTGAAGCGAGCAATCCAGTTTAGCACATCCAGCACTTCCGAGAACAAAAATTTCAGAAAATACAGATAATTCACACCTACTCATCCATACCTGCCGAATAGAATCACGATGCTAAAGCAAATAAAGAACCACCCATCGAGGAACAGTTCGCACGGGCGCGATCCTGTTGCTCACGCTACCTCCTGTAGATTCTGAAGAAAGCCCAGGGAGATTCTTGCACAAAAGTAAGAGATCTTCAAGATGAAAAATCTTCTTCTCTCTAATAGAACACTCCTCCAAGGAAGCCAGACGGGCCCCTCTAGGACGTACAAGACAGTGATAGCATCACATTACTGACCCTCCATCCCGAGCAAGAGGTAAGAACCCCCAAAGGAATAATGCTTCATCGGTGGCGCCCCAAGTACCCCCATGCTTCCTTCCCACACCTCGCCTTAATAAAAGGGTCTCCTAAGGCAAGAGCGACATGATTCATACATGAGTGAAGACTGCAAGATATGAAAGACGACGATGGAATCAAGTTCATCTCCGCAACTGTCTAGGACAACCCTCATTCCTGCCTCACCCAATACCAGGAAAAGATCTCCGAGCACCAGTCTAAGAATTGATTTGGCTTGATCGGAGATCAGATGAGCAAATCAAGTCAAAGCAAGAACCCTCCCGATCTTCCTTGGTAGCGGGATCTTGTCACCAAAACTGATGTTTTGCGACAAGATCATCCTGAAGACTTGTAACACCCCGATCCAGCAGGTACGGAGACGTTACTGTGACATATATAGGTAGGTTGTAAATACTCTCACATATATACACTAAGCATCAACATTGCAAGAATTAGAGTACGGAAGTACGTGGTGCATTATATATTCGAATATTTGAGTACAATTACAAAGTTATCACAGGATGTGACACAATATTACAATAATATTACATCACCGATAGGGAAAAATGCGAGAATACAAAGAGATATACAATTATGAACAGTATAAAGAGCGCTCTTGAGTTACAACGGAAAACTTGAGGGACGAACAGGGGGCCTGGAAGGATGGGGCTTCAGACGGTCTGCCGATGATCCACGCTTTGCTGCGCCGCTCTGATCAGCTACCGGGAGAATTTACAAGCTCCAAGCTCTGGGATTGGACATAAGAATCTAGGGAAGTCAAAACTCCCTAGCGAGTGGTAATGCGAATGCCAAATGGCGTGCATGGACAGACACACGTGTATCGATAAATTCAAGTTAAAAGACATGCATTGAAAACCGTATCGTGAGCATAGGCACACTATACATGAATGAGAAATCAGTATAGAACCAAGAATGATCAAGTTAAGAGGATAAGTATAGTGAAGTAGCATATAAGTGGTAAACATGAAATGATTAATAAAACATGAATTTCGAAGTAAAAACCTAATGAAAGCAATTGTGGTAAAATCAGTGATATAACCAAGTTGCAAAGCAACACAACAAATTATTATCTTAGCATCTTATTATTATGACTCTTCCGACCCACATATCTAGGTATGTGTCCTGATGTACATCTCAACACACATACATCCATATATAAGTAAGTCGGAGTTGGTTATTTAAAGCTGATGAAGAACTGATGATTCATATTTATAGTGGTTCCTGTCTGCCCGGGATACAGCCGATGGGGGCCTGAAATTCTCCTAACACGCATCTTCTGGGTGCCTAAAAGCACTCTAACACGAATTGTCAGTTTAGTATTTCCACCACTATAAGTAAGGCATCATACCAGTATTCATCACTTCCTCCTATTCCCAGTGTATGTTGTCCTTTTTATAACTTATTAAGCATAATTATCAGATTACAAGAATGAGTAGGAAAATGACAGGTCATAACTGGAGTACTTAATAAGCATAACTAGATTACATAAGAAGAGATAAGGTACTATATTCCCATAATGTGATAATCATGGGTAGAGAGTTAAACATAACAGGTGACATATGTTAATGTTAAGATGACAAGTGATCAGGCAGGTGGTAGATGATATGCGATATCATAACAAGGGGTTGGTGATAACATGCAGATGACATGTGTTAAATAATATCATGTCAAGTGCTAACATAACAAGCATGTATATGGCAAGTGATAGAGTAATAGTTGAGCACAATCAAGCGGAGCTGAGCAAGCTGGAGGCACGGACAATGAACAGTGTTTAGTCACTAAAGCGCATGGCGGGTTACCAGGACGACTCGACATAAGATGCATGTAGAAAATCGGGCAGCATCTCACCTAGGAGAATTTAGAAAATAAAGCCCTAAGAGCTAAACATGCCTATCAAGCGGAGCATGAGAAACCTAATGGTTTAAGCGTACTCATCTTTCAAGGAAGTAGGCGAGAGCTCGGAGGCTGAAGTTTGCTCAGGGTCTAGGCGCACTCTCAGCAGCTACCACGAAACCCATAAGGCTGCAGGCCTAAAACTAATTAGGTAACTAGTCCGGAGCGGGCAGAAACCCAGAGTCGGTACAAGGGTACCTGCATGAGATGTTAGTACCATACAATCATGTATATAAATAGGCAGTAACTAGACCATCTATATAGTGTGTGAAGCTCGAAGGCTGTGTGTAAGCCCATAAGGGCTGAAGTAACCCCAAGGTCTAAGCGCACCTCGGTAGCTACCATGAAACCCATAAAGGTGCAAGGCCTAGACCAATTGGATAGCCATCCCAGAAGTGGGTGGAAGCCCCAAAGGCTATACATGGGTACCTGCATGGTTAGTACCAACACGTGCACAAATATCATATCGTTTACACTATTACAAGCATTCAAACACAGGATACAACATATGACACCAGTATACACATATAACCTAGTAGAAATACACATGACCACATACACAAATACTTCACAAACCCAAATACAGTACAAGCTCGATGATGCGAGGAAAAACACTCGCCTAAAAGACAACTTCATGGAAACGCCGCACGCACGAGTCCCAAAGCGGGAAAATCACCGAAGCGAAAACGAACGAAGGTTTGGTCCAGGGTGACCGGCCCTTGAGGGGGTGCACCACCTCTTGGTGGTGGTCGACCACAAGGGGAGAGAGGAGAGAGTGAAGGTGATGGTGTTGGAGTTGATGGTGGGGTGGGGTTATTTGGTGGTGGAGATGGATTTTAAGGAAAGAATGAAAAGGAAGTTGAAGGAGGTGAAGATGATGTTGGAGGTTGAAGTAGTGGTGATGGAGGTGGTGTTGTGATGGTGAAAGTGAAGATAGTGGTGATGGTGAAGGAAATAGAAGAGGTGATGGTAAAGATGGAGGATTTGTAGTGGTGGTGGTGGTTTTTGGAGGAGAATGAAAAGGAAGGAGATGGAGATAATGGGGAGGGTGATGTAGGAGCTTGAAATGGTGGTGATGAGGGTGGTGTTATGGTGGTGATAGTGATGGTGGTAATGATTGAGAAGAGTAGAAGAGATGATGATGAAGATGGTGTAGTAAAGACGTCGGTGTTGTCGTTGTAGTTGTGGCTGGAATGATCGCCGTAATGGTCGCCGGAGATGTCGCCGTCGAAGAGGAGCTCAGCCCCTAGCCAAGCATAGTGGCAATCCCTGAAGGAGATGGTGGGGTGGTGGTTTTGTGGAGGGATTTAGTGGTGGTAATAGTTTTGGAAAAGGTAAAGGAGATGGTGGTTTGTATGGTGAATTTTAGAGTTATGGTGGAATAAATAGAGTTGGAGGAGAAAGAAGATGGTAGGAGTTGTAGAAGTTGTGATTGTTGTTGTTGTAGTGAAGATGAAGGAGGAGTTGGGGGTTTTAGGATTTTGATGGAGGAATGAAAGTGAAAGGAGAAGGAAGGGTGTTGGTTTTTGGAGTTAGAGTTAAAGGAGAAGGAAAATGAGTTTTGGGATGAGATTTTTTGTGAAATGGTGATGGGAGAGGGAGTTATGGTCGGCCCTCGTGATGGAAAGGGTGTAATGAGTGTTTAGGATATTTTGAAGGGGATATTTTGGTGGAAGGTTGTAGAATGTAATAAAAGAATGGAGAAGGTTTTGAAATATGGTGAAAGAAAAAGGAAGGAAAAAATGAAAAGGAAAGAAAAGGGGAAAAGGAAAGAAATAATTGAAGAAAATGAAAAAATAATTGGAATGATAGATTCCCCGGATTTGGTCGCGGATACAGAAAATTTTTAAAAAAAATACCGGAATTGCTCGAAAATCAAGTATCTCAGAGCGACCCACAAAAATTCTTAAAAATCAAGAATATTATAGTAAGAATCATGGTGAAATCCATTTAAAAAATTCTTTACAATTTTTCAAACTAAAAATTCTGGTATCAACCGCCGATACCGGTCGACACTAAATCTGGTCGAACTCTGTTAAATTTTAAAAATTCCCGAAAAATGTATTAAGATAATGATTATCATTCTAAGAAAATATGTGAAAGTGGTTTCTCAAAATTTAACTCTATTTGTAAATTAAAAATCTGGGAATAAACCAGCGGTACCGATTAATCCCGATTTTAGGGTTTTTATAAAAATAATTCAGAAAAAATTTGAAAAATCTTGAAAATTCTAAAATATTAGAAAACAGTGTTTGAAATTGAAATTGGTCAAGTCTGACTATCAGAAAGATTAAATCGAGTAATACACTAGGATCAGATCCCTGGTTCACACTAGGGCTGACTCTGAGTTCACGAATCCGGATCCAATGCAAAACGATCACATAAATAATCATAAATTAAAAATAAATACAGAAAGTAAATCGAAAAAATATGATCGAGAATCTGAATACGTAACAAGTACGTATTCCGGGAACGGGATGCTACAAGACTGATGTATTGCTCTAGTTGCCTCTATCATCTCCGTCCTCTCCCGCTCTTTCCTCCCTCGGATGAAGAAGAAGGGCGACATCACTATCTACTGGCAGGCACAAGAACTTTGGGCTTCAGAAGATGAGCAGACTTCTTTTAGGATCCACTCTATTTATAGATGATGAAGCCAATCGTCGCCTATTCATATTCTCAATCACACCCAAGGAGTCAGTTCATATCCCGGATTTTATGGCATGTCGAATCAACCAGATATCAACCGTCTTTGCACATGATCTCATTCATCATGACGCCAGGATCTCGATCATTAATTTGTCAACTGTCCTCGCCCACTTCAACTTCCAAAAAAGCTCAAAATACAAAAGACACAACAATTTTCAAATCAGAGGAGAGACCCGTCCGCTCCCCTTTTTCTCTCTAGGCATTCAGAGAAGAAGGCGGCGGAGGGGTCATCTTTAGTGGTCGGCATCAGGATCACGACACATGTCCCACCTCATCAGGATCGCCCGAAATAGACGACAATACATGCCAACAGATCACCTTTTTGAGCATCACTCAACCGTTCCCAAGGTCATTCCTCCTTCTGAGGACACTGCCATCTGGAGGATTCTAATATCCCAAGCATTTTCCTGAGCGCCCCCCAGTCGTTCCTGAGGCAACTATTCCCGCTCCAAGTGAGATACTCACGACAGCCGACCTCATTGATCTTCACCTTCAATTCAGCTAGCAAGACTCCCTTGATTCGTGGAGTCAGTTACGTCATCAGATCATCCCATGTTTTGAACATTGCAATAGCCTCTGCTCCAGCACGGACGGTTAAAGTCGACAACATGGATTACTCCCAACAATCAAGGGCATAATCCAAGCAGTTACAAAGAAATCCGAACGTGCAAATCGTGCTGTTATGAAGATTCGTGATATTCATACTTCTGTTACGTGCAGATATTTATACACCTGAACCTCCATCAAGTAAGGGACGGAACGAAGAGATTGTAAACAGAGTATAGCTCTACTGAGTTCACTGTAACCTCTTGAAAATAGTGAATTCTCTTCCTCTTCCCCGTGATTTTTTTCAAATTGAGTTTTCACATAAAAATCCTGTCTCGCTTGCTCTTTGCGTGCAAATCTCTTTGTTACTTATATTCCTCGTGATGCGAAATCGACCGTTCGATTAATCGTGTCGGAAAATCTTCACCATAAGAACGAATATACTTATTTCTGACATCTGTCTGCAGTGAGTGATAGCATTGATGAATCTGAAGTGAAAAAATGGGTCTGTTCAGTTTCACAGATTGCTGTGATTGGCTTTGCCAAGATACAGAGATCGTGTCTCTGTTGAATCAGAAGGCAGAATTTATGGGGGAAGTTGGGAGGTTCAGAAATGGGAAAAATATGATGACAATGAGAGCATTGAATGAGGTAACTGCAAAGCCGGTGGAAAATGGGGCTCCCTCCCTTCGCCACGCGTGAGGGAGTGTAGAGCAGCGTCGGCTCCATTTTTTTCCTGTATATAAGCAGCAAGAAACGAAAGGGTCTCGGCATCCATCAACAAACAACTTCTTCTTCTTCCTCGCCTCCTGTTTTGGTCGAGTCCCGATATGGGGACTCGCCTACTGTTGGCCTTATCGGCCGTGTTACTGGCAACCAGCTTCTGGTGCTCCGCTGCAGAGTCGCAGACTGAGAAGTCTGTGTTTGTGTCGGGGAAAAGCGAGTGTCTGGACTGTGCAGAGAAGAATGTCCAGACTGAACTTGCATACCAAGGTGCAGTGATACCTGCAAATATTTTCTTCTTGTTGGAGCCTTCTTTCTTTTTATTCCAGTGATATGTTAGTCTCTTGTGCTTATTGTTCATTCATGATCTAGATACAAATAATACTGGTCATTATTTGTTTAGGACTTGACTCTTGTGATTAGTTTCAAATTTTATCACTTGTTAAAGATTAGTGTACTACTACTAACAGAAAATGATAATTCTCAGTATTAAGTTTGGACAGGGGACTTGCATAAATTCAGAGCAATTTTGAAGAAATTATTCACATATTGCACCTGTTTTAGAACAAGATTTACTTCTTCAAGACTGGTTTATGTACATTTGTATGAAAAGAGTTTCAACTATGAACTACAAGTCAGTAACCATTTTAATGGAACTCTTTGCCCAGGGCTTCAAGTGGCCGTCAAATGCAAGACCAACAACGGCGACTACAAGATCAGAGGCACCGGAAAACTCGACAAGAATGGCGAGTACAAAGTGCAGCTCCCCACCGAACTCATCGGAGACAATGGAGAACTGAAGCATGAATGCTTTGCCCAGCTCCACAGTGTTTCCAGCGCCCCTTGCCCTGACAAGAACGGACTCAACCCCTCAAAACTAGCCTTGAAACTAAAGAAAGACGGCATTCACACCTTCTCCCCTGCTTCAAAGCTCCCATTCTCATCTGCAACCTGCACTTCAGCCTTCCTTTGGCCACACTTCAAGTTCCCTCCACTTTCAAAGTTGCATCCATTTGAAAAGCCTTTGCCCAAGTTCCCACTTCCACATGACAAGTTTCCTCCCAAGCCATACTTCCCTCCAATTTACAAGAAGCCTTTGCCCAAGTACTCATTTCCATATCACAAGTTCCCTCCCAAGCCTTACTTCCCTCCAATTTACAAGAAGCCATTTCCTCCAATTTACAAGAAGCCAATTTACAAGAAGCCATTTCCTCCAATTTACAAGAAGCCATTTCCTCCAATTTACAAGAAGCCATTTCCTCCCAAGCCTTACTTCCCTCCAATTTACAAGAAGCCATTTCCTCCCAAGCCTTACTTCCCTCCAATTTACAAGAAGCCACTTCCTCCCCCAGTTCCCATTTACAAGCCCCCAGTTCCCATTTACAAGCCCCCAGTTCCAGTTTACAAGCCACCAACACCGGTCTACAAACCACCGGTGCCGGTCTACAAACCACCAGTTGTGAAGCCACTTCCGCCACCAGTTCCGATCGTCAAGCCACTTCCGCCACCCATTCCTATCTACAAGCCCCCTATCTCCGTACCTATCTACAAGCCCCCTATCTACAAAAAGCCATGTCCTCCTATATTCAAGAAGCCATTGCCTCCACTTCCCAAGTACCCACCAATCTACCACAAGCCATTGCCTCCACTTCCCAAGTTCCCACCAATCTACCACAAGCCATTGCTTCCACTTCCCAAGTTCCCACCAATCTACCACAAGCCATTGCCTCCTCTACCTAAATTCCCTCCTCTCTTCAAGAAGCCTGATCACCCTTAGTTCCCTATTATCTATTCCTTGCAATGTGATTGAGCTCTCAGTTGGCCCCATTTCCTTGCAAGATGAAGCATCATCATGTCTTTAACTATGCGAGTGCAATAAATGATGGGAGCAGAAGTTGTTCTTCAGAGTATTGCTATCATCATCACTCATGTTGTAATAAAACTATGAAAATTTGTTGTGTGCAGCTGTGCTCGATAGTCTTAGGATTCAAGGGTGAGTTTGCTACGATTGTATCCGCCATGTATTTGCCATAAGAAGATTGCCAACTAGCTATTGCAAAATTTAAAACTCATGTAGCAGTGCCATATTTTAAGTGTGATTAAAGATGAAATTAAGCTACTTCATTTGATCCTAGTGTTTCTGTGATCCTAGTATTTTTAATTCTGAAAATTTTAAATAGAAAAAGTCAAAGTATTTTGAATCCTGATGTTTCCAATTCTAGATCAAGTTTTGAATTGATTTCGGTAACCTAATCAATAACTAAAGTGGACGTTAATTGGCCATTGTTTCCCAGGATCAAAAGAACAGAAGAGGGTTGAATTGTCATTTTTCCTGATACAAAAACAGTATAAAGATGCACACTGATTGTTTGTTGACTAGTGTTCTGAGGACACCCCTCAGAAAAACCCTTTAAACTTATATTTATGGACAATAATTACTAAGATCAATAGTAGGCAAGATTAAAGCAAAAAAGCTTGATAGCTGAATGTACAACCTTTTTGGTGGAAGACAAGTAAGAGTTGCCGATAGTAGAGAACTAAATTATATGCATGAAAGAATATGGAAAAGTTAACTTCATACTCTGATATTGATTTTGTGAATCTTGTTAATTTATGTTCAGAAATCATAAATGTGAATTGGGCTTGCACAAATTTCTAATCTTGCAAAAACTATCTCGAATATTATCATGCCTCGCTTTCCAAAATACGTTGAAGTGGAGACGCGATGAGAGTTGGCGACGTATATACGCGAGGATAGTACCCCACGTATACACGCTAAGCCTAAAGTAATCTGAAAAAGTTATAAATATCTACTAAATAAGATCAATATCACTGCAATACTTACATATAGATGTTCACACATGATATCATATGAAATAAGAAAAAAAATAAAAAATGGATGCGATATAGAGAGAATCAGGAAATAACCTGAATAAAAGAGAAGCAAGAATACCTAAATCAAATAGAAAGAAACTTTGGGTCCTTGTAAAGTGTACGATCTCAACGAACACCTGATCAATAGAAGGAAGCATTCAATCTGAACGTACCAATTCAGGATCATTAGAAAGTGACCTAATGAGTGTGTAAAATAAAAGGAGAAGACGCACGTGCATAAACAGTGTATATATATCACTACAATACTGTTATAAAAATATGAAGTGACATGCATAAAGTAAATAAACAGTAATGTGGATAGCACACAATAGATTATGTGTCAAGTCTGACATACAATAAGGTGTAAGGTGTCTATCATAACATGTATATATCTATGTCAATGTAACATTCAGTTTTGTTCTTAATTATGTCAGCGAACACCAATTGTCACATGTAATAGACACATCATATACTACGCCTACTACACATGTCAATCAGGTTCCTATGTTATTCAAACTGACTGATTGGAGACATTGTCTGTATTTTAAGTGGGTCCAGTAAATATCTGAGACCACGACCTAGACTCCTGACGCTGAACCAGGCCCTACCACAAGGTAGTCAGGTAACATGTATAACATGACATGTAACATATGTAACATGTGTAAATAGAAATAGGAACATGATGGGATGTCAGGCACCCCACGGGAATCCTGCAATAGAACTCCCTTTCGGTTGCTCAACCTATATCCTAGGTCTACCCAAATAAAATGTTGTCTCCTCCAATAATTTTCTCAATCCCAGTGTAAGTTATTTAATATCATATTATTTAGATTATCAAGATTAATTAATGCACATGTTACTTAGATCACTAGGATAACTCAGTGATTGTCACGGTAACAACGTCAACATGTGTGATCAGAATACTAGTATAATAGGATATGTAACAAGTATAATAGGAGGGTGCTGTTACCGTATAACAATATTTTCCAGCGACTTTAGTAACATGGACAATATGTTCATTGGATAAATATCATGTATAATCAGTCAAGTCTTCCAATTGGTATCAAGATGTTCAGGATCAAGAATAATATGCAAGGTTTATTTAAAGAGAAATAAAAAGCTTCACAAGATAATTTATTTTGTATTTAATACATGTAGACGTGAACTAGTAACTAATAATATGAACCATAATTAAGCTTGAACAATTATTTAAATGTAAAATAATATTAATTGAAATAGACAAGATAAAATACTCACGTGAAATAATACTGAATACTCAATAAAGTAAACAAAGAATACTCATATGAAATAACGTGGTTTTGAGTCCGAATCGCCGTCTGGTCTTCACTGCATGAATCAGTACAAACCTCCGAATTATCTCATGGGTCGGTCTTCGAACGCCAGTGTATCAGCTCCACAGCGAACACGAATCCGGATCGGGTCCGAATCTCACGAGCGGGTCCATTTCGTTGAGAGAAAGATGGAGATCTGGACATGGGTGTTGTTCGGCGGAGGCAGAGGTGGAGGCCGCAGAGGTCGATGGTATGCCACAGTGCCCGCGGAGAAGATTGGGAAGTCACAGACTGTCGAAGAGGCTCGCGGAGCTCGTTGGAGAGAGTGGAGATGCTCTGGCCTATGAGGGTTGGCATGCAGGTTGTAGTGGAGGCAGTGTGGGAATGTAGAGATCATGGCATGGATTGATGCGGTGCTGTGGATATTGGTGGGTACATGAGAGGGAGTTTGAGATGGTGCAGGAGGTTGGGTGCTGTTGGTGGCTTGTGCAGGGATGAACCAGGTAGATGAGATGGAAGGTGGGGGTGTTGCTCGGTGGGAAGGATGAGCTCGCGGCTGATGGAGATGAATGGAAATGGGATGGTCTCATGGGTGATGTCGAGGAAGTCAGCCTATGCATGGAGGCTCACGACAAGGCCAAGCAGGGAGGTGGCAGCCTTGGTGCCCAGCTGATCGAGCCAAACCTGCACAAAAAGAAATACAAAAATTTAGAACAGTGCTAGGTCCTCAATTCTACCGTGTAGCCTAGGGCTAACGGGTCGTGATCCACAGGGAGGGACAGCGATGGAAGCGTTATGTAAGTTTCTTCTAGTTAATACTTATCTTCTCAGTTTATAAAAAGGAAAAAAATGTTAAGTTAAGAATAAGATAGTAGAAGAAGAGATGGTGGTATCGTTGTTGTTTTTCTATAAAAGAAAAGGAACCAAAAGAGATTAAAAAAGTGTTGATGCAAAAATCAAAAATAAAAAAGAAATAAAAAAATATTTACCTCTACTGTTGAACAATAATAAAGACTTACCTCAGCATGAAGTAAAGCAAAGCAAATAGAAAGAATAAAGAAAGCAGGGCTTCGGCGAGATCGAGCACAATGAAGAAAAGTGGGAAAACTCCATTGATTGTCGCCTTCAATATAAGTTTCTTGGAAAAAAGATTACAATAGTGTCACTCTATAATAACTCTTCCTCCCTTTTGATCATGTAACTCTCTCTAGCCTAAAAATAAAATAAAAAATAAAAATTACATTGAAGAAGAGAAGAAAAACCTAAACTAAAGCTCTCTCTGAGATGGTCCTCTTCTGCCTTCGAGGTATGAGAGTATTTATAGGAGAAAATCAGAGGGATAGAACGTGTATAAAGATAGGAAGAGTTGGATATTTCTGAATTTGAATTCTTCCCTTATCTCTAAACTTAATTTAATTTATTCAGAAATTCAATTCTGATCTGCAGGCTGTTGGCGTGTGGATTGCTGAATATCACTTATCAATAATAGAATTAAATGAGTGATCAACAGAAGAATTGTAGCCCTTTAAGTCTTCTTTCTGTAGCATCTTAAATCATCAGATTTGACTTTGGTAGTGAAAGTTATGATTAAAATGCTAAACTGTATCCAGCCTGAATCCAAATTTAAATTACTTCATCTCATCCGTTGATCTTCTCTCTATCCATTTATCCTCTTTGATTTTCAGTTGATCTTCTAAAATTGATAAGATATTCACTTATCTTCAACGAAACAGATAGGGTCTTCAAACGATCTATTTTTTCCTTTGAAATGAGATGATATTATCTTATCTGATATATCCAGTTTTTAGATAAGATAGCTTATAGAACGTTTGGATTTGAATGATTCACTTTCTTTTAAACTTTAAAATTTAATTAGATAAATTTCATGATTATCTTCTCCCTATCATACCCTGCATGAATTAAGACATTAAGACAAGTTATTTACAATATTCATTACAAAATATATGTAGGAGTATAATAATATTTATGCAATATATGTGTCCAAACACACCCCCACACTTATCTTTTTGCTCGTCCTCGAGCAAAACAAAAAGTAGATCTAACCTAACCTAACTCACTTTCGTAGGAATCACGGTTGCACTTAGCACGTGCAACAAGCCGTTAAACCTCTAGGTTATCCCTAGAGGACGAGTTTTGTCTTGTGAGGATTTTTAGTAGATTGCACCCACAAAATCCATGATGAAAAGAAATAAAGTGTTAGTATTTTCAAAAATGCATTTTGAAAGAAAAAAATATTTGAAGTATTAATGTAAAATTTCATGTAATCTATAAGTCATAAGATTATCAAAACTTAGTCATTCCTAAACTTAGTCTTTATTCAAAAATTTGTTTTCAATCAAGGTAAAGATTAAAATTATATTTCTCATCTAGTCCATTATTTTACCCTAAGTCATATGCACCTTGTGATCGTAAAAATTTGGCTCAGGATTCATTAAGTCTAACTCTTATGCCTTATTATTTTCCTTTCTTTTTTTCTTTTCTTTTTTTAATTTATGGCGGTAACATCCCTTAGCTCTATTAGGCTTTCTAATTCACCCATATAACGAGCCTTATTCGGTGACTCCCAAACCAGACGATTTTAGTGCACCGGGTGAGAAAGCACCCCAAGGACTTAGGACTCGAGCAAACAAGGCCACAAAACTAAGGATTTTTATTTATGTGAACCACTTTTAGGCGTGAATACTTATGCTTTATGAGGCGCAAACACCCAGCTTAATCAGAGATTTTTTCTATATATATGTATATATATATATTTTATATAAGGCATAAGAGTCTTTATTTTAGAACCCTAAGTGTAAGTGTGTAAGTGTATAAAGTATGCATATTTCATCAAGGTAAAAATTAAGACTAAATTACTTTTTCAATTTTTCTTTCTAACCTCAAAATCAACAAATAATTTTATTTTGACCAAGTATAAGAAATCCTAATTATGATCCTCTTATTCCTTAAAATTAACTTATTTTTTTACAAAAATAAGTCAAAGTATTATTTTCCTTTTCAAAAAGTTTTAAAGAAATTTTTTTTAAAGTTTTAAAGAAAGATTTTTTTATTAGATTAGTGAAGTTAGCATGTTAGTAAACCTCCCCCACACTTAACTCATGCATTGTCCTCAATGTATGAATGAAATACAATAATACATGAAAAAAAAAGAAAGGGAAGGAAAATTGTCACCTCAAGGTGGTGGTTCCGGTGGTGGCCTTATTGGGCCAAGCGTTTCTACCCAATCTAGATTCTGTGGATTTTCATGGAACCCACCTTCATCACCTCTTTCTTATTAACATTTTTATAATACCCAATATGAATAGGATCATGCAAGATCCTAGCATGAAATTTTTCCCGGTTATATGACCAGTCTTGGGATATAATCACAGAGTCATATTGATCTAAACCTTGATCCAACAATGGAATGTGATTTTATGAAATGGATGATTTGGGCTCAACAATAAAGGGAATGGGAACCGATTCGGACTCGGGAATAAAACTCAAATCAAGTTTAGATTCGAGAGTAGGAGTTGGTTCATGAGTTTGATCCAAATCATAGAATTGAAGTTCACATTCATTTCCCAATAATGGAATGTGACTATCTAAAATAAGTGGTTCATGTTCAAGCTCTATAGGGATAGGAATCAGTGTTGGCTTCAGAATTAAGTCTGAATTAGGTAAGGATACCGGAGTCAACATAGATTCAAAAAGTGAAACTGAATCACAATATTGAGAATCGGTATCACATTCATCTTCAAGTTCAATCTCATTGAAATGAAAACTTGCCAATTTATTAATAGGTTGATATTAGTCAAGTTTAAAATTTTGTGGTGAAATTGAGTGTTGGTTAAAATCTTCAAGATGCCATGATTCTTCGTCAATATGGCTAGGGGAATCAGGAGTGGTCAAAAATGTGTTAAGTAGAGTTTTCTCATTCTTATCATTAATTGTTTTGACTAAATGACTCACTTTTGCTTCTAACCTATTGAGAGATTGGAGACGATCCATTTGAGATTGAATACAATCATTTGGGACTGAATCATGAATACCATATTCTTTTCTAAGTCAGAGGTTCTTCTTGTTGTGGTTGGACTTGGAAATTAGAATAAGGATCTTGGATTTGGGAATTATTTACGAGAATTGAGTACGCTATGATTTGTACTTGTCGTGTGACTCAAGAAAGGCCTCAAAAGTCTTTTCTAAAGAAGATTTCTCTTCTATAAGTTAGTCTTGGTATGGATTATATGAAGCGGTTTGTTGGTAAGGTTATTGATAGTAAAACTCGGGGAGTTATCCCCACTGACTCAGTGAAGAGGGGTGATGATTGTCCCATTCTTGTTCATAGTACTGGGATTGGGGCATATTTTGATTCGGATAAGACCAATCTGCCATACTTGGTTGGTTAGAGTTAAAGTTATGTAATACCGGGTTGGTAATATCCGAATTGAAAGAGGTTGGGGTGAAATATGGATTTGAGTTATAATTAGAATAATTGTAATTACAATTCATTTTCACAAGAACAAACAAAAACAAACAAATAAACAACTAGAAAATAAAGAAAAATCTAGCCTATGTTAGGGTAGATCTTAGACCTAGACGACTCCTAACTGTTGATTATCTACAGGAGGTATATTGCAGAACCTGACCACAAGTTAATCGGGCAGGTAGGGGCAAGATTGGTGGGAGGTATCCGTGCCTAAGCAACGGGCCTAATTATGCCAAACCACCAGCCTTCGGGGTTTCGCTCCTCAATCTCCAACCTTAGACACTGATTTGGCAAGAGTCAACTTCTAACAACTTCCCCCTTAGGTCAATTCCTATTTGAGTTCGAGATGTCCCTAGGGCCAACGTCTACTCAATTTTATGTTAGGCTGAGTTAGTAAGTGAGGAGATAATTTTTGGGCTAAGGAAGGGTAATGACTTTCCCACCTTATATTGTTTAAGGATATGCCCTTAGTCTTTTTAGTGCAGTGTACAAGTATAAAGCAAAGGTAGCATTCAAGCAATATGAACACTCAAAATATGTTTCTAAACTATATGCAATGCACTCATACCTTTGCTCCAGTACTCTTCAATAGTAATGTAAAGAAACAAAATAGACAAATGCCTTAAGATGCAAGAGTCTAAACGTTTTTTAGCATTTACAAAGCAACAAGTTACTGTTGATTAGAAATATGTACAGAGTGAGTTAAACAGATAAACTAATAACTGCAGAGAGCTAATCTCTGTAAAGTAACCTGCAAGAGACTATGATTAGTAGTTCACCACAGTTGTGGGCTCTGATGCTTTGCCTTCTTGGGCAGAGGTACAGAGTAGCAATATGTCCACTACAGCTCCTAGTTTTCTGTAATTAGCCTCTATACATCAAAACAGAGAAGAAAAAGAGTAAAACTGTTAAAGTAAATCAAGAAGAAAGAAAACTTACTGTCCCTCCCCGGCAACGGCGCCAAAATTTTGATCGAGCCAAACCTGCATAAAAAATACAAAAATTTAGAACAGTGCTGGTCCTTAATTCTACCGTGTAGCCTAGGGCTAACGGGTCGTGATCCACAGGGAGGGACAGCGATGGAAGCGTTATGTAAGTTTCTTCTTTTAATTTACCAAAACTAGATAATACTTATCTTCTCAGTTTATAAAAAGGAAAAAAATGTTAAGTTAAGTATAAGATAGTAGAAGAAGAGATGGTGGTCTCGTTATTGTTTTATCTATAAAGAAAAGGAACCAAAAGAGATAAAAAAAATATTGATGCAAAAATCAAAAATAAAAAAGAAATAAAAGAAAATATTTACCTCTACTGTTGAACCATAATAAAGACTTACCTCAGCATGAAGTAAAGCAAAGCAAATAGAAAAGAATAAAGAAAGCAGGGCTTCGGCGAGATCGAGCACAATGAAGAAAAGTGAGAAACCTCTATTGATTGTTACCTTCAATATAAGCTTCTTAAAGAAAAGATTACAATAGTATCACTCTATAATAACTCTTCCTCTCTTTTGATCATGTAACTCTCTCTAGCCTAAAAATAAAATAAAAAATAAAAATTACATTGAAGAAGAAAAGAAAAATCTAAACTAAAGCTCTATCTAAGATGGTCCTCTTCTGCCTTCGAGGTATGAGAGTATTTATAGGAGAAAACCAGAGGGATAGAACGTGTATGAAGATAGGAAGAGCTGGATATTTTTGAATTTGAATTCTTCCTTATCTTTAAACTTGATTTAATTTATCTAGAAATTCAATTCTGATTTGCAGGCTGTTGGCGTGTTGATTACTGAATATCACTTATCAACTGATAAAATTGGAACGAATGATCGACAGAAGAATTGTAGCCCTTTAAGTCTTCTTTTTGTAGCATCTTGAATCATCAGATTTAATCTTTGGTAGTGAAAGTTATGATTAAAATGCTAAACTATATTCAGCCTGAATCCAAATTTAAATTGCTTCATCTCATCCGTTGATCTTCTCTCTATCCATTTATCCTCTTTGATTTTCAGTTGATCTTTTAGAATTGATAAGATATTCACTTATCTTCAGCGAAACAGATAGGGTCTTCAAACGATCCATTTTTTTCTTTGAAATGAGATGATATTATCTTATCTGATATATCCAGTTTTCAGATAAGATAACTTCTAAAATCTTTGGATTTGAATCGATCCCCTTTCTTTTGAACTTTTGAATTTAATTGGATAAATTTCATGATTATCTTCTCCCTATCATACCCTGCATGAATTAAGACATTAAGACAAGTTATTTATAATATTCATTACAGAATATATGTAGGAGTGTAATAATATTTATGCAATAAATGTGTCCAAACACCAGCCATGGTGCTGCCAGAGTTACCGCAGGGTGGTGTGGCTGCGTGGCTGCGGTAGCGAGGCGGAGAGGCTCTGACAGGGGTTGAGCTTCGGCTATTTGATGAAGGTGGTGTAGGCACGACCTGGGCTATAGAGGACTTAGGCACGGATGAGATGGCGTTCGACTAGGCATTGGGTGAAGGAGGCGGCCAGCGGAGGAGGTATTCGCAGACTCCGATAATGGTCAAGGGGAATCAAGACGAAGGTTACGGCGGAGGACTGCAACATGGAGAGAATGGCGATGCGGTCGGTTGTGCTCGAGATGCCTCAGTCGAGATATGGGGGTCATTGACGTTGGTCGAGGAGGAGAACATGTGTCGAGAGGTGGAGTAGGCTCGATCATGGAGGAGAGGGCTCCAGCGAGGGGAGCTGCACCACCGGCGGAGGGGTTGAGCGAGAGAGGGAAGGGCAAGCTTGCATAGGGTGCAGGCGATAATGGATGGCTATGATGCTCGTGACTATAGGCCAAGAGAGGGGGATGACTTGGTGGAGGAGATGCATGGAGGAGTTGGAATGGCTGTTGGGCAGTGGGTGGACGAGGTGGGTCTCGATGGTGGTGGTGCTTGCGCTCCGGCTAAGATGGTTATCAACGGTGTCTCGGAGGGCATGAAGGAGAAGCAAGCATGGTGCATGGGCTGAAGGAGATGGGAAGTAGGGTGACGCCATGAGAATATTGGTTGGCGGCAGCTCTTGATGGCAGAGAGAAGAGAAGAGGAATTAGTTAGGATTGATTAGGGTTAGTTAGGATTAGATTTAATAATTAGGATTAAAATTTGGGTTTGGATTGATGGATTTTGCTATGGGGTTTGGATATTGAAGTTTGGGCTGAGCTCTACAAAATGAGAAGAATGGAAAAGAATATGGGTTTTAAGAAATTGAGAAAATAAAGATAAGGGTTTGGTCCTTGAATGGGCAAAAATAGAGGGAAGAAAATAGAAGCGTGTGGGCCAGGAGAATGAATTAGGAATAAATGAAAATGGACTTGAGAGGATGGGCTAGGCCTGGAAACTAATATAATGATAACAACAACATTAGTAATAGTATTTATCATGACAATGATAATATTAGAGATGCATCACGATTAGTGATGGTAACCCACATGAAATAATAATTACAATAAGAATATTGATAATAATATATAATATATACATACTCGCATGAGCACAGATTATGAACACAAATCTAATATCTATGTATATACATGTATTTGCACACATATACAAAATAGGTTAATCATATAATAATAATGATAAGTAATGTAAATAAATTAATAAGAACAGAAATAAGTACTATCAACTAGTGATATTACATTCTACTCACCTTAACAAAATTTCGTCCTCGAACTTTTGATAAAGCGGGGGAATGAATAGAAGATCAATATTAAGAAATAGATATTAAGCAAATTGAGGAATCAGGAGGATGGACTGGTATCGATCATTGATGATGTCTTCTCACTTCCACTTTACTTATCAATGCGTAATGGGTCCAGCATGCTTCCACTGCGCGCTCTGATTTCTGTCGTTGGTTCGGATATGACGACCGATTCCAAGAGACAGAATAGGGCAAAATGAATTTAGAAGAATATGAGAATCAAGGAAGAAGTCCAAATCATTTTAGAGAGGAAATTGAAATCAAAAACATCAAAAGATCGAAGAGATGAATTTTCAAGAGAAAGATGGTTGATTTTCAAGTGGATCAAATACCATTGTGTGAATATTATATGTCTATATTGCGGTGTAATATAACATGTATCAGGTCATAGGTATGAACTAGGTCCTCTTTTATGTCGAACCTGGCTCTGATACCAAGAAAATCCTATCACGTCCCACTTCTCAAAATACATTGAAGCAGAGACGCGACAAGAGTCGGCGACATATATACGCGAGAAGAATACCCCACATATACACGCTAAGCCTAAAGTAACCTGAAGAAGCTATAAAAATCTACTAAATAAGATGATATCACTGCAATACTGCATATAGATGTCCACACATGATATCATATGAAATAAGAAAGAAATGGCAACTGGATGCGATATAGAGAGAATCAGGAAATAACCTAAATAAAAGAGGAGCAAGAATATAAAAATCGAATAGAAAAAAACTGAGGGTCCTTGTGAAGTGTACGATCTCAACAAAACCTGATCAATAGAAGGAAGCATCCATCTGGACGTACAAATCCAAAGTTGTCAGAAAATAAAAGGAGAAGGTGCACGTGCATAAACAGTATGTACATATCACTACAATACTTCTATAAAAATATAATGGATAAGAAGCGACATGTATAAAGTAAATAAACAGTAATATGGATAGCATACAGTAGAGTATGTGTCAAGTCTGACATACAAGTAGGAGTTAGGTGTTTATTATAACATGTATATATCAATGTCAATATAATATTCAGTTTTATTTTCGATTATATCAGTGAACATCAATTATCACATGTAATAAACGCATTCCATACTATTCCTACTACATATGTCAATCGCGGTCCTATGTTATTGAAACTGATTGGTTGGAGACGTTGTCTGTATTTTAAGTGGGTCCCTACATACCCGGGACCATAACCCAGACTCCTGATGCTGAATCAGGCCCTATCGCAAGATAGTCAAGTAACATGTATAGCAGACATGTAACACGTGTAACATGTATAAACAGTAACAGGAACAGGAGCAGGATGGGTGTCAGTCACCCACGACAACCCTGCAGTGGAACTCTCTTTTGCTGCGCAACCTATATCCTAGGTCCGCTCAAAATTTAGACGTTGTCTCCTTCAATAATTTCCCAATCTCAGTGTAAGTTGTTTAATATCATGTTATTTAGATTACCAAGATTAATTAATGCACATGTTACTTAAATCACTGGGATAACTCGGTGATAGTCA
>JAVJIF010007217.1:0-91771 GCA_038442645.1 Agave tequilana
TGCCTTGAACCTGGCCAACGTGCGCAAGCTTGTGCACGTCAGTCGACCGACCGGTCGACGACTCTGGGTCCAGTCGACCGGCCCGGTCGACCGCCAGAGCCTGCAGAAGACAATCTGGGTCAGAAAACTGGTTTTTAAATAATTCTAATAAATCCCATAAAACTTCTAAAAATCCACAAAAATAGTTTCTAAATTTATATATGATATATAAACATGGGATAAAAATTTCAACACAAATATTAACTTTTAAACCATTTTTGTGTCTTACAAATATTTCTGAAAATCAAACCTGTATTTTTCCAAACTAGACTTTTCAAATCACCTTTGTCCAAAACATATCCAAATATAAAAACATGATACTTAAACATTTTAAAACATGTTGCATATGGACATAGGTCTACATGAAACATATACATATCATTGTTTTTGACTTTACATATGAAAATATGTTTTGTTAAAATACAAAAGCACCAAATACATGAATAGGCATATCAGACTAAGTTTGTTTAATAGTTGATGCATAGATGTATATAGAACATATCTAATATACATTAAACCATGTAAACTTGTTTGGTACTATCTATTCATGAAAACTAATATCGATTAAACAAAAACCGAAAAACCAATATCCAAAACATGAAACGTGTGTGTATTGTGAACTTGAGCATATCACACTATCTATCTTTACACATGGATCTAAAACACAAACTAACTAGGATACCGAAGTCTTCTTGTAGAGCGCTGTCTCCAAGCCGACTCGATCCAAAACTCCGTGATCCACCGAGCTAGACTCCAACGAGTGTTATAAATGATCTTTTATGCTCGGGCTCTTGAATCACCTTGTGAAAGGCTTCAAAACTCCTTTGTTGAAGCTAATCACCAACTAACATCTTGTTAATGATCTGAAACTAAAAATCACAAGATTATTAGTAACATAACAATATGAGTTAATCATCATCAAAACTAGAGTGAAGGCCTCTGGGCCAACAATCCTCCCCTTTTTGATGATGACAAAACTCATGGAGTTATATATGCATGGATTAAAGTTAAGCTTCAAGAAGCTCTCCTTTACTCTGCATGGAAATAAGCAATAAGATACGGTAATGAAGCACATGCATAAATAACATGTATGCAAATATAAGGAATAAAATGCCAATCAAACATAAACTCATAAATTCTTTTTCTCCTATTTGCAAAACAAAACATATATGCATAAACATAAATCCTGAAACATGCATATATACCAAATACTTCTCCCCCTTTTTGTCAATCACAATAAAGGGGTTAAAGTAAAACAAAACAATGTTCTCCCCTTTTTATCCGAAACAAAGAATCAATAAAGGGTGACATTAAATAAATCAATAATAAGAATATATGCGCATATACATTCATGAAGAGGAAGACGCTAAGTTAACTTCCCTGCATATATGAATACATGAAGAAGGGATGACAAGCCCTAATTCACATAACACATAATTGCAATGCATAAGAGAAGATGTGAAGCTTCCCCTACACACGTGTATCGCATAAAGAAGAGTTGTCAAGCTCCTCAAATATAGGATACACTCAACATGAATCTATATGTAGAAGAGATTTAAGCTCCCCTTGCATATAGGTAATATAAATCAAACATTTTTTTAAATTTTGTTTTTATTGGTTTTGTTTTTACTTTTAATTCTTATTAAAACAACATTTTGAATTTTCTCAATAAAACAAATCAAATTATTTTTTAAAGATACCAATTGAAAGTAAATAAGGCATTGATACCAATTGTGAGAAAATAAATAAATCTTGATACCAATTGAAAGAAATAGATCAATTGATACTAATTGAAAGTAACAGAATCTTGATACTAATTGTGAATATTTGTCATTTAGAACATATGATACCAAAATAAAATCAATTTTCAACATAAATGTGGGAGTAGAGATCAACGGTAAACAAAATACCAATTGAAAGATAAAAATACGAATTTTCTCCCCCTTTATGAAATACCAAATAAACGATGCATAAGCTTGTTTAAGATACCAATTGAAAACTCATTATAGAAACATGATAGTCATTAAACATTCAAGCTTTACATAATCAAAATTTGTTGATATTTTTGAGCACAAATAAAACATATATATGTATGAAAAAATTAGATACAATCGAATTGATACTATTTGAAGTGTAAGCATACATACATAAAGATATATGATATACAAGAAATGTCAATATTGATACCAATTGAAAAAGTCCAATGATACCAAATTGAAATAATAATAATATCAAGTGTATACCTCATATTATCTACCACCCATTTCATGCTCAAGTTTAAAATGATTTTCACTGTAAAGCATACATGTGCATGGTGTCCCAGCCAGCCGCCTTGAAGGTAGGGTTTTCAAGATAGGTTTGAAAAACATAGTATGTTTGAAAACTCTATCATAACGAAGAATACCGCAACTAGTTAAATGGAAAATCTTGAAAACCAGTACGAAATCCTTCAAGTAAGAAATAAAACAAAAATAATTTCATGAAAACATGTAAATCACATGGTCACTAACACTCAAAGTCCATAAAGCCCATATCATACTCATGAAAACACAATCATGAGAAACATTTAAATAAAGCAAGTGCACAAGTGTAATGTGAATCACATAATCATGAAATTAGGTATTCAAGCTCTAAGTTCCTCAATACATATATCCAAAACATAAAAACTCGATTCTTCAAGGCATATGTATGTCAAGTACAAACTAACGTATACATATATATCCAAAACATAACGAGTCCACAAATGTATATGCATGAAGGCACGTGGCTCAAAGGATGTATATGCATAATCATAGTTTGGACAAGATGGACATATACAAGAAGTTAAACATATGAATCATAAAACATGTCAAAAAATGGGAATACAAGTTAAAATGCATGAATCATCAAAACTAGACTATACTAGCACATCTAATGGGTACAAATAAGTATTCAAGCACAAACATATAAAAATTTATTTGTGGCCCACTATATGTACAAGTATATATCCTAGTCTTAATGAAAACTAACATTTAAACATATATTCAAAATTTGAAGCATAAACGAGACATAAATCAACATGATAATCATAAAAATGATCATTATGTAAATCCACATGCTATTAGACCTATGATATACATATAGCTAAACAATGGTGAGAACACAATATATGGGTCCATATAAACATGGGTGATCTCAAAAGCTATACATACATGTCAATGATCTAAGAATCATGGCATTTAATATAATAAACTATAAAACATCAAACATGAAGCATCAAAACAAAACAAAAATCATAAACATACATATGGTCATTATGTATGTGCATGTGCAATAGATCTAGGACATACATATTAGTTAAAAACAAAGTGAGAACTCATAAATATAGATCCATATTAAAATGGGTGTCTCAAAATAACTAATCATGTATATCACTAATCTAATGACATGGCATAGGCATAATGACAATAAACAAGACATGCTATAAACGATGAACATGAAAAGCATGCAAATATAAATGGAGTTAGAGATCGATACCAAACCGATGAAGGCACCTCTCTAGTTCTCCAAACCAAGGTGGTCTTCCCACCAAACTTTCCTTGAAAGTGATGCATCCAATAATCCTCATGAAGCACGGAACGCATCCGCCTCAAGGTATCGCGACTCTCACGTCATGCGAGCCCATACCTACATCAAACATAATAGGGGTGGTCTTTGGTACCCATATCCTTTTGGTTCCATGGGGGTTAGTACCTTTCCTAACCCAAACAAATTTAGTTGCTAAATTTGAATCATGTAAACGATCATAACAAAATTTAGCAAGGTGCCCTTACGTCCACAATGTGTACAATGTACACATGAGCATACAAAGTGTGATGGTTGTGACCGTGAGTAGCATGTTTATGCGTGGAGGGTGTGCATGCATAATAGGAACTTGTTTCTTTCGAAACAAAGATTCCAAACGTGTATGACTCAAAACACATTAGCTCAAAGTGGAGCCAAACAATCCATATTCTTCTTTAATAATTTATATCTTTTTCAATTAAAGAAGAAGTGATACATGCAATGGGTGAGTTAGATGGAACTACCCTAGTATGGCAAACATGAGAATCTATATCATTTTTCAAGATTCATTTTTCTTTAAAACAATTTCTAATTCCTTGGAAGTAGAAGCAAATTTCAATTTTAAAGAATTATTTTCTTTTAAAACAAAATTAACTTTGAAGACAAGTTTTCATTTTCTTCAAATTATTTCACAATCATTTTTAGATTTTAAAACTTCATTTTCTTTTAGGGCAAGTTCAAGTCTAGATTTCAATGAATCCTTTTATTATGTAACACCCCGCTCCCAGAATACGTACTTAGTTGCGTATTAAGATTTTTTGATCGTATTTTTTCGATTTACTTCCTGTATTTGTTTTGTATTATGAATTCTTTATATGATCGTTTTGTCTGGATCCGGATTCACGGACTCGGAGTCAGCCCTAGTTTGAACGAGGACCCGATCCGAGGGTATTACTCGATTTGGTCTTTCTGGTATTTAGATTTGACCGATTTCAGTTTTAAACATCATTTTCCAATATTTTAGATTTTCTGTGATTTTCTGAAATTTTTCTGAATTAAAATGAAAATCTTCAAAACGGTGTCGACCAGTGCCGCTGACCGATTCCTGCATTTTTAATTTGCAAATGGAGTCAAATTTTGAGAAACTGCTTTCACAAATTTACTTAGAATAATATTACTATCTTAATTCATTTTTTTGAAAATTTTCAGAATTTATCAGATTTCTGCGAGATTTGTGTCGACCGATATGGCGGCCGATTCCAAGATTTTTAATTTAAAAACTATAAAGAATTTCTTGAAACTAATTTCACCATGATTCTTAAAATAATATTCTTGATTTTTGAGAATTTTTACGGGTCGTTCCGAGATACTTGATTTTCGGACGATTTCGGTATTTTTCCGAAAGTTTTCCGCATCCGCAACTAAATCCGGGAATCCGCTACTCTAATTATTTTCACTTTTTCTTCCAAGAGAATATCTTCCTTTTTTAATTTCTTTTCCTTTTTTTCTTTTCTTTCCTTCCTTTCCTTCCACCAAATTCTCCATTCTTCCATTACTTTCTACAACTTTCCACCAAAAATATCTCCTCCACCAAAAATATCTTCTCCAAAAATATCCCAACACACTCAAACACCTCTCCCATCACCATGGCCGCCAAGAGAGCCACCTCACCTCTCCATTTTACAAAAAACCCCCTCTCTAAACACTTTTTACATTACCTTCACAAATCCAATTCCTATATAAACCTTTCCTTCATCTTTCCACTTCATTTTTCTCTTCACCAACACCTTAACCACCACCAACTCCTCCTTCATCTCCACCACAACAACAACCACTACAACTTCTCCAACTCCTTACCTTCATCTTCTTCCTCCTCCATCTCCATGTAAACCACCACAAACTCCAACAACTCCACCAAAGCTCCACCTTCTCCTTTACCTTCTCCAAAAATACCACCACCATCAAAACCCTCCACAAAACCACCACCCCATCACCACATCAAAAGCCGGCCACCTCCTTTGGATTGGGGCCAAGCTCTTCTTCATCGGTAATATCTCCGATGATTATTCCGGTAATCGTTCGCGATTATTCCGGTAATCATTACGGTGACGATTACAACGACAACAACTAACATCACCATCACCTCTACTATTTTCCACCACCATCTTCACTTCCACCATCACTTTCACCATCACAACACCACCTCCATCTCCACTACTTCAACCTCCAAACATCACCTCCTTCACTTTATTTTTCATTACTCCATCAAAATCCAACTCCTCCACCAAATAACACCACCACCAAAGCAAGCACCTTGCCCTTTCTCTCTCCCTCCTCCTCTCTGTATATTGCTGACGCGGATCTCACCCCCCCGCGTCCAGGCAACGCCTTAACGCGGATCTTCGCGTTCTTGGCATCTGTTTAAACGCGGCCTTCGCGTTCTTGTATCGACGCAACGCGAAATCCATGCCGCGTATGTATCCCTTTCGTATCTACACGACGCGGAGCTAATGCCGCGTCTGTGTTCTCCTCGTGCCCTAACTTGAACGCGGATCTCGAACCCTGCGTTTGTGGCACCTTCGCGACGTGATTCCCGCGTCTGTGATTCCCGCGTCTGCTATTCCCGCGACGCGACTCCCGCGTCTCACTCGCATTACTCGCGTCTCCCTGTGCACTCTCTCTTTCTATATACTTCTCTCTCTGACTCTCTCTTTCTCTTTCTAACTCTTTCTCTCTCCTCTTCACTTTCTCTCTCAAAATATTTATATATTATTATATTTTATGGCGCGTGCGCGAGTTCCATGGATTTTAGAGTTTCGGTTCTTCCGGAGATTTAGGTGAGTGTCCTTGCTCTCGCCTCCATTTGGGTTTCCCCGCTTTGTCGGGTCGACATGTATTTTATTCCATATTAAATGTATTTTGTATTGGCTGAGTCCCTGTATTTGTGTATGGCCGAGTGCAATGACTGGACATGTATTGCTTTGTGACGAATGCTTGTATTAGGGTAGTTTAATTCTTGTACATATACCATGCCTATGTTGTATTTTACTGTTTTATATACCATGCGTGGCCGACCTTCGTGGTCGTTGGACTCTGGGCTTCTGCCACTCCTGGGATGGCTAGTAGCCACCGAGAGTGCGCTTAAACCCCGAGCGTACTTGACTTCCGGACCCTTCAGCCTCCGGTCTCTCACTATCTCGAAAGGGAAGTGATTGGGATCATCAGGTCTCTCCGTCCTTCAGCCTCCGGTCTCTCACTATCTCGAAAGGGAAGTGATTGGACCGTCAGTTCTTCAGCTCCGCCTGGTTATCATGATCAGCACTCAGCACTTTACCACTTGATTCGTCTAGGCGAGAGGCTGCCAGATTTTCTACTCGCACCTTAAGCCGAGTTGTCCCGGTAACCTTGCCAGACGCTCCAGTGTTAAATACTGTTTGCTGTCTGTGCCTCCAGCTTGCTCAGCTCCGCTTGGTTGTGCTCAGCTACTACTTTATCACATGCCATGTACTTACCTGATATGTTAACACTTGACATGCCATTACTTCATACCTGTTAATACATGTTACTATTTAACACCTGTTTGTATCACCTGACAACTGAGGTATTATCACCTGACACCAAACATGCTACTACTTGGCAAGGCCCTTGTTATGACATGACTTGCCACCGGACTAATATCAATCTCTTGACTTGATTGGTCACCTGCCAAATATCATCCTCCTGTCATGCTATCACTTGACACCCGCATGATATACTTGACCTGTGATTATCTCATTTACGGGAATACTACACTTGTTATCCTGCATTACATGCAGTGACTTGAATCTTGTACTTGTTATCCTGTATTATATATACAGTGACCTGAATATAGTACTCATGTACTCCTGAATTCCTGATCATGTCTTGTACCTGCTATTCCCGTAAATTTGATAACTACCTAATAAACCATAAAACTGGACAACTTACATTGGATCGGGGAAACTTGCGGCTATCAATACATGTTCGTGTTTACAGTGGTATTAGGCATGTTGTGTGCAACTAAAACTTCCGGTCTGACCTGTGGGCCTCCAGGGGACCGAGGGGAGAGCTGGCTCCCTCCTTCCTGGTACCATCTTGATAAGGGCATCCATAAGACCCTCCTCCTGAATCGCCTTGCGGTAGGTTCCCGTCACCAAGCACGGAACATCCTGGGCCGTGGTCCCGGGTATGCACGGGACCCACTGTAAACATTATTCGTTGATACCCCCGTTGGTTTCCAATAACAATCTTGCTTTACTCAGATGTGGATATATGTGTGCTGGGACGCTAGTTCACATATCTAGACATCAGGGTAAGACGAGTAATAATATAATAAAAGATGCCAACTATGGATCCGTTGTATGCTTTACCGAGCTTACTTCTATTGGGTTTACATCGATTTCTGATTTTATGATTATTATCATATTCGCTGCTCATACCCTGCTTTATTCCTTGTGTTCCATTCCATCAGTCTCATGTTCCTATCTTACCATACCATGAGTACTTCTGCTTGATATCACTTGTTATATATCTACCTGCCTATACATGCTTATGCTCACGACACGGTTTTCAATGCATGATTATGATTCGGTTTTATCGATACACTTGTACTTATTTCAGCACGCCATCTGGCTTTTGTATCACCACTCGCCTGGAGAGTTCTATCTGACTCCCCTGGATTCTCATGTCCAGGTCATGGAGCTTGGAGCGTGTGAATTCCCCCAGTTGTTGGTCATAGTAGCGCAGCGGTAGCGTGGATCTCCAGCAGACCATCTGAAGCTCTATCCTTCCAGGCCCCCTGTGTGCCTCTCGAGTTTTCCTTTGTAAACTCGTGAGTGCCTTTTATACTATTCACTCTTGTACATCTCTTTGTATTCTCGCATTTGCGCCTATCGGTGATGTAATATTATTGTAATATTTATCACCTCTAGTGATAACTTTGTAATTGTACTCATGTGTTGGAATGCATAATGCACCACTTGCTTTTGTACTCTGATTCTTGCCTGTACTGATGCTTAGCGTATATACGTGAGGGTATTTCTGACCTGCGTATATACGTCGCAGTAACGTCCCCGTACCCGCCGGATCGGGGCGTTACATATTAGAAATTTCAACCCTCTTGCAAAATCAACTCAAGTTTTGAAAACAAATCCTCTTTTTCTTTACTTAACTTACAAGTTTTCTTTTTCAAACTTATATTTTTCAAGGAGGTTCTCACAAACAATAGAGAACTCTTCATTTAAGCATCGGCATCCATACTATCATGATCATCTAATGAAGAGCTAGCACTATCTAGTTGAGTATCCGAATGTACCTCAAGGGAGTCATTCCCTTAGACCATATAGCATCGTTGTTCGGATTCGTCTCCACTAGATTCATCCTCCATTATGTTGGGCATTTGAAGCTCGGAGGAAGTCAACTTGTTCCACACTGCAAAGGCGGAATCAAAGTTAGAAACAAGCATAAGATAATCTTTATTAAGCGTGCTTCTAATAGCCTCAAGGGCAAGTGTATTGGCCCCTATATGGTTGGGTTACCAAGATAGCATTTCTCGTAGCGGCAAGGAAAACATGCAAGCCTAGGGTTTTCAAATACAAGGACATCCTAAATTTCCAGTGTCAATGTTGGAAACATCAAACATGAGAGGTGACAAGCAATCCATGAGTGTGTGCAAACAAATATACGTGCAAATGCAAATGATAGATTAGCAAACCAGATCTCACTCTTAGGTGGTTAAACCAAATATCAGGAGCGTAGGCTCTGATACCAATTGAAACACCTAGAGGGGGTGAATAGGTGATAAGGCTAATCTAATGAACTAAATGTAAAAATTAAAACTAAATTGCAACAACACTTAGTGCAACCAACGAGTGTAGCCGATTCCCCGTGAAGGGCTCTAGATTCCTCTGAATAAGAGTTGAGGCGCTATATGAAGCTCTCGTGGTCAGCACAGTGAGGCACACAAGCAAACACAACCAAGTATATAGGAATAAGTAGTATGAATCAATGCAAGACACAACACAACATATAAGATATGACAATATGAATGATGCTATGCACAATAAAGAGAGAGAGTTAGAGTCAATGAATCAAACGCAAACAACAAGATGTGTTTCGAGGTTCGAGCACCGAGCTCTACGTCCCCGCCTTCACCGAGAAGGATTTCCAATCCACTAGGAGTACCGAACTCCTCTCTCAACCAATACAACCGACACCCGGTTGGCAACCGTTTTCCTTTTGCCAACACAACCTCCGGGCTGAGGCAATACAAATGGTCTACCGAAGACCGAGTACCGAACTCCACCAATCCACTCCACCTCACACAAGAGGGAGTAACCACAATCCACCTCTACCGAAGAGGATACAAATCTAACACCAACTCCACCTCACCAAGAGGAAGTAAACCACAACCTCAACCTCTACCAAAGAGGGAGCAACCACAAAGAAAGGTTACAACAAGGTGGTATATCTCAACCACAAACCAATTTCTTTTCCCACAAATAAATGATCTTATAGAATAGGATAGAGTGATATAGCTCAAGTGGAAAACAAGTGTTTGGAAATCAAAAACTCAAAGAAAACTATTGGGAAAATAACTAGAATAAGAATACAATGAAGATCAAAAACCCAATCCCAAAGCTTTTCTTTTTCATGAATTTTCCAAACCCTTTTTGAAACAAATAGAGATGATATCTTTAAGCACCAAAAACCTTTGAAAACTTGCTAAAATAAACACTAGAGAGTAGAAATTTTGGCTCTAAAAATCTTGGAGAATAACCCATATAAATGGGGTATTTAAAGCCCCATTGAAAACTAGCTGTTGGAGCTGAACTGGCAGCTCTGGCGGCTGGCGGTCGACCAGCCGGTCGACCGCCAACGGTCATATTTTTGACCGTTGGAAGAAGCCGGTCGACCGCCCGGTCGACCGCTCAAAACCAGAGAGCAAAGCTCTCTGGCCGGTCGACCGCTCGGTCGACTGTGCCTTGAACCTGGCCAACGTGCACAAGCTTGTGCACGTCGGTCGACCGACCGGTCGACCGACTCTGGGTCCGGTCGACCGGCCCGGTCGACCGCCAGAGCCTGGCAGAAGGCAATCTGGGTCAGAAACTGGTTTTTAAATAATTCTAATAAATCCCATAAAACTTCTAAAAATCCACAAAAATAGTTTCTAACTTTATATATGATATATAATATGTGATAAAAATTTCAACACTAATATAAAACATTTTAAACCATTTTTGTTCTTATAAATATTTCCGAAAACCAAAACTTGTATTTTTTCCAAACTTAGACTTTTCAAATCAACTTTGTCCAAAACATATCCAAATATAAAAACATGATACTTAAACATTTTAAAACATGTTGTATATGGACATAGGTCCAATATACATGAAACATATACATATCATTGTTTTTGACTTTACGTATGAAAATATGTTTTGTTAAAATACAAAAGCACTAAATACATGAATAGGCATATCAGACTAAGTTTGTTTAAATAGTTGAAGCATATATGTATATAGAACATATCTAATATACATTAAACCATGTAAACTTGTATTGATACTATCTATTCATGAAAACCAATATCGGTTAAACCAAAAACCGAAAACCAATATCCAAAACATGAAACGTGTGTGTATTGTGAACTTGAGCATATCACACTATCTAATCTTTACACATGGATTTAAAACACAAACTAAAATAGGATACCGAAGTCTTCTTGTAGAGCGCCGTCTCCAAGCCGACTCGATTCAAAACTCTGTGATCCACCGAGCTAGACTCCAACGAGTGCTATAAATGATCTTTATGCTCGGGCTCTTGAATCACCATGTGAAAGGCTTCAAAACTCCTTTGTTAAAGCTAATCACCACTAACATCTTGGTTAATGATCTGAAACTAAACATCACAAGATTATTAGTAAACATAACTACATGAGTTAATCATCATCAAAACTAGAGTGGAAGACTTCTGGGTCAACAGAGAAACCCAAGCCTAGTGCTCTCTCTTTTTGAGTTTCTGACCTCTGGTGCACTATGTATAGGCAAATGAAGGTTTTGAAAGAAGAGACGAAGCCACACGTCGAAAATCAGGGAATAAGTCCCTGACAATGCCGCGTTTTGGCTGCAAGATCAGGAAACCACTCCCTGATATTTTGCCATCTGATACGTCTCGCTTCTAGGACCTTCTGTATGTGCTCTGTTCTCCATACAGCTTTCAATTCGGAATCTAATATATCTTCTAAAAGCTCTCTTTCTTGGTCTCCAAGAAATGTGGATTAATTATCTGAAAATAGGTTTAATTAAGCTCTTATTATCACTTTGCCTTTAAACTCTTGATTATCTGCAACATGGAGTAAAACACGGTTAAGAAACAATATTTTATTATAAACCGGGCGAGAAATGTGGTATGAATAATACAGAATTGGATACTAATCAATATACAAAAGATCCTCTATTATGACATACAAAATTTATATTTCTACGTGAGCCTGATGCATGTAAGGCTAACCTGAATCCAACTTGCAGAACCTCTTATCATTAATATTAGCTATCAATGAGCTAAAGATTGTTCATGATAATCTTGAATATATTGATTCAAAATTTAATTACAAAAACATTATGGTAGATTTTTGCTTGTAATAACCAAGTTGGTAGGATGCAGGCTTGGAGTTTATGTAAAAATCAAAATTCATTTGGATAGGACTTGAAGCGTTGAACCCACTATCTATCCACAAGGGGAACAACGCAAACAGTACTCTGGCGTCATAATTATGAAAATAATGATCATGTACTATTGAGTTGATTAAGGTGACAAAGCAAACAGTAATCTGGCGTCCCCTTTTTTCTTGGGAAAAAAAAAAAATCTTATTTTCATAAAAAGTTTGTTTTTTTGTTTTCAGATCGATTGCCTTGGCTTCGTCGGGGAGCTTGGAGTCGCTAATGCCTCTCCATGGCGCCATCGTCTCCACCGGTTTCAAATCCTTCATCGCCGTCGATTCCTCATGCTGACGGTGAAATGGAGGGAGCTTTTTTGATGAATTTTGATGTGGGAGACCGAGGCTCTTCAAGCCAAGGCCAGATTTTTGATTCTTGTTGCCCTCTGCTTAGTCTGTTTTGGGTTTTGCAATAATTTCTTTGTGATCGTGTGATTTATAAAATTTGTTTGCTGATAGCTCTTCTCCTGGTATGCTCCTTCTCTCTCTGTGTTTGATTAGGGTTTTGTGATATGTTTATTTCAAATCACAAGTTCAGTGCAAATGAGGGATCCGAATCAAATGGAACCGTCAGAATTTCCCCAATTGTGATCCTAATTAGGGTATTGGCCATTAAATTAGGGTTTGGATGCTTGTATTGAGGATCGAGAAGGCGGTGCAATGTTCTCTTCTTCAAGCTCGTGGAACCATCGGATAAGGCCCATCTTCTGCGTTCTCCTCTTCGCCCTCTCGCTCCTCGTTGCCGCCATCACCTTCTACCCTCCGCTGCATTCTTTTCTGCTGGCTTCTTGTCTCCCAGTTCCTCTGTCAAGTACGCAAGCAACTGTCTCTTCTTCCTCACTTGTTCCCTCTGTTATTTTCAAGTTCCAATCTTTTCCCCTTTTTGCTAGGCCGCTTTTGCCTGGGAAATCAATTATTTGGATGGCCCATAGGGTCATCGAGTGGCGGCCTTGCGATTGGTGGAAGAGTGAAGCTTTAACTGGTTAGTGGCAACGACCAGCGGAAGTAGCTTGATCTATGTGTTTCTTGTGTTCTTGTGATTTTTACTCCTGAATCCATCTCAACTGGCTTCAGTGCAGAAGATTCCATTGTTTTTTTGTTGAAATGTTGCAGCTTTGCCAACGAGAACCAGTGGCTACATTACGCTGATTGTTATGCCAGCCTCAACCAAATGAGACGCAATGGGAGTCTTTTAGGATTTAGGAGGTTCCCAGCTCTTTGTTTAGTTTGCCTATGTATATTTTTTTCGCCCCTATGTTTCTAATTATATTTGTGAAATGTAGTTATGCGATGGCATTGGGATTGCTCGCCTTTTGAATGCAACTTTGGTTTTGCTGAAATTTGAGGTTGCCACATATTGGAATGAATCCAAGTAGAGTAATGAAGAAGAGGAAGAGAGGAAGTGAATTTGATTTGCTCTAGTCCATATAAATATGGCTGATGAGAAGTTTCAACCAGTGGCTTTGCGGATGTATTTGATGTAGACTACTTTATTCAACAAACAAAAGGTTTTGTTGAAATCGTGAGGGAGTTGCCAGAAGAGATTGCATCAAGAGAACCATTCAAGGTGGACTGCAGCAAGCGCAAAGGGCTTTTTGACTATGTCGAGGCTGTTCTCCCCTCTCTCCTGGAGGCTGGAGCATCGCTATATCTCTATTACGCCAGCAATGAGCCAAAGAGGAGACAGGTAATTGTTTAAATACACGCTCTCTGCTTTGTAAATTCTAATTCCTTTTATAAATGGCATGCTTTTAGTATTTCCGACATGCAAATCGTAATTGTTGTGAATGTTATCCTTGATGCATTTGCCAATTCAACTTTTGGTTTCAAAGTGTTTGAGAACGTCTTACTTCTCTTTTATGTTATAAATGA
Organism: Agave tequilana; assembly: GCA_038442645.1. Classification (NCBI taxonomy): domain Eukaryota; kingdom Viridiplantae; phylum Streptophyta; class Magnoliopsida; order Asparagales; family Asparagaceae; genus Agave; species Agave tequilana. The sequence continues at coordinate 14,189 of JAVJIF010007217.1, forward strand.
GCACGTCAGATGACATGGAGTCCAAAAACAATGGTACCTGATAGGATTCACTTTATATATACTGATACTCTTAGTATGCTTTTACTTTTTTCTTATATTATTTGGTTCTTTTTTGCAGTATTTTAAAATGCTTATAATTTTTATTTATTCAGTTGATGTATTACAATATTTATCCTGGGGTCAAGTGAATTAATATGATGGTTTCAGATTATTTATCTATTATTACATGAATGTGATTCCATTTTGCCATTAAGCTTATATTATACCTTATAAATGGATGTAATTCCCTAGCAAATGTTATCTTCTCGCAGCCTAATCAAAATACTTTGATGTCTAGGGATTACATGAGTTATGAAGATTGGTTTGTCTAGTTGTCAATTGGCCTTGACGGTTTTATGCTAAGACTCTTTCTCTAACTCATAGTTGCCTCAACCAAAAATTTCACGACAATTCATAGAGGTTGATGTTAGATTGAAAGCTGGTAGTAGAAAGCTTGGTCAGTTGTTTCATGGCATGGTGCTTTTGACCTCAAGCAGGGATCCATGAACGACTCTATTTTGATATGAGAAGTTTGGTAGATGATTATAATGGTGGTCTAACAAATCATACTACAAACAAAGAAGCTCCTTCATTCCTTGTTTGTCAACCAATTACTCAATAATTGCCACCAACAGTGATATGAATTAACTATCTTCAATGATACAACTAGGTTATATTGCTTTGATACGTGTAGGGATGTGAGTGTCAGTACTTGGCATAATGCAGAAGGATATGGCCAACCAGAAATTAGAAAAAAAATTCCTACAATAATTTAGGGTTTTCTACTTTTGTTCTTAATATCTTCAAGTTGGATTAATTTGATGGTTTAAATGGGTACCTTAAGTAACAAGTAAGATATGTTTTATTTACATGTATTGACGTGGAACCATGAATCCGCGCGCTGTCTGTGTCACATTTATGTTAAAGGGGGTGTGGTGATTGTTCTGAATTTTAATCTAATGGTTATTGCGAAAGGTTCAACAATAAATGAATGAATCTATGACCAGGCACGTGTCCTTATTCCTTGATTTGTCAGCAAAGTAATTGCCACCACTAGTAATATGAACTAATTCTCTTCAATGCATCTAGGTTATATTGCTTAGGTATGGGTGTGAATGTTGGTGTGAGTACTGGGAATGAATGTTGGTGTCGACATCGGTGGCAGTGCCGGGTGTTGGAGGTACCCTTTGTTGGATTCTTTGACCAAAAAAGGGTTTCCATGAAATTGCTATGTAAGCACACACATATGTCACGTCTTAAATCTTCAATGTATTTAACATTTGATAGACCTGAGCTATTATTATAATAGAAGATGCCTATCTTTGACTACATCAAAATTGTGAACCATTAGTAATTACTCCATTTGTTTTCATAGACATGGTTAGCGTGGGACACTGGGATATTTAAGTTAACAATAATTCTTTATTACAGAAAATAATAGAAAATACAAACATTGGAGTTTACTTTTGGTTACTGGAGATTCTTCACTTAAAAAAATTTGAAGAATCCTAAACAAATTGGTGACTTTGTGAATAAGCATCCGACTTTGGTCTTTCACCCATAATAAAGAGTTTAGGTAACAATGACTAGGATGCAGGATCCCAGGTTTGATTTTCATTTTATGTTAATGTCAGTCCTGCCTCGTGGATCCATCTCTCAGAGGTTGGGTATAAGATCCTAGTGTGTTTACATCATTAATAAAAGGAATTTACTTCCTATGTAATTTGAAGATGGAGGTGGATGTAATTTTTAGATGGTTTTGGTTGGACCTAGCTTAGTTATAGAGGAGACTTGTTTCAGGTTTAATTTACGAAACTCTTAATACTGTTAAGTTAATATAGGGGGAAAATTTGCTTTTGTTCTTCAATCGTTATGAATTAGAATTGCCTTGACAGTTTTGTAGCGCCTGTTGCCATCCCTATCTATCTCTATCTTCTTCCTTCTTCATGGTTTAGAATCTCTAGATATCAAGTATGCTCCAATCTGATGCAAATCATGGAAGTGAAAGTTTGATCATCCATTTGGATATGCATCAGATATATGACAGGAGAGACACATCTAATGTTATATCCATTTCTGTTACCATATTTCTCTTTTGTTTTCCCAATTTTCAGAACGTGTAAAACATGCAAAGGAGGCTGACAACTTATACTTCTTGGCACTTGTGACTTGTGAGTACCATTGCTAATTGATGCATTTTTAAAAAAATCTTGCAAGTTGTATATTAACTGATATTGTTGGGAATATGTATAAAGATATAAAATTACATTCCAAAATAAAATGATGATGATATGGAAATGAAATTTTGTTTTCAAAGGAAGTTGCACAATGTCGTGCAATGCCACAAACTGAAGCGAATCTAAGATGTCAAATTGACAAAGGAACAAAATTAATGGTATGGTAAGGATTATTTCCCTGGCACTAAGCCATTGAGACATAATTTTTCCCACGCGGTAAAATCTCCAAAATCTATTAGAAGCTCTAGGATGTGCTAAGACAGACCTTGAGATGTGGAATATGTTGTGTAATGAGAAAACTATAGGGTTGAGGATGGGCTGTAAACGGGTCGGATTCAGATCGGGTTCATACTTTACCTGAATCCGAATCCGATAAGGATATTGTCCATCCAAGTCTGAATCCGAATACGTTAAAACAGAAGGATCCGAATCCAATCCATACCCGACAAGAAACTCGGGTCCGGAATCGGATCTCTTGATTCAACATCCATGGAAGATGAGAAAAAAAGAGTGAATTGGAAACTAAGAGAGGGTGAGAAGAATATAGAACTAAAGCAAGTGTAGCTTTTGACTTTTGATTAAACAACCATGGACGGAGTGAAGATGAATAGACACTTGGTTTCCAAGGAGCTAAACATTCAACATTTAGCAGGACTCATTACTGTTTTGTTTCCATTTTTCTTCTTCTTAAAAGGGGATTACATTTGAAAATTGGAGAGGGACTCATGGGAAGATGATGATATTTATTACTGGGAAAAGAGAAAGGGTTAAATTTGAAAATTAGAGAGGGATTCATGGAAAAATGATGACATTTATTAATGGGGAAAGAGAAACACTAAGCAGTTCTATTGGGGCTGTACATAATTGGGTTGGGTTTCTGGTTATAGGGTTCAGTTATCATAAAATCTGAATCCAACCGGAATCTAAATCGGGTTTTAAAATATGCATTAAAATCCAACTCGAAATCAATTTTTTCGCACCCGAATCCGATAATACAACATTTTTTCAGGTCGGTTTAGCGGGTTACCATGTACCTTTTACAGTCCTAGTTGAGGAGGGAAAAGTAATTTGTAAGCTTTATTTAACATTATATCTTTGCTTTTGGTTTTGTTCTCTCTTATAAGATTTTTTTTTTTTTAGCACATTATTGTCCACACCCAATGTGATACTAAGCATTTTTTATGAAATAACCAACTTAAAGATTAAAAACAATAATGAAATGGAAAACATAATAAATTTATTCCAAACATGCATGATCTGCAAGGTGGACCAAGTTATATGGTTATTTAACTTTTGCTAAGATAAATCCAATAAATTCCCCTTTAAAAGGTGAGATTTCAAAGTAACACCAAAGCAACAAAAGACATTTCTGTGAATAAGATTGTTTGTGAATTTTCAAAATGACAAAAGATAGTTTAAACTATGTGTTCAATTGGTGCTATGTAGCATTTGCTTTGACTCACCTTATTTTCCGCTTTATGACTCAAATCCATTACAAATTCTAATACGTAGACCGACCTCTCAATAAAGTCACTTTGCTGCAATATGCAACTTTATTCGGCATGTCTGAGTTATGTATACCCTTAAATTCTGTCTTATTTATCATTTGTCACAAAAGTATAGTTTTCAGCATTGTTGTCTTTATGTATGTGGGCTTATCCATATGTATATCTTGGCTGGTTCATTGTTGGATCTTTTGTTTCAAAAGTTGAAATTTCTTTCTCATGAACTATAAGACTCAATCAACTTTATAGATCATGAACCTTTTGGGTTAGATCTATTATTTTATGCTTTTCTCTATTTTTTTTCTTTTTTATGTTGGTTATTCATAATATAGTTAAGTCCCACATCAAGAGTAGGTGAATTCTTGTCAAACTATTTTTTTCTATAAATGAGTCAAAAGTAGAGGAAAAGACATAATTTTATAGAACTTATAAGTTGTGTTAGATCTACAAAGGTAAATCTTTATAGGCACTGAAAAACGTCTTTATTCATTATCAAGAGAAATGCAGAGTATAAGTTACATAAATCCATTAGAATATGTTCCTTATATAGACCATACAAGAGTAAATTCTATCCTAACTATGACTCCAAATACTGCCAGAATTCTAAATACCCCAAATACTATAATCTATATACCTATTATATCTAATATTTCCCCTTGAACTCACGATGGTATGGTACTGATAGTTTGTCAAGAAAATTAAAAAATAAGAAATAAAACAAACTCAAACTATTCTCCTTTGGGATATGAAACAAACTCAAACGATCCTGGTTTGGCAACTGAAATGAACTCAAATGGTTCTCCGATACGATCTCAAATAAACTCAAACGACTCTCTCTTCGGATCTCAAATGAAGTCAAACGATCCTCTCTTGGGATCTCAAACGAACTCAAATGTGATATTTGTTGTTGCATGGTGCAGGTGCTAAAGGCAAATTACTCAAAACGAGTTACTGAAAAATCAAAGCAGAATCCAAACAAATATTCCTCTCATCTGCATAAGTTGCAAAATCTAGAGCTGCAGAAAGTGGAAATATCCTGAGTTGTTTCAACGAAAAAAAGTTAAAAGAACACGAGTTACTGTAAAATTTGAAAAATGGAAAAAAATATGCTAGATTTTTGAATTTTGAATTTTTTTTTTTGTATCCTATCAATACATGCATTCTCTTTTTTAGATATTTTTAGGCTTTAAGTTTAATCAAATATTTAGATAGATTTGATTATATTTCTTTTAATTAGGATTAGTTTAAAGAAAGATCTTGTCAAAACTTGACATTTATTTACAATGAATTATTTAACAAACAAATCTCTATAGTTTATTATGCCTTAAGTTGGTCTTTCTTCACTTTAGTTAAGGTTTTTTTTGTAAGTAATGATACTTTCTTTTCATGTAATCAGATCATGAGAATTATGAAGTGTTTATGATTTTATGGTGTGATGTCATTTCCTTTTTGGTGGTGCGAGGTGATTTTGATCGTGGTCTCAGGCCGCATGTCGTGTAAAGCCACTTATTTTATCTTCTATTTCTTTTGTCCTTAATTTTTTGCTTCTGCTTGTGTGTGCTTTGATATCAAATGCTGGGGAACAACAGCATGCACAAGCAAAAGAAAAAAAAGGAAAAATAAAAGAAGAAAAATACGAGATGAAATAAATGGGCCTTGTACCACGATCAATATGGCCTCCCACCCAAAAAAGAAATGACATCACACCATGAAAGAATAAACACTTCAAAATTCACATAATCTATGATCTGATTATATGATAAAAGCATCATTTTTTATAATAAAACATTGACTTAAATCTAAAAATAACTTAAGTTCTAAGGAACTAAAGAAATTTGTTTTATAAATAATTCATCCTAAATAAATCTAAAAGTTTGAAAGACCTTTCCTAAAAATAATCCTAGTAAAAAGAAATCTAATCAATTTTTTTCAAAAGATTTGATTAAACTTAGAGCTTAAGATGCATCTAAAAAGAAAATGCCTTTATTGATAGGTTACAAATAATTAAAAAAAAACCGTAAAACATTTCTTTCTTGTTTTTTTCAATCTTTTACAGTAACTCATTTTTTACCGTACTTTTTCCTTTGAAACAACTCTGGATATTTTCTCCTTTGATGCTGTCCTACACCAGTACGTGTCCTAATTTTTTTTGTTTGTTCTTATAGCATTTCGTGAATTGCATGGTTCGTTACCATCTTTTGAAGTCATAACGAAACGAACACATTGAAATATCACAATGACTACCTTTTCAAACATTTTAAATAAATGGATTTATAAAATCCCAAACTAAGGTATCTCCTAAACCTTTTAGGAGCAGCTTAGCAGGTGGACAGGTTGATTGGCCAAGTTATCATGATATCCACATGATTCACTGATTTAGATGTGTCCCTTTGGCAATGGAATCCGATCTTAAATGCTGAATCCGTGGATTTTTCGACAGTGTATGAGATTTATTTTCAGCATCAGCTCGAACTGCTTGCCTAACTTTTAAGTTGACTTGAATAGAAATAATAGACAAAGTAAGGACTATGTACCAACTCCAGAAAAGAGAGAATGAATCTGTGGTGGATACGAGACACTAGTTATTTTCATGTACCTCCAACAAGCAGAGACCATTTTACCATCTCCCACAGCAAGTGCATAGTTCTAAATAACCTAAATATGTTAGGATTTAGAACATTTTTTATTGTTAAGAAAATTTATATAACTAGCTTTATTTAGTTTAGATATTGGGCTGTGTATCTCATTTGGAGAGGTAATGAAATATTAGATTGTTTAGATGTTTCCCTTTGAAAAACTTATGGTTGTAGTTGCAGCCTTTCAAATGAGCTTCAGATGATAAGCATTAATAGGCAGTCAGAAGAAACACAATACCATTGGTTCAGCTGGGAATAAACATCAATTTTGATCCTTAAGCAGCGAATGTTACATTCATTTACTTTTGAGGCGTATTTTACTATGTGTGCATATTATCCATTAACCGAAAAGGTAACCTAGACAAGTCATAAGCAATGGTGATATGAATAAACTGATAAATAGGATGGGTAGATTATGAAACACAGAAAGTTCACTATCTACAGTTACATTGTAAAGCTTCTGAGCCATGGACATCAGATCCTATAAGAAGTTCTTATATGGTTATGCCCACTGTTTTAAATATCGACCGATATACCGGTATATCGGCCGAGATACTGGTATTTTATTTAATACGATATGGTAAATGTAAAATTTTACCGGATATCGTTTTGGACCGATATGAGCCGAATATCACTGCGTGGATGACAGTGATATATCGGCCAATATCCGAGATGAAAATTTTTGATATTTCGCTGTATGACGCATTTGAGGAGCTTCTACAAACGCATTTGAGGAGTTTCTACAAAAAGTAAGTATCCCCTATGAGTTTATGATCCTAAATTTACTTTAAGTAGTTTCATATGATTTATATAAGCAATCACATGTATATTCTTCATCCGGTATGGCGTCTGACTTGACATCCGGTATTTAGTACCATATCGCGATATATCGCCCCCATTGATATATCGCCGATATTCAATACTTAAAACACTGGTTATGCCCTAAAGTAAGCAACATAAAAATCTAACACAAGGTCGAGGTTTACTTATAGTAACCGATCCGAGTAAGTATTGGCTTTATACCTATGCCTGTGGTCCATAGTTCAAAGTCGCGATTTCGGTTGCCGACTCAGCGGGCACTGAGACGCATTGGTCGCAGCATCTTGGATCGGTCTCGGGCGATAACGCAAAACGCTATATACAAAGCTCAAAAAAATCTGAAAAATCACGACAAATTTAAAAAAAATGCAGACGTCAATAAGTATGTATCACATGTTCAAAACATATCACCTAATGCACTAAACATAAAAAGAACATAAATACGCACGTCGTCGGTATAAACATATTAAAATACATGCATAATATCGTAAATTTCACAAAATACATTCATAAATACATGCTAATATAGTCATTTTCACATTGTATTACGATGAGACACAAAATCATCATCGTAATTATCCCTACAATAAGTAGAGGAATCGTTACTAGTGTTCGTAGATCTCTTGAGTTGCTAGTCTGATGTCAAACCCAAACCCTTGCATATGACTTTCAAGACTGTGATAACCCCGCGAGTAATTATCATGTCCACTTGAATAATCTTTGCTATAATTTGGATTTTGTGTGGCATAATAATTTAGATTCATCGATATAGTACCGTCTCGTTGGCTTTCACCAACACAATAAGTCCTTCCATGAGCACCGTTGTTGTCCTCATTATTGTCATGACCGCCATCAATGCCATCATCGTCATCATTAGTATCATCACCATCTTCACCATCATCACTAATAGAACTAGATAAAATCTTTACATATTCACTCTCATTATCTGTTTCTCTTATATCTCTACTTTTCTCAGTATGACGAATACCTTCATTGAAGAGGAAGAACTTTGAAATGACTTTTTCAACTTTTTTAACTCTTCGATGAGAACATGTTTTTGATTGTTTTCTGTTTTGATGAAAACATTTAATGATCAATTCTTTTTGCAGATTCTATACTTCTAAAAATTAAACATATCTAATTAAATTAAATTTAAATTATACTAGATCTATATTTTCAAATTAAATTTAAAGTATATTAGATCTATACTTTTAAAAAATGATATGTTAAATTAAATTAACTTAATTAACTAAATTAATTACTTAAATTTACTAAATTACCAAGTTAAGTACTTAAATTAATAAATTTAAATTAACTACTAAATTAACTAATTTAAATTAGCTACTAGAGAGAGACAAAGAGGGGAGAGGAGAGACAGAGAGAGTGAGCTCACAAAAAGACAGAGAGTGAGTTCAGAGAGAGAGGAGAGAGAGGCAGAGGGTGTGAGAGGCAGGGAGGTTAAAAAGAAAGACAGAGAGATAGCAGGTAAGACCGTAAGAGAGAGGGAGAGAGATCGGAAGAGAGAGGGAGAGAGACTTGAGAGAGAAGAGAATGAGAGAAATCAGGACAGAGAGGGAGAGAGAGAGACTTGAGAGGGGGAGAGAGTGAGAGAGACCGGGAAGAGAGAGGGGGGGCGAGGGAGAGTTACCTGCATGGTGAGGAATCGTGCGAATGGAGGTAGTCTCGCTGGCGAACAACGACGACAGAGGCGATCTCGCGGTGGCGAGCTGGATCTGGATTGGGGATCTTTCGATTTCCCCCTCTTTTAAAACCCAGCCTCATGGGTCTACAGTAATTTTTGCTGACTCGGGGATGACTCGCCCGTGACTTGGTCGACTCGGCCGAGTCAAGCCAAGTCGTTTCATGACTCGGCCGAGTCAGCCTCGAGTCGTCCTAACTCCTCCCCAATCTGCTAAATCGGGTCTCAGTTTCATCGCGGCGAGCTCCGTTGCGGAGACGACTCGGCCGAGTGAAGACCGACTCTGCTGAGACTTTGAACCCTGTTGTGGTTAAACACCAAACAAATATCTGTAGCTGGTTTTAACTTGTAAACAATAAGATCCATGATAGAGCAACAAATAGAATCACCTATTCTGGAAACTACATAAATAGGATTTGAGAAAGATCTGAAGTTAACCCCACTTGCATAAGAGTGACCACACACACATGCTAGTACTAGCTGGCTGATTTCCACTTAAAGCTCATAATGCTCAGATCCCCAGGCTTATATTGGTAAGAATATGTTTTGGAGAGGTGACCATGCACATGATATATAAAGCTATGCAACAGAGTACTCACCACAGGCATGTATTTTGAAAATGCATAAAGTTAATAGTAAACATGCGATGGACTAATCAAACATGTATTGTTATGTATTAATCCTCATATAAAATTATTAGATACCTCCAAAGCATGCATTAACATACTAAACATGGGAAAAATCATTCTTTAATGTTATCAACAACCTAAGCGTTCTGTAGAAGCTGCAATAGGGATAGCATATAACAACAGTAAACTTCTATTATGAAAAAAAATAGCTACAATGTAGTTTTATCATATAGTAACAAAATTAACATGACATGCAGTTTTCACTGTGTACAGGAACAGAACGAGAACTCATTTCTTGGGGGGCTAAAGAAGAGTAATGATCATTTAAAAAAAAAATCATAAACAATTAAACTTAAAAAATACATGCGAAGTGATGACAGGTTTAGGAAGAAAGACACGAATTAGGTCACTTAGAGCGCAAAACAAAATTAAATAATTAAAAGTAAAGAAACATAAAATTAAGTGATGGCAAGTTTAGGAAAAAAGACATAAATGAGGTCATTTTAGTGTTGTTTTGTGCTCTTTCATATAGTCGAAGTCATCAATTGTTGTCTCACTAGAAGAACATTTAGCAATTTCCTCTCTGATATATCCAATTAAATATCTCATAGAAACTCATCCTCTATCTTGTTTCTAAGTCTTCTCTTGACAATTTTCTTATCTAAGAATGGATGCTCCATCAACAGTTAGAATGGAGGAGTCAAGACCAGTTATATCAATTGGTTATTTATTGTCGAATAACTGGGTGAACAATAAGATTGGGTAGTTGGATTGGATCTCTTTTTTTTCTTCCTGTACAGTGTATCTAATATCTCATTTTAAAATTTCTACAAATTATTTCTGCAAGAAAAAACTTTACATTAATTAATTGCTAAATAGAAAGAAAATAATTATCAAAGAGGAAAAATTGCTTATTTAAATCAAACATTTCCTTATTTGTTGCTGAATAACTGGGAAAATTAAGATTGGGTGTTGTATATGAGAAGTAACTCTTATTTTAGTTTCTACTTTCTTATCTTTTTTCTTGAGGTTGTAGTAGAGGGGAGGGGTTTAATTTCTTTCTCTTGTTTTTTTTTTTTTTTTTTTTTGGTGAAATTGAAGAGGGTGGGAAGTTCTGTTTTCTGTTGGAAGAGAGTAATTAGATAGATCTGATTAATTAATAGTTATTATGTCTAAAACAATTTCAATTCAAACTTGAATTGCACTAGAGGTATCATTACCTTTTAAGGAATCCTATTTATGATAAATAACTGACAACAATTTTTAAGAATTTCTTTATAGTGGGGTATTTTAACAAATGCATCTCTGGGGTCGCTGGGCATTTAAGTGGTGCCAAATTTTGCATCTGAGTTTTATAGGAAATAAAAGGATTTTGAGGAGTGTTAACTTACAAAAGACTACATCTTTATTGATGTTAAGGAGGGACTTTATAATTTAATAACTCTACCAATTAAGTAGTTACTACTATATCTAACATCTCCCCTGAAACTCATGATGGATGACATCGATAGTTTGTCTAACCAAAAAAAAAAAAAAAAAAAAAAACCAAATGCTGAAACTATTAAAAAACTAATTGCAATATTGAACAACTGAATTGTTGATTCAGATGTTGAATTGATGCTGAACTAAAGAAAACCAATCTAAACAACTAAGATGATCACAATTGGGATCTAAAATGACCTCAAATGTCCTCCTTCGGAATCCAAAGCGAAGTTAAATGATTTTCTCTTGGGACCTCAAACGAACCAAAGGATTCTCCCTTGGGATATCAAACAAAAACAATTCTCTCCTTGGATCTCAAACAAACTCAAATAATTCTCTCTTGGGATCCTGATTGTTTCTTGGGATCTTACAACACAAATCCAATAATCAAAAGCCCTAAAATGAAACTGAAGGACTTCTTTAGTCGCCTTGAAGGATATCTTGAACAATGTTGATTGCCTGTACATAAACAGAACTGATCAATATAAGTAGAATTAAATTCAAACGGGACTCACCAATGCGTCTGACACACCCTAAAAATTAGGGATATTCCTCTGCATCACTGAAATCAGCTTCTGATACACTAATCACTGTTAAAACAGTTTCAGCCATCCAATCTAGATTTTACTGCTGAACTGCTCCCAACTCTGAATCAAAATCTGAATTTGAAAAGTAATCTGAAGCTGAAACTTTTTGATGAATTGCAGAAAACAAATTGCCAAAAGCAAAAAATAGTGAAGAAAGAATTGTTGAAGAAGAAAATCCTAAAGACAAAGATGAATTAGAGGAAAATTTGACCATTAGTATCATGATGAACGGTACTTGCAATGAACACTTTTGATAAACAGTACCATGGTGAACAATAACATTTTTTTTGGTGGGGATGGGGGCTCTGGGAAGGAAGAAAGAAAAAAGAAAAGAAGTGAAGAAGAAAGAAGGAAGATGGCGAGGGCAGGTCACGTGGTGGTTTAGATTTGGTATAAAGCACAAGGCTCCGATTTCATGTTAAATTGCAAATGACTGCATCTTCATAAATATTAGAAAGAGTTACAAAATACTACCTTTACTATTATAGCCACAACTTTTTTGGTTGAAATTCTAATTTGCTTGTGATTCACGTCCGTGTCACGTCCAAACCAAATCTATCCCTTTATTTACAAACTATTAACAAATCCGAAATCTAGCCATACATGTATATTCTTATCTCAAAAAGAAATTTAAAAAAATAGCATTTATTAGATAGAGACAAGAGTTGAAGATACATATCCCTCTTAATGAATATATATCTAAAATTTCTCACTGTCACTAATATCTCTCTCTCATCCATATGTCAAAAGAAAGTGAAATAAAAAATGTCACAACACCCTAAAATCTAGCCATAACATTTACATACATACTCAAAAAAAAAAAATCTAGCCATAACATTTACATCCATACTCAAGAAAAGTTTGAAATAATTAAAATGCAATATTTATTAAGGATCTCTATTTTTTAAAAAAATGAATAAAAGAAAGAACATTTATTATGATACTTTTATCAAAAAAATAAGATGGAAAGTTTTTTTTTTCATTCAAGATTGAAATTCTCTAGAATCAAAGCAAAAGGTTTATAAAAAAGGTAAAAAAAACTTTTGATAAATTTTATTTTACATCAATTCTATTTTTATTGCATGTGCGTAGCATGTGGCCAAAATCTAGTTATATATAGCCATGAGTAATCCTCTCATCATATAGACCCCAAACCTACTCAACTATGACTCATTGTGATACTAGGGCCCAATAAGACTGCAAATACTATTTAAGGCTTTATAACTGAATAACTCTACCACTTAACTAACTTCTATTATATCTAACAAGGAGTTTGGTGTGTGTGGGGGTGTGACAACCCTTGCCCCCATGTTTCCTTAATTGTAAGACTGACAAGATTAATAAGCAATGACATAACTTACATGACTTCTGAATATAATTAAGCGATCCTATTGTTGATTAGTCAACTATAAATGAGAAGTTTGACAAATGTTAACATAACTCTTATTGATATTAAAAAGAGTCACATAATACAATTATATATAGCCATGAGAAATTCTTTCTTTATATAGAAGTTGTATCCACTCAACTAATGACTCATTGTAATTCTAGGACCCTACAAGACTGCAAATACTCTTTAAGACTATAATTGAATAACTCTATCAATTAACTAACTGTACTATATCTGCAGGGAGTTTGGTGTGCGTGCATGTGTGCAACCCTTGCTTGCGTGCATGTTCCCTTCTTTGATTGTAGACTAATATGAGATTAATAAGCAATGCCATAACTTACATGACTTCTCAATATAATTAATCAATCCTATACTTGATTAGTCAACTATGAATGAGAAGTTTGACAATATTAACATAAAAAGCTATAAGAAGCCATTTTACAAGTTTTGTGGAAAAATGGCTAAGTTGATTAATCATTTGTTGTAATATTATATAAAAGTGAGCCATAAACAAAAATCATTTATTAGGAACATCTAACTTTCATCAAAAGCCTAGACATCGAACATGGATATTTTAGCACATATGCAAAACCCAATTGCATTGGCAGGAGATGTGCAAGCATTCCCAAACTATATTTATTTATTGCTAAAAAAATCAACAGTTCCAAGTTTATGCGACATAGTCCATCTTCGGAAAGTGTTGTAAGAGAAATCATGAATTATGTTGGGGGTGTCTGGTTTTTGGGGGGCGTTGTACCTTGCCAGGGTAGAGAGTAAGGCTATAGAAAAACTTCAGCCCTTTTCAGCTGAGAGAGCTAGAGAGGGAAAGAAGAGAGGTTGGCCACCTTGCTAGGGAAGAGAGTGACGCTGAACATAAATATCAACTAAACTATAGGAGAGGGAGTGTTTTCCCTCTCACATTTGTCTCGAAACCCAAATAGAGAGGGGTATCAAATGGTTAAACATACAAAGGGGTAGTGAGTTTTTGATATAGAATTCTTCTTATTAATTTAATCAACTAGCTGATAGATCAAGCCTTGATATGGAGATGTGTCCAAACAATCATAGCCAAGTGAACTTAGACATTTTTGAAGCTTTAGTATCAGTTGGAGATTGCCATCAAACCAAATGATCCTACTTCTTTAGTTGGATTTATAACAACTACTATTTCATCGAACTAAACAACCCACAAAAGCATTGAGGCAATAAAGAGAGGACAAGTAACAATAGTGGAAAGGATACTTTGTCCTCTTCCTTTAGCAAACCACGAATATCATCATGGTAAGAGGTTATTGGTGTGCATGCTGCAGAAGTATGAGCCTATAACAATTTTTTTATAGCTTTGTTCTCCAATTGTTAGTCTAAGACGCTCCCTTCTTTACAAACTGCAGTGAATAAAGGCGAGGCAACCAAGTGTTTAATGAATTCACTTATGGAATTTTAAGAGCTCTACCTCGAGGAAGCGTAAAACCTCTTTAGTCTCTCTTGTTACACAAGAATCTCAAAATATATTAGCAAATCAATCTTAACACGAAAGTTACAGCTTAATGGAGAATCAAGAAAAATGACTAGCAACAATTGGTATTAGAGCTAAACGTGGCTTAACGGCTAAAAGCCTGGTAGCTCAATGGAACATACTCACTGAGCTGGAGGAGCTTCTTACAAGGCTCGAATACAAGTTAAAAGGTCGGACAAGGTAGAAGAGGGCCTTGAAAACCTCATATGCAAGTTCAACTAAATGTTGCTAGCACTATAGCTCGACAGCCAACTCTTGGCTACCATCTCGATGCTTCCTCTTGTGTTGGCACTACTTCTAAGGCAATGCCGAAACTCCCGACACCGATCCTTAAGGATCATGCCCTTGAACAAACTCTCCTTTCCAATTCCACCATCAACCCAACACATTCACCATGCTTCTCCTTTACTTGATCAATTTGCCCGCCTCATTCTTCAACACACTACTACCCAGTTGTCACATATCATTTAACTCATCACTGGCCGTCCGCGTATCAATAGGGAGTGTCCCATCAAGAGGTCACCACCACCACCATCCCTACCTTACCCGTAAGTTTGGTTTACAAAGACTTGGAACATAGGAAAGAAAATAGGCTTACATTTGGAGGAAGTCAAAATTTTTAATTGAAAAGATTGACAATGCGTATATGGGTTTGACCTATGGATTTAGGCCTTGATGCCAAGGACTCGATGGAAACTCGTGACTCCGTAACAAGAGCGGGGAGGGGGGGGGGGGGCAGGGAGCTGGTCTTTGTAGAAAGTCCATTTATAGAAGAAGAAACATCATTATCATCAACTCACCCCACACCACTCTCATGGACGCTGGTGTGACTCACTAAGATCTTGATGACAAGGTCTTAATTGACAAGGGGAGTATCGTCACCAACCCACTTAGGTAAACTCCAATTTGGTCCACTCAACCCATCTTTAATTTAGTTAGTTTAGCTTAGTTTTAGACAAATAGAAAAAAGTTTGTCGATAGTTGTAGGTTAATTGAGCTAGTTAGTTACCCTTAGTTTTAGATAAATATAATAAATTGTAAGTCTAAGTAGTTGTACCATTAGTAATAACTCAGGTAATCAAGATAGTCAGCGTAGCTATCTTTGATTAGAGCATTTAGGATAGATGCAAGTATGGTGATTGTAATTAATTAGGGTATAATAGTGGTAGTAGTTAATTAGTTTTGATAGCCTAGTAACTTGACAAAGTAATAGTAATTTAATAAGCTTAGATATGATGATTAGTTGCAAGTAGAAAACATTTTGCTGAATTGTGCTTGGGCTTGGATTATTTGGGCCTCAAAGAATTCATCATAGGTCTGGGTATGTTAAGGGGTTAATAATTCATCTTGGACTTGAGGGCCCAAGAGAGTTGTCAAGACCCACCTTAAAGAGGAATGGCTAGATGAACCAGTCATGTCCAGAAAGCCCATAAGATGGGTGCAAAAGGAGAGCTGTAACAGAGAGGACAGACAACAACAATGGTGAGGGCCACTTTATCTTCTTTAGCAAACCACAAGCTCATCATGATACAAGGTTGTTAGGGCATATGCTAAAGAAGTGCAAGCTTCTACCAAAAGTTATAATTTGTCCCTAATCACTATGTAAGCTTTGTTCTCTCATTGCAACACCGAGAAGTCTTACATGTACTTTATAATTGCATTGAATAGAAGAAGAGACACAAGATGCCAAAGTTTTGATGAATTCCCTTTTGGAGATCCAGGGGGAGCTCTCCCTCGAAGAATATTAAAACCCCTTTAGCATCTCTTATAGCTGGAAAAATCCCAGAAAAAGAACCCCAAAATGAGCCTTATTTCTACACAAATTCAGCTTAACAATTATTAAGAAAAATGCCTAGTTTCCAAGTGAACCATTAAGATTTCTGGCCGCTCATATTTTTTTGTTACTCCTTTATTGAATATATCTCTTAATTTGCTTTTGCACCACTATTCCTTGAGGGCCTTCCCGCGCTCTATCTTCGAGTTGGTATTTGGGATTAATATTTAGCAAGAAATATCATTTTTATATGTTGGCAAGGACACCACAAGGGTGGCTAACAGTTGTCAACCCCACTTGTGACGAACTTCATAAAATCCATTTATTTCTTATATAAATGGGATCCGAAATTAGCACACACTAAAGTACTCGGTCCCCCACCCCAACTATATGGAACCCACGTGAACACCAACCCCTCAAAGAGATACATTTTATTCAAATAGGGTTCTCAATTGAAAGAAATCCTAAAAAGTTTAGTTTCTTAAGAAAAATAATGATTTCCCTAAACGCGATCCAATGATTTGAATTATGTTTATAGATATTATAAACAAAAACTAGTCAAATTTATCTAATTACTCACTTTTCACCTGCCAGACTAGGGGTCTGTTTGGTTGTCGTAACTGGCCGTAATTCATAGTTGTAATTGGTAAAGTCTTTTACAATTGTAAATGAGTTACATGTATGCAAATTTTACGGTGTTTGGTTGATAATATAAAATTGTAAAGTGGGAAAGTGTATTGTACTTTACGGTGTTTGGTTGTCGTAATGTATAAGTCGTAAGTGAAAAAGTTGACCACAAAATTAGCTATTTGGTAATTTTAAAAGTTTTAATACTGCAAATAAATATTAAAAAGTTAAATATTAAAAAATTTTAATATTAATATAAAAAATAATACAAATTTGTATGACCACAAAATTAACTGTAACTTGGCTGTAAGTGAGTGGTAACTGGGTTGCAAGTGAGTGTTAGTTGAGTTACGTAAGTCTTTTACGAATTACGGTCCAAACAAACGCCGTAGTTGTAACTGGGTAGTAAGTCATTTACGAATTACGGAGTTTTACGCGAAACAAACGGCCCCTAGATGGAACTTCCTTGCCTATGTCTCCAACTCTACATACAAAAGAAAAAAGAGAAGTAAATGACCCCTCTTTTTTCTAGCGACTCGCAAGAAGGAAAAATAGGAACAAAGAAGAAACCAAATAAGAGTTACTTCTTAGACACGTCGCCCAATCTCATTCTCACAGTTATCAACAATAAATAATCAATTGCGTGATGATTCAAATAAGAAACTTCTTTCTCTTCTACATTTAATTTTGTTCTATTTTCCAACTAATTTGTAGAAAGTTTTCTTTTTAAGAAAATAATTTGTGGAAAATTCTAGAAATAACATATCATATACGCCGCTAGACTACAAATATATCTCTCAACCCTCATCATAACTTTGAAGTTATGGTGTAATAGCAAGGGTTTTAATATGATATTAGAGCAACATAGCTTCAATTCTCATCGGGCGTGCATTTAAAAAGTGGATTTAGAAAAGGAAAACACCATTGAGCAAAAACCCACGTTTCGGCCTATAAAGCGGGCTGTTGACCTATGGGGGCGTGGTAGAATATAAATATATGACTCTTAACCTAATTATACTTTTGGAATTTTGTGTAGTGGCAAAGACTTCAATATAGCGATATTAATGAGAAGAAGGAAAGAGAACCAATCAAGATATCGAATTTTATCGTTCACCTAGCTATTTGACAATAAAGAAACACTACAACTAGTTCTAAGTGTACCCATCTCAATAGCTAAGACACATTGAGCACTCTCAGATATGAAAATTGTCGAAAAAGAAAAGAAAAGATGAAGGATGATTTTTAAGAGATTATTTAATTGTCTACATCAGGAAGGAGATCACTAAAGCTTTTCTACTGAATATATAATTGATGACTTTGGCTTTATGGAAAAGAGCAAACTAGCACTAAAATGACTTGTATCTTTTTCGAAATGGATTTAATTGAACAAAAATCCATAATTTCTGATTCAAGACATATAATTGATGACTGAAGCCAATACAACAAATCTCCAGTATGCGGATATACTAACTCATGAAACTAGGAAGCGAGAAATAATAAATTTTGAATTAAAGAGGGTGGCATATCTTCTTGTTTCTCTTGAACTTTGGAAGCTTGAATTCTCTCTTTGATGAGGAAGTGTTGTAGTAAGCTTAGGAGAGTGATTGTTCATAAGTGATGGAACCTTAACCCCTTTTATTCCTTTTCGTCAAAGAAATAAAGTGCAGTTCCAAAAAGACCTGCTACATTCCACTTAATGACAAGTATGTCCCTCCATATAAACAACTAATTAAATAATTGGGATCAAGTGAATCACTGCTAAAACATATTCCAATTGTGCAATTACAATATATTAGGTGTGATTCTCTAAGTAAAAACTCTGATACTAAAATTTGAAATGACTTAAAAGGCCAGAATACTAACAAATGTATCAATGAACTTTTCAACAAACACAAACCCAAAAAGTGCCGATATCGGCACCCATCAGATCAAGGCACCCGCTCAAAGTGATGAAGGCACCCACCAAACTTTAAAAATTGGCCAAATTACCTCCTTTCCCTCTTCCTTCCAGCCTCCCCCTCCCCTCGCCCCATCCCCGCTGACGTCCTCTCCTGCCAACCTCCCTTCCCTGCATACCTTCCCTCCCCTCGCCCCTCCCTCTACTCCCTCCTCGCCGACCTCCCCTCGTCCCCTTCCCCAATGACCTCCTCTTCCCCTCTCCCCTCGTTCCCTTCCCCACCGACCTCCTCTTCCCCTCGCCCCGAGGGGAAGAGAGGAGGGGAGGGCGGCGAGGGGATGAGGGGGTAGGGCAGGGAAGGAGGTGAGGGGGTAAGGGGCTTGCCGCGTAGAAGGGGGAGGGCAGCCCGCCGAGGGGGGAGGGAGGGAACCGCCGACAGGGGAATAGGGAGAAAGGTGAGGAAGGAGTTGTAATTTTCACTAATGAGTAGGGATATTTTGAAACTTTTCATGAGGTTAAATTTGTCCACTCAAAAAATGGATGAGCCATGATTTTTTGGTGGGTGCCTTAATGAATTCAGTGGGTGCCGATATCCGCTCCCCAAATGTTATTGTTGTTGGAAAATGAATTGCCGTTATTAGGGGCTAATTATTTATGGATAACTGGGACTCACTAAATCATTTTGGTGGGGACCATCTAATGTCTTTGTTTTTAGTTAGTTATGTAGTTGATTTATTTTATCTTAGTTTGTTTTAGTTAGTTTTTTAGTTGGGTTATTTTATCTTACTTTGTTTTAATTGGTTATGTAGTTGGTTTGTCTTATCTTTAGTTTGTTTTAGTCTGTTAGTATAGTTAGTTTATTTTATCATACTTTATTTTAATTTGTCCGACGACCACCCTACAACCCTCCTACACTGCTGCAACAACGCCACGACCGTCGAAGAACCCCAGATCCCGCATCGACCTCGTCTACAACTCCTCTCATCGTCTTCATCAGATCTCAACCACCACATCCTTCGTCGTCTCGTCGATCAGATCCAATAGCCAACATTGCATCCAACCGTCGCACTGCCTCGTCCATCGCGATCACGACCGATATCTTCTGCAGATCTCGTCAAGTGAGATCTTATCTTCACTGAGATATGTCACCCACCTCTTCGTCGTTGCCACCATCGTCACCGTCAGAAGCCGCCATCATCGCCATCTAATAGGGTACGAAACCCCAGCTGTGATCGGGAGAGGTAAATCAGTTAACGGGTTGTGGGTTTAAAACTTTCAAACCCGAATTCACGTTGTTATTGGGTTTAAGTTGTTAAACCCGCCAAGTGAACCCGACCCGTGATTGAATCCGACTCGAGATCCAACCTTCTTTAAATCGGGTTCGGGTCCAACTAAGACTCGTTTGTAGCTAGACCCGAGCCATTGCTGATGTTAGCGGCTCATAGCTGATGTCATTGGCTCGGCCGAGCTGGCTCGAGCCAACACTGAGATGCCACTGACGTTCGCTGACGTCAGCCGAACCGAGTTGACGTTATTGACTGTGACTGAGCCGCAATCTTCCTGCAACAAACACCGTTTTGATTTGAAGCTCGTTTCAGGCCCATTCAGAATTCGATTCGAGTTTCGTTCGAAGTATTGGATCCGCAACCAAGTCCAAGAGATATTGGAAGAAGTTTGCAGCTTTTGAGTAGGAAATCCGGCCTATACAAGCCACTATTTGGTGCTATTATAGTTTTAGCTCTCGATTGTGAGTATTTCGCTGAAGATTCTTAGTGGATTTTTGCATTCGGGCGTGCATTACTTGTCCCTCTGAGCTGAATTGTTAATTGTCAAGTTATTTGCAAATACTATTAGACTGCGATAATTTGCTAGTTAGATTGTACTTTGCTTCTATCTAGTAGTTGCATCATTGATTGTTATTCATTATTTAGTATTGCATTTTCTTTACATTTAGAATTTATACCTTTTAGAAAATTTTAATTCTCATCATTTAGAGCATTCATTTAGCTTTGTTTGAGTTTGTGATTTGTATTGCATCTGTGAGTTTGTCGTGTATTAGTATTAGTACACGTTCATATGGCTAGTTGAATCGACATGGTAGGAAACCTCGATCGCGTGCTAGAGAAACTTGACCTTATCCTTGGGCTAGCTCGAGATTGCAATTCCACATTAAAGAGGATAGAATCACGAGGCGAGAGTCGCCATATTAATAGCGTTCTAAGTGATGATGTTAGAAACTCGAGAGTAGTGGAGGATATTTATGTTTCCTCTACTATTACTAGTGTCATTGAGGAGCTACTAGCCAATTTCAATACAGAGATTATTGATGAGATTCATGAGTTTTTTGAGAGTACCAATGATGATGTAGATGTGCGAGTCGAGTCTAGCACACCTATACCTACGTATGTCCATGCTCATGATAATAACACTAATGATGCTGAGTGTGAGTCGGTAGTTGAGTCTGCAGTGACTATTTTTAGTTGCTCTTCTTCTAGCTGAAGTCAGCTTTTAGAGTACTTTACTATGATCCACTGGGAGTTTCTGACTTTTCTTTTTTTCGTAGATGTTTAAAAATTTGTCCTGAATCGAGTATCCCACTAGAGAGTCTATTGCATTTTTTCCTAGGCATCCTATGCATCCTCTTTCCTTAATTTTAGGAGTTATGCTTAGAGTATCTACTGCATTGCATTTATCTGTTGCATTTGATGATATCGCTAGACAGTTGCAATGATAATTATAACTTTTCTGTATGTCCATTTAGCGTATTGCAAGAATTTGCAGTTGACAGTGAGGTGATTGCGACGAGTCACTCTGAAATCGTGAGGAAGTTGCATGCTTGGTGTAAATATCCCAATAGGGTTCTGAAGAGGAGTGCTTTCATTACTGACGAGTTAGATATTCCATAGGAACCTGATACTGGTTCAGTTTTCAGTGAAGATGAGTCATTTCTGCCTGCTGTCTGTGCCCTGTTCGATCTTTCATCGACTACTGCTGATTCATCACGGACGCTCATTCCACCTCAACCACTTTGGTTCAAAAGTGATGCAAATGTTGGCTCCTCGACCTCCACCATGGCCCGATTGAAGATGATACATCTGAGGAAATAGTTCAGTTCGATGAGTGCTGCTTTTCATTTGCCATCACCACATTCACCGGAGATGAATGCTTTTAAAACGGGGGAATGATGAGGATTGCTTTAGTATCTTTAGTTATGTTTGTTTTGTTTTGTTTTATTTAGTACATCGGTTGTGATGGGGAATTTTTTAGTGTGTGTGGCCTATTTAAGGTCAGGACCTGTAGCTTATTTGGCAAACGATGATAAATTAAATTAAACTCTTTTTTGTTGAAGCATGATGATTTGCTTTACAAATTTAATCTTTGCATGGTGATGTGCAAAGTGAGAGAGAGATCTCTTGCGTGCTGAAGCTCGAATCTATCTTTCTAAACTTTAATTTTCGCTTTTCCTCTTTCTGTTCTACATCACTACTTGCGACATTAGAGGGAAAAAACAAAGAAAAAACAATTGTTGAAAATAAGAAAGTTTTATTTCCTACTTATTCTGGGCAATGTAACAAGTCCAAAAGAGAAACTTAGGAAGTCTTCAAAGCTCTCCGGGCATAGCAGAGGATGGTAAGTGAAGAGCACTCGTCATGATCTTTATTTGCCAAAGAATCATCCATGCAATTTTCTCTGTAGATATGCACAACATATGATTGTCAATCCTTTAAGAGACTATTGATATTCTGAAACATAGACTACTCTTTCTATGTAAATTTGCATCGTACCATAGAATCTGTTGCACTACAACCATACAACCTGTTTAACAAATGATAAATCATCTCATAGAGTTTTGGTTTCAGCTTAAAAAATTTCACCTCTTCCATAAAAGAAAGTTGAAGCAGAAACCAATATGACCAATTTCAGAACTCAAAATTGTGCCTCCCTCTATGCCCTATCTCACCCCGACAAATAAAGAAATAGAGATTTTTCTTCCACTTGCAATAGGAATATCCAATTTTTGAAACTCTAAAATGGATTATTCAGAAGGAGATTGCTTAGATCTATTTTTTTTTTTTTTGGGAGAAAATAGGTGAAAACCTCTTGATTATCGAATGAGGTTTGGAAAATCATGACATTTTGGGAGAAGTTCATATTAGGAAATTGTATAGAGTTTCTCATTCCCAAATTTTCTAACATATGAGGGTTGGCATCATATTCCTCAAGATATTAACATAGATGAGTTAGCAGCTGAAAACCAATTAGAGATGCTTTGTGAAGACTAGAAACTGTTTGACTGAGTTGAGTTAATTATATATTCCTGCAAACCTTCTCTTTTGGTAGTAGCAACTGATTTTGATTACTGTGAACAAAGAAACCACATGTTTCTTCTGTTAGGTGGCATCAATTATATATTTGCAAGCTATAGAATGTCTGCCTTCTTTGTTACTTCATTACCACTTTTAGATCTCTACGAGTAAGAGTACTTGGCATTCAAACTTCCAGAAAGAATTCTTCCTCAATTGGGGATTAGATTTGTTGGTTACACGCTTACATATATTATGACTGAGATAACCGTGAAATGATGATGATGGCCCAGTAAAATAAAACAACATGATCTTATGACTGATTTGGTGCCCCAACTTTGTCATTCACCTCTATTATGGTCATTTTTTATTCTTTTAATTTCTGATATTTCTCATTAGCACATCAATAACTCTTAAATTGTTCTTTTAGGAACACTGATTTTGGCATTCGACAATGGATAAAGAGAAAATAATATGAAAAGATAAAAAATAATAATCAACAAAGGTTTTCTTATGCCATATGTATGCCTAATGCTGCAGGTACCCTTTATACGCCAAGGCCGCCCTCTGCCAAGCTTGCCACAATGGCCTTCGCCTCACCCGGACGCTGGAATCCAAGGGCATTGAGCTTCTCAGTGCCATACCGGAACCCTTTCTTTCCCTTCACCTCAGGTTTGAGCCTGACACGGTGGCCTACAGCCAATGCCAATACTCTCGGCTATCCCCCTCATCACAAGAAGCTATTGAAGCTGTTCGTGGAGATCGAAAGCCCTGGACTGGCGATGCGGCCCGTGTCTGGAGAAAGTCATGGACCAACTGCCTTCATTCTCAACTCGCTCGCTATCCCAACACACAACCATATATTAATGGTCTGATGGACCCTTCATTTCGCCCAAATGCATACACAAAGGCCGCATTGGATTACTATGTTTCAATTAACAGTGATGCTTACATTGCTACTTATTTTGGGAACATGGATAAAATGGTGTCCATGATGAGGGCACTGAAAGTCTTTCTGTGAGTATCAGATGATTCAATTTGGTCACCACTTTGGATTCAACTTGTGTGTTGTGCTCTTTTGTTTCTGATTCTAGAGATCTTTATTTTTTGTATGCTCCTGCATTTTCAAGCTGAAGGTGCAATTGGGACTAAAGGACTGTCCAACGTGCATTTTGTTCTTGAAGTGGATTTTATCTTGATTTGGGCGAGGAGTGTCATTTCACTGTCCAGCAAGAAACTATGTCCATTGCTGCAATTTGGATCATGTACATGATGGAAAGAAGGCTTATTTCCCAAAAAATAGCTATGAATTTTTTTTTTCCTGATTTTTAAAAAATTACCTTAAAGTTTAAAAACACAACAAACTATTATGAACTCTCTCAGTTGTGAACATTTCTGAGGTTTTTATGGAAGTTTCTGGTAGTTTCTTATATTTTTTTTACAGTTTTTTTTTTTTTTTGAAATCAAGTAAAAGTTCATGATAGTTTTTTGAAAATCAGCGAAAAAAAACAACAACATAATATTTGCTCTGTTTTCCCCTTTATCTCGTAATGCTCAAAGAATATTATGAGGTTAAAAGAGGATCTCTCTAGCCAATAGGAAAGTTGTGATGCTTATCATTGATAAAATTATAATTTTACTCACTATTCACGGGTGAAAAAGAAAAAGAAAAAAAGTAAATAAAAAAAAAAAAAAAAAAAAAAGGAAAAAATCCCCCTTCCTAATTGAGCATGAGATGTTGCAAGTTCGAATGACTTGTTGTCCATTTCCTATGAAAATGAGAGGTTGATTGGGATTGAGTCAACAACCGACCAAAATTGTGGATTGGGTAGCGTTTTGAGTCTAATCGGGTCAATTTCAAATCTAGTTCAATTTTAATTGGTCCCATCCCATGCATCTTGGCACACATATACGACAAGCCTGTTTGATTAAGCAAACAAAGCCCTTTTCTTTTTATGGGAAAAAAAGTTTGAGGCTGGGAGGTTAACATAAGCTACTGATTAAGACAGGGGTTTACATGTATTGGACTTTAAATCTTACAACCTTGATGGAAAATTTTTGCTCATCAAGCCTACAAAACCCATTGTCATCAAATAGAAACCAAGATTTGCCTTTTAGACTTAGCTTAGGAGACTTCCATCACACTCATTTTTGTCCGACCAATGAGGTCCACACAATTTTTTTTTCAAAAGTACCCTCATCAGTGGCGCACCCAATACTGTCTGGTTACAAGCTCAGTCACAAAGAACCCGAGCTCAAGTCCGAGCAAATTGATTTTTAATCAAAAATTCCCGTTGTGCTTTTTACCTAAGCACATCGGTGGTGGTGCTCTTAGTGGTCAAAATAAGAAATAGAACGTGACGAAGATTTTTTTCAAATAAACTTTCATCAGCTTAGTCTTCTTGTCGTACAGATCAAGATCATTGTAATTTGAAGTTTAATTACAATCTCTGTTAAAATTAGATTTACATGAACTGGCACCCTAATAAATAGTGCTAAATTTTTTATTAAGGGCTTGAAAACTAGTAATAAAATTGAGAGAAGTCAGAAGTAATACATGTAACGAAGATGGCTAAAAGTGGCTTGAGATGATCTGAATATATAAATATCAAGTTATAATTGAGAGTGCTAATAAACACAGAAAATACAACTAAATGAATATAAATTGAGGCAGTAAAATAATGAGTTCGTCAACCTCATTCAAGACAATTAAGGCAAAGACTTTGTTACTGTTGTTTTCATCATATATTTATGCAATTCAAAGAAGACCAAACAATCTTTAAAAAAAAAACAGAAAAAAAAGACTAAACCAAAAAAAAAAAATAAATAAATCTTATGATGTTTACATTTTGTTAATTGATTTTTCATTGCTGCACATTAGAATAGAAATATAATTATCTTGCTTCCGAACAACTCTCAACAAACACATCATGATATAATGACATTTCAAAAGTTTTGGAGGCATCCAATCCGAGCCTTGATTTAAGGAGACTTCAATGGTCAAGTCATGAGCCCATGGTTGGTACTTGGCATGGCATGATGACAACATGACTCAGGTTGCCCTGTGCTCTTCTTTATTTTCATGCTTGTTTAGTGTTGGTCATCTTAATGTGGGGTGATGATTGAAGAACGTGAATGCAGTTTGTGCTATTATTTGTTTAGCTTTTTTTTATCAGAGAGTAACTATTATTAAAATGATAATGTTAAAGAGTGAAAATTAGTTTATATAAAGTTTAACTTTTTTTTTTGTTTTATGTAAAGCTACTTTTTTTTTTTTTTTTCTTTACCCCTATTTTGTGCATAAGCGCTTCTAAAAGATCACAACCTGGTTTGATGAAATCTGAACTATGATATATATATATTTTTTATTGTAAAGTGCAAAGATGTTTTATTACCACGCTACAGTGTCTCTTTTAGAATTAAATTATTGTATCACCTGAGACCACAAACAACAACCAACATACACAAAAAATAGGAGGCTAATTTACGTGGAATTTTTCAAAAAACACTAGGATTGTTCTTTACAGTCGAGTAATTATTACCTATTAACTCTTGTTGCCAAAAAAGAAGAAGAAAATGACTAACAAATATATATTACAATCCCTGGTTGAATAGACATTAACCTGATATAAACAGACGTTTGCAAACTCAATTTTCTCCTCGAATATCTCGATCTGAGTTAAAACCATCAAGTAAATATATATTACTTTTTATTTTTCAATCCAACCAATATATTATAGATCTTAATCAAGTCAAAGAGGACCATGAGGCACACATCCAGGACAAGTGTTCATTATTGTGGTCATTGGTGGTGATGGAGTGAGAAGCTGTCACTCTCCTCTGGCAGCTTCGCAGGACTTTCCCCATTGCCAGTTCTCCGTATTTTTCTAGGGTTTCCCAAGTTGCGTATATAAAGTGAACAAGCATATAATAATAAGAAGAAGAAGATAATAACTTTGAAGCAATGAAGTGTGCGTGCATGCTGCTCAAATGTTAGGCTTGGTTCACAACTTTCTTCTCACTCAAAATCAACTTAAAGTGCAAAGAAGGAACTTGGATTTGACCTTGCCCATGCGCGCTTTGTTTGGTTGTGAGTATCTCTCATAGATAAACTTTGGTTATACAAATAATAATATATGTTCTATAGGTTAGAATAAGACCTAGAGAAGACTCCCACCACGCTCCTGGGGACCAAACTGGTCCCATCCATGGCTCCTCCAATTATTGGTTGTCATTTTAATTTTGGTCACATTTTAAGAAGCGGATCATAGATTACTAAAGTGATAATGAATCTATATGCAGTAGCAAGTTGAAGAAGTTGAGAGAAATCAACCAAAAGATAAATCTCAAGTGTGTCTAAATTGACATGTTTTGGTTATATAAGATAAACTTGTGTAGTTCCGGAAGGAATCAAGTCAGAATCCTTCCCACTCAAATCTCACATCCGATATTCAAATATAAGACCCATTCCGTTGAAGTTGATCTATATTATTTCAAGTATATATAGACCAAAAATCAAGCATTTTAAATACTTTTTGCCCATCCATCAAGCGACGAAAAATGAACAGTCGAAAGTAGTAAGTTGGTTAGATCTATATCTTTAGACATACAAATTCTAAATCAGGCCATTTGATCGTGATCTACACATTTAAAAACCCCTATAAATTAATTTTTGTTAGGTTTCAAATGTTCTACACCGTTAAACTAACCAACTCACTATTTATGTCATCCGTTTTTTTTCCTACTGGATGCATAGGCAAAAAGAATTTAAAATACTTGATTTTTGATTTATAGGCGCTTGAAATAATATAGATCAATTTCAACGGAATGGATCTTCTATTCAGATGATGTATGGTTGTATTTGAGTGGGAAAGATTCGGGCTCGAATCCTTTCGGAACTGCACAAGTCTCTCTCTCTCTCTCTCTCTCTCTATATATATATATATATATATATATATATATATATATATATATATATATATATATATATATATATATATATTGGCTTTCCATTTTGTGTCTATTTGATGGATGAGCAAAATATATTCAAAATATATGATTTTTTATTTTAGTTACTAGAAATAATGTATATCAATTTCAAAGGCGTGGATCTTACATTTGGATGTTGAAGGGTTGTATTTGAGTGGGAAGGATTCGGCCTCAAATCCTTCCGGAATGACACAAATTTATATACATACATACGTACATACATCCATCCATCCATATATATATATATATATATATATATATATATATATATATATATATATATATATATATATATATATATATATATATATATATATATATATATATAAGTTCATAATCTCGGGGAGGTACATTTTTATTCTTTAGCTTTTAAGATGTGAGTTAAAATATTCTATCAGTTATCTCCAGCTCAGCCAAACTATTAATTGCCACGTCAGCTAACTACATAAGTACCACATCAGATTAGTACTAGTATACTTGTTGGCCCAAAGGCCCTTCACCCTAGTTTTGATGATGATCAACTCATGTAGTTATAGTTACTAATGATCTTGTGTTTAATTAGTGACAGATTCATGATCAAGATCTTAGTAGGTGCATAGCTCAACAAAGGATTAAAGAACAAGATTTGGAGCTTGCATGTGGTGATCCAAGGAGTTTTTGGATCAAGCTTGGACCAAGTCAAGATGATGAGAAGCCTTCAAGTGAAGACTTCAAGAAGTTGAAGACTTGGGTCTAGGTATAGAATTTGTATGTTTGTTTTAGTAAAAATGTAAAGGATAGAATAGTGGTGGATTGCTCAAGTTATATCACACACACACACTCTTGATAGAACTCTTGATTTAATTGATTTCATAAAAGATTTCTTTTAGAAAAGAATTTTTATTTAGTAAAAGATTTTCTTTGAGACAAAATATAAAAACTTTGGATTTTGGTATTTCATAGTTCATATCTTTAAACCAAAATCTTGATTAGAGTTTTATATCAAAAACATAGATATTTCTTATTGATTGTGTAGTGGATCATATCCATACACACTATGCTTTAAAATGAACTCAAATATCTTGTTTTTGTATTTGATGAAGATTTAGAAAACAAGTTTGGAAAACATGTTTTGGAAAAATACCTTTTGGTTATTGAGCTAATATTTTCAAGTTACAAAAATAGACCAAAACATCTATAACATGTCTTGATTTTGTGCAAGCATGTTTATTCTTTCAAGTATATTGGTAAAACTATTTTTGTAGAATTTCTATGTATTTTTAGGATTTTATAAAAGATTTTTAAATCCTGTTTTCAAACCTGGAAACTGGCTGACAGGCCAAACCGGTCGACCGGTCCGGTCGACCGATGTGCACAGCCCTGTGCACGTTGTCAGCACAGTGGCCGGTTGACCGGGTCGGTCGACCGACCAAGAAAGCCTTGCTCTCTGGAAATATCAGTCGACCGGGCCGGTCGACCGACAGTTCATTCCAGGTTATCGGTCGACCGAGCCGGTCGACCGGTGGCTACAACGGTCAGAAAAATGACCGTTGGCCAGCACTGACAGGAGCCCAACGGCTCTATTTTCTGGCAGCCCTATAAAAGGGGTCTTGTCACTTGTTTTAGGTAGAAGATTTTGGAGATTTCTTGAGCTGTTTTTCTGATACTTTTAAAGAGTTTTCTCCACAAAATAGAGTGCTAATACTTCCAATCAAAAGGGAGTTTTTATCAAGAGAGTGTTAAGTGATTCTTTGAGTTTTTCACCATAGTCTTTCCTTGCTTTTCTCACACCACACTTGAGCTTTCCATTGCTAGATATTCCTATAGGTGTGTTGTAGTGAGAGTGCTCTTTAGGTGATCAAGTGTTGTGATCATCAAAGAGATCTTTTCTTTGTATTTGAGGAAACGGGCAAGTGTGCTCGTTGTTGGTGGTTGGAGTTCGGTTGTGAACTCTTGGTGGTTCGAGGTACGGCCTCGGCGAGTCGGTGGACTTGCGTGTGTACGGGACTTGGGAGTCCGAGGGTTTGTAGGTGTACGGCACCGAGGAGAGATCCGGTGGGATCTTACATAGTGAAAATCCTTCGTGTGTCGAAGGCGGGAATGTAGAGCAAGTGTGCTCGAACCTCGAAACAAACCCTTTGTGTTTGCGATTGCTTACTCTTCCCTCTTTCTCTTTTTGTCTCTATTTTATATCTTGCATTCAATTTATTTTGTTCATCTTATATATGCATGATATATACCCTTGTGCTTAATTGATATATAATTGCGTGGGATTGTTGTTAACACTAGTATTCAACCAAGAGAGCCAACGCGGCACCTCAACCCATTCAAGGGGAATCTAGAGGAGCTTGTCCAGAGCCTCGCAAGGGGAATTCGGCAACACTCTTGAGTTATACATAAGTGTTTAATTAAAAGAAATTTAATTTGGTCATCTTAGTTTTAATTCCGCATTATTTGTTCACAAGTGACCTTTAGATTAGCCATCACCTATTCACCCCCCCTCTAGGTGAACTTACAATTGGTATCAGAGCAATTTCAATTGGTATCAGAGCTAGTGCTCTTGATAAGGGTCTAACAACCTAAGAGTTAAAGATCCTACATTTGGGCTAATCACAATATTTGTTGTACACACACACCTCACCATGGACTTTATGTCACCACCCACCTTTGATATTCTTAACATCCACATTTGGAAAGTTAAGATGTCATTATTCCTCAAAGCCCTAGGTTATAATGTATATCTTGCCACTACTAATAATGCTTATTGTATAGATGGTAAGAATCTTGAAGCTAATACAAAAGCCCTACATGCTTTAAAGAGCACCCTAAATGATGATTATTTATGTAGGGTTGCTAATATTGATATGGCTTTTGTAGTATGGAACACCCTCATCTCCCTTGACGAAAATGAACAATACTATGCGGGGAGCGATTCGGATGTTGGAAGCGACACCTCCAACAAGTGCTACATGGTCCAAGAGGATGACCCCCTTGAGGTAACTTCCGAATCCGAGGATGATAATGTTATGTCATATGATGAGCTAAATTCTTTATGCCAATTATTGCTTGAAAGATATGACATAATTAAGAAAGAAAATAAAATTTTGAAAAAGGACATTGCTAGCATGCATGTAGATCATGATTCATGTAGAGATAACATTGCATGTTTAGAAAAAGATAACAAGATTTTGAAAAAGGAATTTGATTGCATGCTTAATGAAAATGATTCACTTAGAAATAAAGTCGCATGCTTAGAAAAAGAAAAAGAAGATTTGAAAAATGAGAATGTTTCCTTATTTTCTAAATTGAGTATTTTGTGTGAAGGAAACAATACCTTGAAAGAAAAGATTGATTTGGTGGAAAAACAAAAGGAAAGTATTTTGCAAGAAAATAAGTCTTTGAAAAGAAAATTTGTTGAAAAAGAAAAAGATAATGTTTGTAAAAAGAAAAAGAAAAATGATTCTTCATCTCATCATGCTTTTCATGCCACATCTAATGAGATTAAGAATATGAAAAATAAGATGAATAATTTGAGTTCAACTTTGAACTCGTGTGCATTTAACCATTCTAAGTTGGAATCCTTGTTTCAAAAGAAACAAGTTCCTCATGCTCATGCACATACACATCATGCTTATGGTGCACAACACGATCACAATCACACTCATAAGCATCATGCTAAGGTGTACATTTGTACACATTGTGGCCGCAAAGGCCATCTAGCAAAATATTGTTTTGATAAGAAACCATACTTATATTTTGCTAAGTTTAATAGATTTTGGGTTCCTTACAACAATGCTAACCCAAAGGACCCAAGAAAGTATGGGTATCAAAACCCCCACCCTTTGATTTTGATGTAGGTGAGGGCTCTCACAAAACGTGAGAGGATTGGTGCCTTGGTAGTGAATGCAATGGATATGATGGACACTCTTATAGATGCATTGCTATCAAGGAAATTTTGGTGGAAAAGACCACCATGCTTGGAGCTTTGAAGTTGGTAACAATTTCTTAACTCCTATTTTTATATACATGCTTTTACTTATTTCATACATTCATAGCATGTTCATGTTTTAAGATTTTGTGTGCTTTATGTGGTATTTACATGCTTAGATGTAGAATATATCAAACTTGTATGTATACATATACAAATAGTGAATTACAATTGACTCTTAAATAATTGAACTTCATGCTCACTTGTATCCACTTTATGCATATGTATAATCTAGTTTTGATAATTCTCATATATACATGTTTTGCCAATTTTTGTGATTTACTTCATGTATATGCATGTTTAATTCAAATCTAATAAATATACATGTATACCCGTGAGTCTCTTGCCTTCATGCAATATATATTGGACTCTTTTAATATTTGGGATATGTATGCATATTGTTGGATTTGTATAATTCATACATATACCATGTAAATTTTTTTTTTGATGATTTGTTTTGATACAAATGATTTTTGTGTGTTGTTAAATAAAAATTTTAGTCATGATTTGATTTGGGCTTCTATGACTATTTTCATGTAGATACTATTTACATAACCTTTGAACACTCTATCTTTAAGAAAATATATATGTTGAGCTTTATGGAATATGAGTGCTTGAACTTTTATGTATTTAGTATTATTCATGAAATACATATGATTTCATATTTATGAAGGATCTTTAACTAGTTTGTCAAAAATTCATTTAAACTAGTTATCTATTCTTCAAGTATTGCACATGATCCTATTTTTGATTTTATGGATAAATTCTTTTATGTTCTCAAGATTTGAACGCTTCATGTATTGAATATTAGTTTAAATGTTAATTTCTATCAACACTAGGATTTATACTTGAACATATTATGGGCACAAATAAATCTATTGATATGTGTACTTGAATGCTTATTTGAACCCATTAGATGTACTTGTATTGCTTAGTTTTGATGATCTTTACACTTTTAAACTTGTATTTCCTTTTTGGATGTGATTTATGACCATGTGCTTTTCATTTCATGTATATGGTTATTTTGTCAAAACATTAAGATATACATGGATACCTCTTGAGTCATTTGCCTTTCATGCAAATCTATATATATGGACTCAATTGTATTTTGGGGATATGTATGTATACTTAATGTCTTGTCAAAACATACATATGCTATGAAATATAATTTTGATGATTTTCATATATTAAAATTTGTGATGATTTTCGTATTCTCAAAATTTATGTTATTTTTAAGGAATATTGAACTTCATTGTCATTTTCATGATGTCATGTTTCACATAACATTAGTACACTCACCTCTTTTGAAAATTATATGGACTTTATGGATTAGAGTGTTTTAGTGCCTTGTGATTTATGCATATTCCATGAAAAACCTTTTGATTTATTCCTTGATAACTAGTTCGAATTCTTCATGTGGTAGATTATAGGATGTATACACTTATGCTTACTTTTCAATTGGTATCATTGGTTATTTGCAATTGGTATCAATATGACTTCATATTGTGTATATCCATATTTTGATTGTATGTATGAATGCCTTCAAATTATATCAATTTCTATTGGTATTATCTTGTCATACATATATGTTATCTATTTGTGCTTATTTTACAAGTGGTATTTCCTTTAAAGCACAAAGATTGTTGATGCTAAGCTTAATTAGATTTCAAATTGGTATTTCATAATAAGCTTATGCATTGTGTTTTGAAATTGGTATTAAAAAAAAAAAAATTCAAAATTTGAGTATTTTACAATTGATATTTCAAAATTTATTTTATAAAGAAAATTCAAAATTTTTGATTTGTATTTCCTATATGCAAGGAGAGCTTAACATCTCTTCTACATATAGATTCATGTTGAGTATATTATAATTTGAGGAGCTTGACAACTCTTCTTTTCATGATATACGTGTGTAGGGGGAGCTTCACATCTCCTCTTATGCATGACATATTATACGTTATGTGAATTAGGGCTTGTCATCCCTCTTTCATGTAATGTATATGTGTCGGGAAGCTAACTTAACGTCTTCCTCTTCATGAATTTATATCGCATATAAATTTTATTGATTGATTTGTATTTACCCCTCCTTGATCTCTTTGTTTTTAACAAAAAGGGGGAGAAAAATTTGTTTGATGTATTTTTCTTTGAACCCTTTGTTGATGATTGACAAAAAGGGGGAGAAGAATTTGTGATTTTATATGCATGATTTCATGATTTCCTTACTTAAGGGGGAGAAGTATTTGGTTCCTTGCTTAAGGGGGAGTAAGATTTGTATTTATGCATATATGTTGTCTTGCAATTAGGAGCAAAAGATTTGATTTATGATTTGATCTATATGATTGCATCTCCTACATTGCATACATGTCATGTGCTTTCATTGCCATATCTTATATTTATTTGGTATGCATGAGTTAAGGGGGAGCTTCTTTGAAGCTTTACTTTAATCCATGCATATATAACTCCATGAGTTTTGTCATCATCAAAAAGGGGGAGATTGTTGGCCCAAAGGCCCTTCACCCTAGTTTTGATGATGATCAACTCATGTAGTTATAGTTACTAATGATCTTGTGTTTAATTAGTGACAGATTCATGATCAAGATCTTAGTAGGTGCATAGCTCAACAAAGGATTAAAGAACAAGATTTGGAGCTTGCATGTGGTGATCTAAGGAGTTTTTGGATCAAGCTTGGACCAAGTCAAGATGATGAGAAGCCTTCAAGTGAAGACTTCAAGAAGTTGAAGACTTGGGTCTAGGTATAGAATTTGTATGTTTGTTTTAGTAAAAATGTAAAGGATAGAATAGTGGTGGATTGCTCAAGTTATATCACACACACACACTCTTGATAGAACTCTTGATTTAATTGATTTCATAAAAGATTTCTTTTTAGAAAAGAATTTTTATTTAGTAAAAGATTTTCTTTGAGACAAAATATAAAAACTTTGGATTTTGGTATTTCATAGTTCATATCTTTAAACCAAAATCTTGATTAGAGTTTTATATCAAAAACATAGATATTTCTTATTGATTGTGTAGTGGATCATATCCATACACACTATGCTTTAAAATGAACTCAAATATCTTGTTTTTGTATTTGATGAAGATTTAGAAAAACAAGTTTGGAAAAACATGTTTTGGAAAAATACCTTTTGGTTATTGAGCTAATATTTCCAAGTTACAAAAATAGACCAAAACATCTATAACATGTCTTGATTTTGTGCAAGCATGTTTATTCTTTCAAGTATATTGGTAAAACTATTTTTGTAGAATTTCTATGTATTTTTAGGATTTTATAAAAGATTTTTAAATCCTGTTTTCAAACCTGGAAACTGGCTGACAGGCCAAACCGGTCGACCGGTCCGGTCGACCGATGTGCACAGCCCTGTGCACGTTGTCAGCACAGTGGCCGGTCGACCGGGTCGGTCGACCGACCAAGAGAGCCTTGCTCTCTGGAAATATCAGTCGACCGGGCCGGTCGACCGACAGTTCATTCCAGGTTATCGGTCGACCGAGCCGGTCGACCGGTGGCTACAACGGTCAGAAAAATGACCGTTGGCCGGTCGACCGGCGGTCGACCGACAGCACTGACAGGAGCCCAACGGCTCTATTTTCTGGCAGCCCTATAAAAGGGGTCTTGTCACTTGTTTTAGGTAGAAGATTTTGGAGATTTCTTGAGCTGTTTTTCTGATACTTTTAAAGAGTTTTCTCCACAAAATAGAGTGCTAATACTTCCAATCAAAAGGGAGTTTTTATCAAGAGAGTGTTAAGTGATTCTTTGAGTTTTTCACCATAGTCTTTCCTTGCTTTTCTCACACCACACTTGAGCTTTCCATTGCTAGATATTCCTATAGGTGTGTTGTAGTGAGAGTGCTCTTTAGGTGATCAAGTGTTGTGATCATCAAAGAGATCTTTTCTTTGTATTTGAGGAAACGGGCAAGTGTGCTCGTTGTTGGTGGTTGGAGTTCGGTTGTGAACTCTTGGTGGTTCGAGGTACGGCCTCGGCGAGTCGGTGGACTTGCGTGTGTACGGGACTTGGGAGTCCGAGGGTTTGTAGGTGTACGGCACCGAGGAGAGATCCGGTGGGATCTTACATAGTGGAAATCCTTCGTGTGTCGAAGGCGGGGATGTAGAGCAAGTGTGCTCGAACCTCGAAACAAACCCTTTGTGTTTGCGATTGCTTACTCTTCCCTCTTTCTCTTTTTGTCTCTATTTTATATCTTGCATTCAATTTATTTTGTTCATCTTATATATGCATGATATATACCCTTGTGCTTAATTGATATATAATTGCGTGGGATTGTTGTTAACACTAGTATTCAACCAAGAGAGCCAACGCGGCACCTCAACCCATTCAAGGGGAATCTAGAGGAGCTTGTCCAGAGCCTCGCAAGGGGAATTCGGCAACACTCTTGAGTTATACATAAGTGTTTAATTAAAAGAAATTTAATTTGGTCATCTTAGTTTTAATTCCGCATTATTTGTTCACAAGTGACCTTTAGATTAGCCATCACCTATTCACCCCCCCTCTAGGTGAACTTACAATTGGTATCAGAGCAATTTCAATACTGTGTTTACCGGTGAAAAATCGATTGAATTCAACCAGCGAGCGGCAAAGAAAAGGAAGAAGAATGAGGAGGGAAAGGAGGAAGAAGGAGGAGGCTGGAAGGGAGAGAGGAGGAGGGGGAAGAAGGAGGTTGGAGGGGAGAGAGGAGGGCAATGTCGCTGCTGCGCCGACATTGTCGTTGCTGCTTCGCTGCTGCTCTCTAACTTTTCATGGTGCGGATGAAGATGAATGGATAAGACGGACAAAATTTGTATAAGAGTGACGGGAGAAAACCTCCCTTTAGTCAATTTTGATAAAGTAGTATAAGATTTATAGTGCAATTAGCATTACTCCAAATCTTTTGGCTTTTCAAAAAGCAACTTTTGAGCTTTTGCTTCTTGTAAAGTCTTTCTTTAAAGTAATTACCATATATCTAATTTTGTTAAAAAAATGCTTATTTTTTTAAAAGTGGTGATAGCACTTATGAGAAGAGCAAAGCAAACACATCATAATGTTTGTAAGGAGATAAGTTTTAAGCCTTTAGTGACGAGGGAAGCGGGGAAGACGAATGACGCCGTCTAGATCTTGTTCTAGCGCCCACGAACCCTGAAGAATTTCAGGTAAAAGTTTTGCTCGAATCTACAAATATTGCACTCAAATCCACGAGCGATTTACTCAAATCTGTTGGCTCAGAGGCCCATTACTCTAGTTTTGTTGATGATTAACTCATGTAGTTATAGTACTAATGATCTTGTATCTATTTAAATTTCAGATTTTTATCAAGATCTTAGTTGGTATTTAGCTTCAATAAAAGATTCAAAGTCGAGTTTTGAAGCTAGCATGTGTTGATTCAAGAGCTCGCATTTTAAGATCGCATCAAGTACTCAAAAAAGAGTCTAACTCATGGATCAAGTTTGGATCAAGTTAAGATGGAGAAGAAGATTTTCAAGAGAAGATTTTCGAAAAGACTTTAATCCATGTTTGTAAGTTTTAAGATTTTTGTTTTAGAAAAAATGCAAATGATAGATTAATTGTGTTTTGCTCAAGCTCATTTACACATACACACAAAATTTATATATCGTTTTCATAAGAAATAAGTTTTAGCTTCGATTTTAGTTTCATGAATAGATTTCATCAAAAGAAGTTTACATGGTTTATATATGTATTGGATTTTATCTATATACATTGATGCTTCTATTTAGAAAAACTTATTTTGATGTTTTATTTCATGGATTTAAGTTTTGTACTTATCAAAACTTATTTTGGGCTTATTGTCAAAAACAAATATATTTCATCTTCTTTGTGTACTGGACTCTATCCATACACACTATGCTTCAAATATGTTTAAATATCTTATTTTTGTATTTAAACAAGTTTTGAAAAAATTGATTTCCATATAGAAAGTTTGTTTTTTAAAAATACGGTTTGGTTTTAAGCTTTAATTTTTATATCTCAAAAATAGTTCAAATTGTTTGTAATATGTGTTGATTTTTGATCCCACATATTTGTACTTCAAAGTATTTCAATAACCTATTTTTGTGAAATTTATGAGATTTAATAGAATTTTTATGATTTTTACAAGTCAAATTCTATCTTTAAACCCTACTTTGGGCTGCTGACAGTCGACCAATCCAGGGCTCAATCGATCGGTCGATCGATCGATGTGCATAAAGACGTGCACAAGCCCTTGCCTTGAGGTCCAGTCAACCGAGCGGTCGACCGACTGGATCAAACCCACTCCCAAGTTTGGTCAGTCAATCGACAAGGCATGTGGCCTAGGGGCAGTCGACCGACAACCCCAACGGTCTGAAGTCGACCGGGCGGTTAATCTGGCCCAACGACTAGTTTTTAACAGCCCTTACAAAATGGGACTTTTGGCCAGATTTTGAGTAAGATTTTTTAGTGTGTTTTCAAGAGCTCTTTTGCAAAGTTTCTTTTCAAGTTTTAGAGCTTTATTTCCATATCCAAATAGAGTTTTTCAAGAGTGATTCTCATGAGTTTTCAAAAACCTTTCCTTGTGTTTTATCACCTCCACATCTATCTTGTTTCTCACACAAGTTTGAGCTTTCCATTGCTATATTTATCCTCTAGGATCCTTGTTGTGAGAGTTATTTTTGCGATCAAGAGATATGATCACAAGTATTCCAAATTTGTATTTGGAGGGAGTTGTAGAGGTTGCAGCCTCGGCGAGCTTGTGGGTTCATGCATGTTCTTGTGGGAACAAATAAGGTACTTGAAGGTTCAAGAGTTCTTGAGGGAGTTAGTTGTAGGTGTTGCGGCACCATGTGACCTTGTGGGATCATTTATAGTGGAAAACCTTCATAGTGGTGAAGGCGGGGACGTAGAGCAAGTGGTTTGAACTTCGAAACAATTCTCCCGTGGTTGCGATTGCCCATCTCTTTCTCACTTGTGTTTATATAGCTTGCATGCTTTTATTGCTCATCTCTATATGCTTGATATATCTTGTGCTCAATTGAATATATGCTTGAGATTGTTTGCTCACACTAGTATTTAACCAAGCGAGCCATATTGGTACCTTAACTCTTAATATAGAGGAATTTTGAGAAGATAGTCCAATGCCCTTCAGCGGAAATTTGGCTTCAATTTTTGGTTATACATTGTGTGTAGTTTTAGTTTACATAATTAGTTTTTTAATTTCGCACTGTTTGTGCATTTGATTAGTACGTCACCTATTCCCTCCGTGATCTACAATTGATATCAGAGCTTGGTGCTCTTGATTTGGGTCTAACAACCTAGAGTTAAAGATTCTTTTGTTTGCTAATCATAATATTTATACACACACATGAATTTCATGACACCTTCCATGTTTGATATTCTTAACTTTCAAACTTGGAATGTTAAGATTTCTATGTATATTAAAGCCCTAGAAATTAATGTTTATTTTGTCACTATTAAGAATTCATATTTTATTAATGGCAAAGATCTTGAGGCTAATGCAAAAGTCATCCATATTCTAAAGTCTACCCTAAATGATGAATATCTATCTAGGGTTTCTAATATTGATTCGACTTTTGTAGTATGAAACACTCTCATATCTCTTGGGGAACAAATGCCACATGACAAGGAGAGTGACTCGGATAAAGGAAGTCTTGTTTCCAACATGTGCTACATGGTTCAAGGGGATAACCCCCTTGAGGTAAATTTTGACTCTGAGCTTGATGAAGATGTTGAGATGCCATTTGATGAACTTGCATCTTTTTGTCAAAAACTTTTTAAAAATATGATTTGTTTAAAGTTGAAAATGAGAAGTTGAAAAAGAAAATAATAATTTATT
This sequence comes from Agave tequilana, assembly GCA_038442645.1. NCBI lineage: Eukaryota > Viridiplantae > Streptophyta > Magnoliopsida > Asparagales > Asparagaceae > Agave > Agave tequilana. Next base: position 54,121 of record JAVJIF010007217.1, read on the forward strand.
AAATAAAAATAATTTTCAAAATTGAGTATTATCTCAAAAAAATGAATTTTTGAAAAACCAAATTATTTTGGTGGGAAACGAAAAGGAGATTGTTTTGAAGGAAATTGACTCTTTGAGAAGAAAATTATTTTGAGAAAAAGAAAAGATTTATATTTCTAAAGTAAAAAAAATATTATTTCTCATGTTTCTCATGTTGCTTCTTCTAAGATTGAAAAAGATATTTGTACTTTGAAGAAGAACATTGATTGTTTGAGCTCTACTTTGAGCCAATGTGCATTGATTGGAATCCATATTTCGCAAGAAATAAGTTCGACACTTGTGTAGGCTGTCTAAAAATCACTAAAAGACAAGCCATTAAAAAGCAGAATTCCAAGTTCTAGACGCAAAGTCAATTTTGGCCGCGTCTCAGCAGCACCAAGGCGCGTGGGTCGAAACCCGCGTCTCAGCCGCATCAAGGCGCGTGGGTCGAAACCCGCGCCTCAGTTGTAACCGTCCCGGTTTCGGGGCCAATCACGGCCCACATAACGGAGAAAGTTAGCACCCATTATGGAGTGTTTTAGGAGGCACGTACGCCCCTGAAACCCCTATAAATAGCCCCGTCGCTATGAAGAAGGGGTCGGATGGATTTTTGGGAGAAAAGAACTCTGAGAGAAAAGAAAGAGAGTTCAACCCTTCAGAGAACTTGCTGTGTTCAAGTTATCCTTTGTCGACAATCTCTTTGAGAGTTTTGGTCGACAGAGCTGTGTTACTCCGTCAACCACCCGAAAAGAAAAGCCCCGGAAGATCTCAAGTTCACCCGGTCAACGGAGAACAAGATTCACTCTCCACCGCCACTTGAAGAACCCAGCCTTAAACAAAGGGAGGATTCAAGACTCAACATCCTCCCTCCCTTGTAATCGGAAGACCGATCTGTTGTAATTTTCTATCCAATCAAAAGAATTTTACAATCGAATCCTCCTTTTCTGACGCATACAAGAGATGGCGACTCCGCTGGGGAAACTGTTTGTTACCGATGAACAAATCGTGGCGCAAGGTGACGTCCTCCATAAGGGGAAGATGGTCGAATCGCTCGTTGTCGAGTTCGACCAGGCAAAGTATGAAGAGTTTCTCTCTTCCGGCTCCAAGAGCCCAAGGACCCACGTCTGCCGCAGGGTCTCGACTGGGAATGGCCCCGAAGTCTGATCTGAGGCTCTCTCGGGCGCTGCTGCTGCAAAGGGTGTCGCAGCCAACTGTGCCAAGCAGGATACACGCGCCAACGTCTCTCAGGAGGCCCGCGTGGTCTCAGGCACAACTGCCGTTGCGACCAACCGCGCCATGCGGAACACACGCGTCAGCGTCTCTCAGGAGACCCGCGTGGTCAAAATCTCTGGTGTCCAGCCAGTCCACCCTCTCCCTCAGCACCAAGTCGTCGTTGGTTTCTCTCCACCTCCACGACGCAACCGAAACGCTGAGCGTCGACAGAGGAGGCGTGCGCGTCAACTGCAAGTTGGAACTTCTGATTGTCCAACTGAGGCAGGACGCAAAGTTCAATCCGGCGCCTTGGCCGCGTCACGTCTAGCACGCCAAGTCCGCGTTTGGCGGCCTAAACGCGAGACTCCCCAAATTAGGTCCTCTGAAACCCTACTCACCAGACGCCAAGGCGAAGCTTGCGCGCCTCGTCAAGTACACGAGGCACGCACCCTTAGGCGCAGGGCCCAGCAGCCCACTCCCTCTCAAACGTCCCTGCCCCGACGCACCAAGCAGCAACGCGACAGCCACGTCTCTTCTCAACAGAGACGCCAGGCACGCGTCCTAAAGCTGCGACGCGAGAACCGCGTCTCTGAATCCTGCGTCCAAGCTGTACAGCGCAAGGATGCCTCCCGCCCTCAAAGTTGCGAGGCTAATCTCTTCGATCCTCTTCCCATGGATCTAAGGGATTACTTGACAAAGAAAAGAAGTGCTAATCAAACCACTTCATCATGTTGCTGCCAACAGCTCATCTCCATGCTCTCTGAGTTCCGTTGCGGTTCAGGCGTGAACCAGCAGTCCTTAGTTAGACAGCTGACCCTGATTCCCCCATCAGCCAAAAGAAGACGCTCTTACAGGCGGAGTATCTTCTCTGACACTGAGTATCTAGAGCTCACTGCTAACATGGCGAGCAGGAGCAGGAGAAAACAGCCTGTAGTCAGCTCCGACGAGTCTGACTCTGAACCAGAAGGAGTGTACCGACACACTCGCACCCGGACCGGGGCCATTCCCCCGATCAACTACAATGCCCTAGCCCAGGGCATTGAGATTAATGACTCGCACTCTGCCATTGCAGAGTCACAGGCCTCAAACTCTTCTATAGAGAAAGAGGCCTTCACATACATGACTGTATGACCCGGGAAAGGAGAGAGACAGTGAATTGCAGTAAAAGTTTTCCTTGAATCGAATGAAAAGGATTACAACAACAACTGTTCCTTCCGGTTACAAGGGAGGGAGGATATTGAATCTTGAATCCCCCTTTGTTTAAGGCTGGGTTCTTCGTGTGGCGGTGGAGAGTGAATCTTGTTCTCCGTTGTCCTCTTCTCCTTCTTTTTGATTGCCCAAAAGTCCGACCTCTTCTTCATAGCGACGGGGCTATTTATAGAGGTCTTAGGGGGTGAACGTGCCCCCTAAAAGCGCTCCACAATGAGGGCCAACTTCCCCGCTACATGGGCGGTAACCAACCCACGTGCCTGCTAAAGACACGCCACGATGGGAGATGGTTTCCCTTACGTGTAGGTAGTGATTGGTCCCTTAACCAAGGCGGTTATAACTGAGACGCGGGTTTCAGGCCGACATGCCTTGATGTTGAGATGCGGGTATCGAGCCAACGCGCCTTGATGCTGAGACGCGGGTGTCGAGCCAACGCGCCTTGATGCTGAGACGCGGGTGTCGAGCCAACGCGCCTTGATGCTGAGACGCGGGTGATAGTCCCTCGCGTCTAGAGCTTGAAACTTTGCTTTTCAATAGCTTGTCCTCCAGTAACTTTTGGACAGCCTACAGAACCCCCTCCAAAGTTTTCGATATTCCGCAGTTAACTGGGACGGATTTCGAAATACTTTGGACTCTAGTTGAATTCACCTTCATGGCTGGACTGTTGATGCTCCGGGTTCGATCTTATCTGGAGTTGGTCTTCGTGAGTGTACTGTTTGAACTCTTTGAAGCCACCAGAGTTGATCATGTTGAGTGTCTAGATGCACAGTCTAAACCTCCCCGATTGCTTTTAGTCTGTCACGGGTGTGCTTTAAGCCAGGAGTGGTTAGTCGTCTGCTTGCGTCAGTGTACTGTTGAACTGATTTTGCAGAAGCAGGAGGCCGAACGCAGGTTCTTTTCAAAAAAGCCGAGATGGTATTGCTTTAAAGACGCGATTTCTGTAGGGTGCGTCCTTTGGCAATGGAAACGCGCCTGATCTTCTATGAGGCAGACGCGATGTTGGGCCCGCTGGGTCGGACGCGAACTTTATAGAGAGATGCGACCTTCCGAATGAATTTATGGAGATGCTGACGTGGCATGTCCATCGAAGAGGTGCGTCTCTTGGGTGCGAATCTGTGCCGTGTGATGATTACGCCGCCAGCTGGCCTGGGGAACCGGCAGGATTTCACCTTTTGGCGCACGGATTTCTTGGTTCATTAACTGACCCGCGCCACGTGTCAAATGACGATTCGCTGTGGAGTCGTGATGCATGATCTTCGCGAAGATTTGCTCTACGCGTCATGCGATGATTTGCTGCAGCTTTTATCGGGTCACACGCCGCGTATCTTTGCGAATCCTTGTGCCTATAAATAGCCACAGTTGGAGAGATACCTCTTCTTCTCCGAGCGTTCTACTTAGGGTTTTTTAAGAAACAGAGTTCTTCTTCCCCTGTTCATACTCACATCAGATTCTTGATTAACAATGGCACCCAAGACCAAGCCAACCGCATCTTCTTCACGGGCGACCGTCGACGAGGCCCGGAGGGGCGCTTCTTCTGCGCAGGATGCTGCTTTCCCAGGTATAATGCCTGTTGGGCGTGGATTTCGCCATTAACGGAAGTTCATAGAACCCTAAGAATCTTTAACACATCGAAGGAATAATCCAAACAAGGAAACCCTCATCTATATACCTTTATCTCATGTCACCATAACCCAAGCCCATTCAACCCGACTGTTCCCAGGCATGATAAGATAATGAACAGGAAGCAGGTGGATACAAAGGATAAAGCAAGGTATAAGCAGTTAATACGATAATACTCATAAAACCGGAAAGCCGAAGTAAAATCCAGGACAAGCAATATGGTAAGGCACAACACAGATTCATAGCCGTTTAAGTTGCAGGCTTTAGTATGCGTCCCATTCCACATACCTCTACTTACAACTTAAAGAGCCGGTTATTACGACACTTTATTATTACTCGTCTTACCCATATATCTAGGTATGTATCCGGGTGTACACCCCGACACACATACATCCATATATAAGCAAGCCGAGGGTTGTTAACGGAAGCAGATGGAGAACTGATATCACTTCTTATAGTAGTTCCCATACACCTGGGACCAGTTTGGAGGCCCTAAGTCCCCCTAACACGCATCTCCTGTGGGCCCTGAGTCCCACTAACACGTACCGCCAATATTTTATTCCATTACTATAAGCAAGGTATCATTCCGGCATCCATCACTTCCTCCCATTCCCCATACAAGTTATCCTTTTTATGGTTTATTAACATAATTACCAGATTTCGGGAATGAGCAGGATCATAACTGGAATACATAACAAGAATCATAACTGGAATCATAACAGGAGATCAGATACTACATTCCCGTTATCGTGATAATTATATCAGAATCAGGTGCATCATGCTTGGTGTCAAGAGATAGCATGATAAGGTGATGATATTTAACAAGCAACCAAACATGACAAGAGATTGATAATAGTCTGGGTAAGTCATGACATAACAAGAGGGTCTTGCCAAATAATAGCATGCATGGTGGTCAGGTGATAACACACTAGATGCCAGGTGATATACATGTGTTAAATAAAAGCATGCAACTGACTAGTCTGAGGTAATGGTATGGCAAGGTAACATAAAAGTAACCCAAAGTACAACGACCACGAAGGGTCGGCCACGCATAGTATAAAACAGTAAAAGATATAGAACATGAAATAAAATACATGGAGACTAGAACGAGAATATTTGCATAATTAATGAAATAGGGAGCAAGAGGGTAGCGAGCGAGAACACTCGCCTGAATCACCAGAAACGCCGAAAGGTCCGAAATCCATGGAATTCGGGATGCGCCATAATATATGATATATAAATATGTAGAGTGAAGAGGAGAGAGAAAGAGAGAAGGGAAGATGATGTTTGTCAATAGACAAGTCAAGCAATACCAGTATATGATATAAGACTCAAGGATATGGTTCATATTCAAGAAAGAAATCAACTATAACAGACAGCCAAAGTTAGTCGACTAGGTGGAAAGAGTAGTCGACTAATAGAGGGGTTAGTCGACAACAGTCTGGTATAGTCGACTAAAACTGGGTTCCAGAGAGTTGGGTTCTGGTTTCAGGAAAAGTTAGTCGACTAGGATGGAAAGAGTAGTCGACTAACAATGATCTCAAGTCGACTAACAGATACGTTAAGTCGACTAATACTGAGTAACAGAGAGTTGGGTTTCGGATTCAGGAAAAGTTAGTCGACTAGGGTCAAGGAGTAGTCGACTAATCGAGGTTTCTAGTCGACTAATAAATAACATAAGTCGACTAAAACTGTGTTCTAGAAAAGGTTACGTTTCAACTAAGGGTTTCAAGTCGACTAGTCCTTAGGTCAAGTCGACTAATCGACTGGAAACAGCACACAGAACAGATTTGTGATGGTTTTGTTTGATGGTCAAATAACATGATTTGAGGACCTAAGTATACATGATATGAAAACATAATTATACTAAGAATTAATCAAATCTTGGTGAAGAAGAACACTCACCAAAAAGAGTACAAGGTGATGGAGTGATGGTGGTAGTGATGGAAGTTGATGATGAAGAAGAAGGTGGGATTAGTGGTTTTGTTGATGGTGTTGGTGAGAAGAAGTGGTGGCCGGAGATCGGGGGTTTCTCGCCGGAGTCGTGGTGGCCGGAGGCGCCGGCGGAGGTGGTGGAGGTGAAGGAGATGTTGGAGGTTAGGGTTTTGGTGAAGAGAAGAAAGAGAAAGATGAAGTGAAAATGAATAAAGAAAGGAGAAGGAAAAGTATTTATAGGTTTTAGATTTTGTGAAGGAGGTGCAAATAAGATAGAAGAGAGGGGGTTTTTGTAAATAGGGGAGGTGAGGTGTCTCTCCTAGCCACACTTGGCTGGCCATGGAAGAGAGAGAAAAAGAGGGCATTTAATGAGGAAGTTGGTGGAAGTGTGTGGAGTTTATTAGAAATTTGGGAGAAAATGGAATTTTGGGTAATTGGAATTCTTGTGGATTGTGGAGGAAGGAAAGAAAGAAAATAGGAAAAGGAAAAGAAAATGGAAAAGGGAAATTATTCTCTTGGAAGAGAAAATGAAAAATAATGAAAGTGGCGGATTCCCGGGATTCGGTTGCGGATGCGGAAATCTTTCGGGAAAATACCGGAATCGTCCGAAATCAAGTATCTCGGAACGTCCCACAATAAACATCAAAAATCAAGAATATTAAACTAAGAATTATAGTGAAATCCGTTTTAAGAAATACTTTATAGTTTTAAAACTAAAAATCCCGGAATCAGTTAGCTACCGACTCCGATGGAATTTTCATAAATTCATAAAATTCTCGGAAAAAGTATTTAGGTAGAAAATATGATTTTAAGAAATAATGTCTAAAGGAACTTGTAGAAATTCTAAACCGTTTGTAAACTAAAAATCCGGGAATCGGTCAGCGGCACTGGCCGACACCGGTTTTGAAGATATTCTTTTTAATTGAGGAAAATTCCAGAAAATCATATAAAATATATAATATTGGAAAATGATATTTGAAACAGAAATCGGTCAAATCTAATTACCGGAAAGACCAAATCAAGTAATACACTAGGATCGGGTCTTCGGTTCAAACTAGGGCTGACTCCGAGTCCACGAATCCAAATTTAAGACAAAACAATCATATAAACAATTCATAATACAAAATAAGTACAGAAGGTAAATCGAAAAATACGATCAAAAATCTGAATACGCAACTAAGTACGTATTCCGGGAGCGGGGTGTTACATTCCATCCACCTTACAAAAAATTGCGTCCTCGCAATTTCGATAAGGGGTAAATTGAACACAAAGGGGACATGGGTGGAATTTATACCAATTAGATATGAAGCACTATAGGTAGGGCTCTCAAGTCGACTGAATAATAATCATCCTCCGCACTTCCGGCTGTATAAATCTGCATACTTGATAATCTTCCGAGAGTAAGCCAGAATACTGAAGATAAAGGAAACCCTGATAGTCCTGAGCATAATAATAAAGAAGACTGATAATTAAGAATCCCGAATATCAGGCATCAATCACTCTGAACGATATAGTAGAGAATGTAGAATATCTATAGAGAATGCCGACTACTGTCTTGTGAAAGATAGCCAGATCAAGATCGATCTGGAGAATACCAAGCTTCATAGAATTCACCGAAGAGATCACATAATAGCTTCATGCAGAACCAGCCACTACCTTCCTAGTCTATCATATCTTAATGTTGGTATAAGGGCTTCATAAAACCAAAACAGGGAAAGGATAGGAAGGATTAGGAATCAAAGGAAGGATGGCCAAGAAATAGATAACTCTGCACTTGTAGTTGGAATGTATAACCAAGACTCAAGTATTCCAGTTGCAAATTTCATTACCATTAATTTGCCCTCTGGACGTACTGAGGAAGTTAGAGCCTAGGCTCTGATACCATCCTGTAACGCCCCGATCCTGGCGGATACGGAGACGTCACTGCAACGTATATACGTAGGTCAGAACTACCCTCCCGTATATACGCTAAGCATCAGTACAGACAAGAATCAGAGTACGGAAGTAAGTGGTGCATTATACATTCCAACACATGAATACAATCACAGAGTTATCACCAGAAGTGATCCAATATTACAATAATATTACATCACTGATATGCGCAAATGCGGGAATACACGGAAATGTACAAGAATGAACAGTATAAAGGCACTCACGAGTTTACAAAGGGAAAACTCGGGAGGCACACAGGGGCCTGGAAGGATGGAGCTCTGGATGATCGGCTGGGGATCCACGCTACCGCTGCGCTACTCTGATCCGCAAGGGGGAGAATCTACACGCTCCAAGCTCCATGACCTGGACATGAGGATCCAGGGGAGTCAAATGACACTCCCCAGGCGAGTGGTGAAGCAAAACTAAGTGGCGAAGCAGGGTGAGTACAAGTCATGTAAAGCCAAGGACACGCAATCTGATTGTATGGCTTCAGATTACGGTTCTATGAGACTAGTACATCGAAGGAATAATCCAAACAAGGAAACCCTCATCTATATACCTTTATCTCATGTCACCATAACCCAAGCCCATTCAACCCGACTGTTCCCAGGCATGATAAGATAATGAACAGGAAGCAGGTGGATACAAAGGATAAAGCAAGGTATAAGCAGTTAATACGATAATACTCATAAAACCGGAAAGCCGAAGTAAAATCCAGGACAAGCAATATGGTAAGGCACAACACAGATTCATAGCCGTTTAAGTTGCAGGCTTTAGTATGCGTCCCATTCCACATACCTCTACTTACAACTTAAAGAGCCGGTTATTACGACACTTTATTATTACTCGTCTTACCCATATATCTAGGTATGTATCCGGGTGTACACCCCGACACACATACATCCATATATAAGCAAGCCGAGGGTTGTTAACGGAAGCAGATGGAGAACTGATATCACTTCTTATAGTAGTTCCCATACACCTGGGACCAGTTTGGAGGCCCTAAGTCCCCCTAACACGCATCTCCTGTGGGCCCTGAGTCCCACTAACACGTACCGCCAATATTTTATTCCATTACTATAAGCAAGGTATCATTCCGGCATCCATCACTTCCTCCCATTCCCCATACAAGTTATCCTTTTTATAGTTTATTAACATAATTACCAGATTTCGGGAATGAGCAGGATCATAACTGGAATACATAACAAGAATCATAACTGGAATCATAACAGGAGATCAGATACTACATTCCCGTTATCGTGATAATTATATCAGAATCAGGTGCATCATGCTTGGTGTCAAGAGATAGCATGATAAGGTGATGATATTTAACAAGCAACCAAACATGACAAGAGATTGATAATAGTCTGGGTAAGTCATGACATAACAAGAGGGTCTTGCCAAATAATAGCATGCATGGTGGTCAGGTGATAACACACTAGATGCCAGGTGATATACATGTGTTAAATAAAAGCATGCAACTGACTAGTCTGAGGTAATGGTATGGCAAGGTAACATAAAAGTAACCCAAAGTACAACGACCACGAAGGGTCGGCCACGCATAGTATAAAACAGTAAAAGATATAGAACATGAAATAAAATACATGGAGACTAGAACGAGAATATTTGCATAATCAATGAAATAGGGAGCAAGAGGGTAGCGAGCGAGAACACTCGCCTGAATCACCAGAAACGCCGTAAGGTCCGAAATCCACGGAATTCGGGATGCGCCATAATATATGATATATAAATATGTAGAGTGAAGAGGAGAGAGAAAGAGAGAAGGGAAGATGATGTTTGTCAATAGACAAGTCAAGCAATACCAGTATATGATATAAGACTCAAGGATATGGTTCATATTCAAGAAAGAAATCAACTATAACAGACAGCCAAAGTTAGTCGACTAGGTGGAAAGAGTAGTCGACTAATAGAGGGGTTAGTCGACTAACAGTCTGGTATAGTCGACTAAAACTGGGTTCCAGAGAGTTGGGTTCTGGTTTCAGGAAAAGTTAGTCGACTAGGATGGAAAGAGTAGTCGACTAACAATGATCTCAAGTCGACTAACAGATACGTTAAGTCGACTAATACTGAGTAACAGAGAGTTGGGTTTCGGATTCAGGAAAAGTTAGTCGACTAGGGTCAAGGAGTAGTCGACTAATCGAGGTTTCTAGTCGACTAATAAATAACCTAAGTCGACTAAAACTGTGTTCTAGAAAAGGTTACGTTTCAACTAAGGGTTTCAAGTCGACTAGTCCTTAGGTCAAGTCGACTAATCGACTGGAAACAGCACACAGAACAGATTTGTGATGGTTTTGTTTGATGGTCAAATAACATGATTTGAGGACCTAAGTATACATGATATGAAAACATAATTATACTAAGAATTAATCAAATCTTGGTGAAGAAGAACACTCACCAAAAAGAGTACAAGGTGATGGAGTGATGGTGGTAGTGATGGAAGTTGATGATGAAGAAGAAGGTGGGATTAGTGGTTTTGTTGATGGTGTTGGTGAGAAGAAGTGGTGGCCGGAGATCGGGGGTTTCTCGCCGGAGTCGTGGTGGCCGGAGGCGCCGGCGGAGGTGGTGGAGGTGAAGGAGATGTTGGAGATTAGGGTTTTGGTGAAGAGAAGAAAGAGAAAGATGAAGTGAAAATGAATAAAGAAAGGAGAAGGAAAAGTATTTATAGGTTTTAGATTTTGTGAAGGAGGTGCAAATAAGATAGAAGAGAGGGGGGTTTTTGTAAATAGGGGAGGTGAGGTGTCTCTCCTAGCCACACTTGGCTGGCCATGGAAGAGAGAGAAAAAGAGGGCATTTAATGAGGAAGTTGGTGGAAGTGTGTGGAGTTTATTAGAAATTTGGGAGAAAATGGAATTTTGGGTAATTGGAATTCTTGTGGATTGTGGAGGAAGGAAAGAAAGAAAATAGGAAAAGGAAAAGAAAATGGAAAAGGGAAATTATTCTCTTGGAAGAGAAAATGAAAAATAATGAAAGTGGCGGATTCCGGGATTCGGTTGCGGATGCGGAAATCTTTCGGGAAAATACCGGAATCGTCTGAAATCAAGTATCTCGGAACGTCCCACAATAAACATAAAAAATCAAGAATATTAAACTAAGAATTATAGTGAAATCCGTTTTAAGAAATACTTTATAGTTTTAAAACTAAAAATCCCGGAATCAGTTAGCTACCGACTCCGATGGAATTTTCATAAATTCATAAAATTCTCAGAAAAAGTATTTAGGTAGAAAATATGATTTTAAGAAATAATGTCTAAAGGAACTTGTAGAAATTCTAAACCGTTTGTAAACTAAAAATCCGGGAATCGGTCAGCGGCACTGGCCGACACCGGTTTTGAAGATATTCTTTTAATTGAGGAAAATTCCAGAAAATCATATAAAATATATAATTGGAAAATGATATTTGAAATAGAAATCGGTCAAATCTAATTACCGGAAAGACCAAATCAAGTAATACACTAGGATCGGGTCTTCGGTTCAGACTAGGGCTGACTCCGAGTCCACGAATCCAAATTTAAGACAAACAATTATATAAACAATTCATAATACAAAATAAGTACAGAAGGTAAATCGAAAATACGATCAAAAATCTGAATACGCAACTAAGTACGTATTCCGGGAGCGGGGTGTTACAACACAAGATATAACTCGTGTTTGATTCTCAGATGCGGTTTCAGACGCAGTCTTTGAGTTGATAACCGAGGCGCGGGTTTGGACCCTCGCGCCATTGGGTCCTGCGTTTCGAATTCTTCACTTAGAATATTTCTAATTGTGAAGGGTTCAGACGCGGACTTGGTTTGCAGAACGCGGATTTGATCCTTGCGTTCTGTTCCATCAGCTGCCGATTTTGATGAATCTGGCACTTGAGTCCAAGTACTTAGAAATCTGGGGGTGTGAAAGGAAGGGAATTACCCTCCTTAACTTCTGGCGATTATGGTGATAGAAGGGTTAAGGTGGATAACTCCCTTCTTTTCGCACCTCAGAAGTGACATCAAGGACATTCCATGACTTTCTGGTGGCGGAGACGCAGATCCTGCAGGTCTGGACGCGGGTTTGATAATTCCTGCGTCCAGTATCTCTTCTGCGTCTGGACGCAGTTTCGCAGGTCTGGACGCGGATTTGATAATTCCTGCGTCTAGTATCTCTTCTGCGTCTGGGCGCGGTTTCGCAGGTCTGGACGCGGGTTTGATAATTCCTGCGTCCAGTATCTCTTCTGCGTCTGGGTTATAAACACTTAGCATTTTTGCTTCTAATAAAGTGTCCTTTTCTTTTGCAGTGCCCCATCCTTCTGCTTCACTCGCCAAGACGCGCCACTTTGGACATGTGGGTGGTGCTGACCAGGACTTGACTTTTGTGCTACGAAGGACCGTCCCTGTGACTGCTGACCAGTCGCAGGATCGCAGGGAGAGGCTCTCTAATGTTGACATGAGAACTCTTCGGGTACTTATGACCGATGCGGCATTCACAACGGATGCTCACGTCAAGTTGGAGAAGCCTGCCTTCTTCTTCGGAGATCATATCAAAGATGGCGGCCATCGTGTGTATGACGGAACTTATAAATAGCTCCGTCAGATAAAGGGTGGAAGGTTCTTTCTTCCGGACATGGAGAGGATGTTCCCGCTGTCCTACTTCCAGCACATGTCCGTCCCTCGGAAGATGGAATGGGACATTTCTTGATATGTCCCCGAGATTACCCTCGGCGATTTGGGTTCCCATAAAGTGCATCGTCATGATAGTCATGACAGGTCAGTTCTCGGCCTATTCCCTGGGTCGCGCAAGTCTGAGGTTCCAGTTGGAGAGATACTACAACTTGGCACCACCTTCCTCAACTCGTTCACGGAAGCGGAGGGTGATTATCCGGCTGGTTTCCGTGCGCCTGGGTGGGTCCATTCCACGGAGAACTACTGGTGGGGCAGAATGGTAGGTTTCGTCCTCACCGACCTTGGGAATCTGCTAAAGCGCGTGGGACTATACGTGGCGGTCAGGGCCGTACAGTGGGTTATCCCACCAGGCTCTCATAACTTTTTCGGGATCCTGGAGCGCTACAATCCGCTGACGGGGACATTCTTTACCCCGGTTGGAGAGATGGGCCTTGCACTGCACGAGCTGCATGAGGTCTCGGGGCTAGCAACAGGGGACATCCCGTATGAGGAATATGTCCCGACCACTGAGGAGCTCCACCACTTGAAGAAAGAGTTTTCTCGGGTGTACGAGACTTACTGGGAAGTGATGTGTCACTTCCACATTTGTGGTCAGATAACCAACTGGCGGTCGCAGGGAGTCAAGCAACTGTCTTGGGCCAGTTACTTATTTAATGGTATCGATAGTAAAGACACTCCGATAACCCAACTGGTTCCCAGTTCCGACAGGGAGATTGAAGACAGGATCGACCAGGCTTCTGAAGGCTTCTAAACCACGGTCTCGAACGAGGACGGTTTCGACCCTGACCTGGTTTTTGAAAGCTTCCACCATCAAGCCTGGACCCCTATCTCCGATAGGGCACTGTTGGCAGGCTTCTTGATGCTGTGGCTGAAGCGTTGTGTGGTGCCCACGTTGCCACATGAAGTTATTGTTGCTGACGTGGTGTACCCGACGGTGCTCCTGGCTCATAGCAACCCTATAGCCCTTCTCCCGGCCATGGTGGCTGGCATTTAGAGCGGGTTGCGGGCGCTAACCAAGAGTTTCTGCGAGGCGCCGAAAACTGCCGACTCCCACGGCAAGCCGTATGTCGACTCAGAGGGGAATCCGACGGTGAAGCGTCCTAACCCTCGGATCGAGCTGCCTTATACGTACCTTCTGGCTTGGTACGTGATGCACTGCCCTTCTTTGATGACGGCGGTGCGTTGGAGGGAGAGTTCCGTCCCTTTTGTACAGCGGTTGGAGGATTCGAGGTGGAGTGACGTTTATATATATTACGTCCGGAAGCGACTTTCAGATCCCGCGAATTACCAGATCAATCGCTGCTTCCCCGAGATCCCTGGTGCATCCTCCGGGGATCAATGTACTGATTCCGCGGGCTCAGATGGCTTCACGAGGTTGTCCGCGGGAGCCTTTTGGTGGTTGATTAATATCCGGCCCGGATATGTGCTTTTCCGGCAAGGGACTTCATGCACCATCGAGCCGTACATGCCGAAACGTTTCGCTCGACAGTTCGGCTACGATCAACTGTACGTCGGGAATCCCAATGCTCGACTCGCCTTCGAAGGGAACTTGTTCGAAGGTGCTCGGGCTTGGTACTACAGTGTGGCCGGAGGGACGGGAGCAACTTTCCGTCTACCTATTGAGGGGTCCAAGTGCCGCATGAGCTTCAGCTTCTGCACCAGGTATTCTCAGGTTAACCAGTCACCGGACTTTGCTCCGGGGTCTTCATGTATTGAGAGCATCAATGCAAATCTCGAGGCAAAGTCAGAGTCAGAGTCTGGTAAACCTCGAAAATCATCGACCAGTACCTGAAGGCTCAGAAGGAGGCCGAGAGAAGGTCGGGAAGGGAGCCACGAGCAATCAGAGCGGAGCCGCGACCAACAAGGGAGGAGCCGCAAGCAGCAAGGACGAAGCCACGAGCGGCAAAGACTCGACAGGCGGTAAGCAAGCGTGGTCAACGCTCTGTTTCAACTGCTGAACCTGCTCCCAAGAGGGTTCGGAGAGACTTGACGACCGAAGTCTCCTGATCTGAAGACATCCCTGCAGTCGTTGAGGTACTGAGGGAAGAAGATATAGCTGAAGAGGATGTTCCTTTAGTCCGTGCCCCTAGGTCGAGCAGCAGAGACTGTAGGTCTACGGAGGAAGGGGAGCTCGTTGACAGAGCCACCACCACTGACGAGGATGAGCAGCTAGAGGTCGACATCATGAGTGGAGGAGATGTCGATATTCCGGGGATTTCAGTTCAACCCGGATCTTTACTTGCTCATGAAGGGAAAGATGAGGCACAGCAGCCTGGGTCACCTTGTGTCTTCATTTCCAGTCCTCGGGCAGTTGACCCCAGTCCTACCACTGGGGTAATTGGTGGCAAGGCTCCGCTGCAGAAGTCTCGTGCGGGGCGCTATCGTCTTCCTCACTCTCAGGGGAGAGCGAGTCTGAAGACGAGGTCGACTACGGCGATGAACCCGCTCTTCCTGATCCGAGTAAGTTCTCCCACATCTCAGAGGAAGAAATATACGGGGGTAAGCCATCAACGGTATCACAGCTGGTGATTACTCCCACCGAAGGTACTCTTTTCACCTTTTGACCTAATTTCCCTTTTCATTTTGAAGGGGATGTTTTAACATTCTTCTTTTATGCTGCAGGGTCGGCCGGGGACATTGAAGCTGTGATCTCCTCGCATATCGAGGAGACGGTAAAAGAGCTGACCCAGTCCGAAGGAGTCAAGGCTTCAGTTGCCGAGATAATTCCAGAGAGGGCAACTACTGAATTGGGGAGCCTTCAATTTTGCCGGAAGAGGAGGCAACTCCTAAGGCTGGGGAAGAATCCATTCTGCAGGGTGAAGAGGTTACTATTGAAGCCAGGGAGACTTCCACTCCGCTGGGCTCGCCCAAGAATTCAACATCTCTGGACCTTCCAGAGGTTGCGCTTACTGCTCCATCATTAGCTGTGGAGGCTCCTGCAGCGATAACACTTCCGGAAGTGCCAGTGGCCAGCACGACTCTCGCGCAGAAAGAGCCGGCTTGCACCCCTTTCTTCATGATAGAAAGGGGGTCGGGGAGTACCTCGGGTGATGACACCATGGATTTCCTGACACGCAAAACGGTTCAGCAGTTCCTTGACGCGATGCGATCGTGCATCGATTTTATCCTGTCTGGGCGTAGCTCTTTTGACTTTGCCCAGACGTTTCTCGGAAACATGGCCGGTAACATCGAATTAACCGGGGGCTCCCTGCTTGCCAAGTCGTGTATGCTGTTGGTGGAGCGACTGGGAAGTGACCTGAAAGAGCTGAAGTCTTTGGACAATGCTAGTTCTTCTCAAGAAGCCCAGGTCATCTTGACTAGGCTCCTAGCCACCCAGGAACAAGAGCGACAGGAGGTGGAAGCACAAGTTGCCAAAGAGGTCCGCAATCTCGAGCGTTCCCAAGCTGAATGTCAGAAAGTGGCTGACGATTCAATGGAATCCGAGTTTATCCGGCAAAACGCAGAGCTCGCCATTACCAATGCTCGGTCTGCCATCGCTAAGGCGAAAGCCATGATCGCGGAAAATGAGAAGACGCTTGCCACTGTCCGGAAGAGGCTGGAGGAGCAACAAGCTGCGAAGGCACGAGCTGAAGAAAGCCAGATCATTCATTCCTCTAGATTGGAATCTCTGCGAGCACAGCTGGCTGCAAAATCCTTTTTATCTGAAGAGGAGCTGCGGGTCCAAGCCATGATGGAGGCTGAGAAGGCACGTCAGCACGAGATGCATCGTCTCAGGGAGCGCATCCGTTCTTTGCCGGATCAAGACTTTTAGCCTTTTCCCCTTCTTCCCTTTTTTTTTTCCAGAAGAGGACACTCTACTAGAGTATTTGTATCCACTCTTACTATTTTCGATATAATAAAAGTTTTGAAGTTTTTGTCCCATCTTCTTTGTTTAGCTGTGGATGAATTAACTCCCTGATCACTGGCTGTGAATACTGAACTTAGGTAAGACCAAGTTCTTTCAATGAGACGCGGCGTCGAGCTTGCTGAGACGCGGCATTGATCCATAGAGTGAGACACGGTCATCCGTCCATAGGAGCTTAGATAGGACTAAGTCCTTTTGATGAGACGCAGCGTCAATCACAGGGTGAGACGCGGTCATCATTCCATAGGAACTTAGACTTCACCGAAACGCAGCGTCAATCCATAGGGAGACGCGGTCATCAATTCATAAGAACTCAGATAGAACTAAGTCCTTTGAGACGCGGCATTGACCCGTGGGGACAAACGCGGCTTTGAGTAACGCGAATTTGTCCTGTCAATGAAGACGCGACTTGAGCGGATGCGAGGGACGCAGCCTTGCGTATTTTCCAATAATCTCAAAATGGACTAAGTGTTTTCCTTTAGAAAGTGCCCCGTTTGCTGAAGGGACGCGACTTTGAGTCATGTGGACGCTCCTTTAAAACGCAGGTGAACGCCTTCCAATTTGAGAAAGGTGACGCAGATTCTTGGACGCGGCTTTCCCATCTGCGTTCAATGCAGCCGGACGCGGCATCCCTATCTACGTTTAATGCAGCCTGACTAAAAGATTTTCAGAGATCTTTGACCGTCAAGTCTTCGCTGACGATTGGGAAACCGGGTCATCCGTTGTTTCCCAAGGCAGTTGTCCACGCGTCGATTTTTCATTGGACTGAAGGCCTTAATGCCTTTTAATGCGAAACCGGCGCTAGCGGTTGGAGACCAGTGTCTGCGACGGTTCCCAAAGCGACGCTCCATGCGTCAGTCTCTCATTCGACCTCGGCAGTCGTGCGGCCACCAAGGCAACGGTTCCGATTAGCGCACCATTAATGACAGTTATTAGGGTCTGCCTATAAATAGGGCTGACCCTCTTCCTCTTTAACAATCCAGACCTTGGACTGTTCTTTCTTTGGTTTGCTCTGAGAAGTCTCGCCTCCTTCAAAGTCTCTAAAAGGGATCCTGTGTTCATGGATAAAGATAGCTCTGTGGATGAAGATGACCCAGGGCTTTTATGCTCCTGTTTGGTCTCTTCAAGAAAAAGAGTCTCTTAGGTCATCTTGATCATTCGCGTTTGGATGCAGAGAGCCCAACTCTTGGTAGAGGCCTCTGCTGGTATGTCACCCCGAGGTCTTTAGTCCATCCAGGCCTGCACCTTGGCCCCTCTTAAGGAGACGTCACCGTCTGAATGAAATCTTGGTGCATTCCTTTTCTGGAATTTGTGCCATTGATTTGAGCTTCCTGAACGCGGGTACTGAAGTCCTTGGCACTTGACGCGGGCTTTGCTCATGAAGTTCGCGTTTAAGGCCATTGACTCGGATGAATTTCAAATTGGGCTGAAATTTTCAGACCCGAATCTTGCAACTCCTGTTTATTCAACAGAGAGATGGCAGTTTTCGGCGTTTGAAAATTTTTCACGTCTTGTGCTTTTAGGCGCGGGCGTAAGATGAGGCTGCGTTTGAATCCTATGTGTTCCACAGTTCTGATTCGCGCCTGTCTCTGCTGACGCAGTAGTTTGGCTCACCGCGCTGGCTTATTCCCGCGTTTACAATTCTCTATAATAGCCGCGTTTGTTACTTAGTATTCTTTAAAGTATACCAAGTTCCAGATTTGCTAACCCTCTTGTTATCTTTGCAGGTAGGCTTAGTCATCCTTTTTTATGTTCGCTAAGTCCGTGGGAGAATGTATCGGACGGCGAACTTGTTCGATGTTCGTCCACAAGGGAATATATTATGGTCCTCGTCGTCCACAAGGGAATATATTATGTCCCTGACGAGGAATCGACTCTCGCCAAGGTCTCTTCAGATCCACTGCACCAATCATGCCTGCTGGCAAGAGATGGTCAGGGTAAGTATGGCGGCGAGGAGGTTACGGTGGACACGGCGGCAGGTAGGATCCTCTTCCTCTCCCACCCCAGAAGTAACATCAAGGACTCCTCATGTCTGCTGGATGGCCTGCTGGGGGAAGAGATGTTCATAAACGAAGGGTTGCCGGACTTTCTGCTTCCACCGGACCTCAAGAACACCATTGCTCTTAGCTTAGTCAGCTAGGGCTCTTTCGATGTTTACATCATGCATCGTGGTGTAACCAGCTTCTATTGTAGCCACAAAACATCGCGCACTTGGAATCAGACGCGGCTTTAAGGAGTGAGTGCAACCTCTGAGAGGGAGAGGGACTTCTTTGTACTCCTTAATTGTAACACTCCATCTTATTGTAAGAGAGCGTTTTGACTGTAACACTCAATCTTATTGTATAAGAGAGCGTTTTTGTATGTGACACTCAATCTTATTGTATAAGAGAGCGTTTTTGTATCACTTTCATGTACCTGGAAATAAATAAAAGTGACACTTCTCTTTTTGCCTCTTCCATTGTCTTGAACTCTTTTTTGTCTCTTTTTGGTCAGACGCATAGAAGCAAAGAATCTTTGGCTTATCAAAAATGAAAATTTTAACAAGTCAAATTTTGTGGAGAAAAGATCCTATTTCAGGAACTCTCATGATACTGTCAGAGGTGTAATATTAACTTGACAGGGGTGAAATTTTTGATGGACCCGCCACTTTATAAGAGAAAGTGACAAGTAGAATTGGTACCCCCAGGGAGGGTGAACTTTTATCAAGTGTTTAGGATTAACTTGATTAAGCTCAACTGGGGATTTGATGAAAACACTGTTGATGGTGTAGTGTTAACCTAACAATGTTTTTTTTTTAAGTGGACTTGTTATTCTGTTGAAGAGAATAACAAGTGAAGCTAGATTCGTGGGGAATCTAGGAAAGTTTGTTACCGTCAGAGGTGTGATATTAACTTAACGGGTTGGAAGTGGTCTTGTCAGAAGTGTAATGTTAACTTGACAAGGATGTGAGTCAGAGGTGTGATATTAACTTAACTCAAAAAGTGTCACTGTCATAGGTGTAATGTTTAACTTGACAGTGAGGGTAATGCTAGAAGTGTAATGTTGAACTTAGCATTGGTCATCTCGGCTTGCATAAGGAAGTCCGAGGGAAAGTCATGGCCATAGGTGTATTGTTGAACTTAGCAATGACTTGGATGCTAGAGGTGTGGTGTTAACTTAGCATCATCCATTTCAGCTTCGGTGTGGAAGTCTGAAGAAAAGTGACTGTCAGAGGTGTAATATTAAACCTGGCAGAAACTTGATTACTGTTTAGAGGTGTGGTGTAAACTTTAACAGTAATTTGTCAGAGGTGTGATATTAACTTGACAAAGATTGACTCATGGTAAGAGTAATTTGAGGACCTGTCATTCTGTTGATGAGAATTGACAAGTGAAAATTTTGAAGTGCCAGAGGTGTAGTATTAACTTGGTGGATTTGAAAATTTGATACTCCGTGTAGAGTTGACAAACAAAATTGTACTCGACAAGGAATATTGAAAAGTTTTCATTACCAGAGGTATATGTTAACTTAGTAATGGTTGTATTTTGTAGACCTACCATTCTGTGGATGAGAATTGGTAGGGGATTTTGGAGGAAAGAGTGGAGCCAAGTCCACTTTAGGATTTTTAACAAACCCTCAGCTATCAACGGATTTGAGGTGCCTTTACCAACTACCGTTTGAGTTGGGCTAGCCATGCTATTCCCCTCAGCATGATGAGTTGTCGAAGACTGATGTTGGGCTTAGAAGCCAACATTTTCCTCTATCCTTAGCCGTCGGAGGCGTCGGATCAAATGGGAACGTGTCCCTTAGGATATTTAGCAAATCCTCAGCTATCAACGGGTTTGAGGTGCCTTTACCAACTACCGTTTGAGTTGGGCTAGCCATGCTATTCCCCTCAGCATGATGAGTTGTCGAAGACTTATGTTGGACTTAAAAGCCAACATTTTCTTCTATCCTTAGCCGTCGGGGGCGTCGGATATTAATGAAGAAGCTCTTCTTGTTTTGATCAGAGGTGTATTTTTAACTTGATCAGCTGAAGAATACCATCTAAGGATAGTATTTCTTCAGGAACCTGCCATTGATCGGCATCATAAGTGTATCGCCATTCGGGGTTATGAGGCGATATGACCCATTTGAGTAGACTGACTCTACTACAAATGGTCCTTCCCATTTGGGTTGGAATTTTCCTTTTGTCTTGTGCGTCATTGTTGACACTTAAAGAAGACAAGATTCTCATTGGTCCGAACGATGTCTAAACTTGTTGACATTTATAAAAGACAAGGGACAGACGAGCTGAAGACCAGTTTTCACCCACCTCCAAGGGACAGGGAAGCGGTTTGGACTCCACTGATCCAGCAAGCAGAACAGTGAACCCGGATTGTTTCTAAACAGACCTCAGCAGGTCTAAAATGCTAGCATTTAGCATTACATTAGCCCAAGGAGATAGCCTCGTTTGAGAGGCTAGCATCATCCAGAGCATCGCCAGGAAGCTAACTGATAGCTTCGCCGAAAAGCCTCTTTTCGGACTTCGCTAAGGATTGCCTCTAGCTCCGCTATGAGCTTCAAAGCGGGCAGCTCAGCTATCAGCCTGCTATGGTCAACCTTTGACCAATCAAAATCCCTGATGAGATCGGATTCAATCTAATCAAATCCAATCAGGATTCAAATATGGCAGGTGATTACCGCAATCTCTTGACTCTCTTGAAACGAGTAAGAGGATCAGGGAGAATCTCCTAACAATATGGAAAGGATCAAAACAGATCAACCGACTTGCCATTTTCTAGCTCCGCAGAAGCTATCCTAGCCTCACAGTAAGGCTACTTTCCAGATTCAACAGATTCGGTTCAATCTGTTTCCATATCTTCAAAGGGGACGATTATACCCTTGCTCTCCCTATAAATAGCCCGTCAGGGGCACAAAGGAGAGGGATCGATCAATCGAGAGAAATCAACAGAGAAGGAGAGATTGATCAACGGAGAGGAATCAAGGAGAGACGCATGCATACGGGAGGACTCCACAAGCAGAGGCTTCTTCACAAGGCACCGCGTGCTCTCGAATTCAGAGACTTTTAGAGAATTGCTTTCTCTAATCAGGGTGTTGATACCCTAACATCGTCCTTCTTCTCAAGGAATCTCCGGAACCAGGCGAGAAGGAATTCCTTATTGAAGGCGATTTTGAGAAGCAGCAAGAGGGTTCTACCAATCCTCTATTCTCTGATTCCCCGAACCAGGCAAGAAGGGAATCTCATCGCTCGCATCGTCAAAGGGACAAAGTGGTCGCGCGCTGACCAGACTCCTATCGGCACATTTTCCCAGAATCTCTGAGGAGATCTACTTGTAATCTTTTGAGAATACTTGTAATTTAGCTCCTCAAACTTTTATTGTAAGTTTTCCCCTTTGCAAACATAATGGAAAACAAGATGGCGACTCCGCTGGGGGACTGTATTCTCCTCTGCTGAGAATCAAGTGTCGCAATGCGACGAACAGACCTTCGGGTCTATC
Source organism: Agave tequilana (assembly GCA_038442645.1). NCBI lineage: Eukaryota > Viridiplantae > Streptophyta > Magnoliopsida > Asparagales > Asparagaceae > Agave > Agave tequilana. The sequence goes on from JAVJIF010007217.1 coordinate 76,068, forward strand.
TCTGAATTCAGAAAAGCCGGTGCAGCCAGATCTTCTCTGGCTAAATCTTCAAGCAAAGTCTCTGCGGAGACGGAAAAGGTTCTCTGCAAACCTGCCGCAGTTCTCTGGCGCAACAAGGAAACATGCCCGCAACCCAGATCCTGCACTTCTGAGAACCTAGTCATCCAGATCGATCAAGGAAGATTTGAAGAAGTCCTCTCTGGGGGTGGCCTGATGCTTCGAGCACGAAAGCATAAGAAGGTCTTCATGGCCAAGGTTTCAAATCAGAAACCAGAGGCAGAATCCTGCCAGCACCCCGCAGCCCCGCTTGTGGCTATTCAGGTTCCTTGCGAACCTAGGCGTCCCCTGTCAAGGCTGATATGGAAGCCTAAACAGGAGTCTTCAACCAAAGCTCCCGGAGTAGTCACGCCGAGACTGCGCCTCTCCCGCGAAGAAAAGGGTAAGATGCCCATCTGCCCTGACGATGCTGCCAGCCATAAAGTCACGACGGCAATCATACCGTCATCTGAATCAAAGGCAGCAAAGCCTCCTGTTAGCCTCGCTCGCACAAGCGAAGCTATTGTACCCAACGAATTCACTGGGTTCGCAGCCGCAAGGCTAAGACCGCAGTGTTATCTGAGGTTGATCCCCTTCGCAGCAGAATAGCAGGCAAAGCACCACAGCGTGCTCCGCTCCCGATTCATCAGGCACTAAGCTCGCACCTGTCGGCGAAGCTAGCGCCAAAGTACTATTCAGTACTAATCTCTTCTGCAGGGATAAGAAGAACGGAGCATCATCCCTTGTACGCTCCATAAAGGCCTCTCCACGGGGTTGTTCAGGCTCTGTTGAGCCTAACCTGCGACAATTCTTGACGAACAAGCGGGAATTGGAGTCTCTCCAAACCACCTCCCCCTGTTGTCAAAGAGGATGCCGACTTGTGACAATCCATTCAGCCCATTGTCAGCAATATCCAATCAAGGTGGCGCCTCCGCACCGTCAATCGGTGTTTGACGGTTGTCCGCACATGCCATGAAGAGACATCATGAAAGGAGTGCTTCGCGAGGCCCAGCCTTCGCATCCGTCAACATGACCGGAAGAGGACGAGAGCGACACAGGGAAGGTCATATATCTGATGATACCCCTTTCGGCTCCCCAGATCCAGATTATAGCCCGGGCTTAGGTGAAGTCTTGGTGCGCGAAGAAGGTGTTTTTCGAAACACCAGATCCAGGGTAGCGATACCCTATAATTATGAACAGCCTTCTTCCTCAAAGGCCTTGATCTCGCCACAGTCCAGGCGATCACCCCAATCATCTGATGGAGAAGAAGAAGACAACGGGTATGCCTCTTCAGCAACGGTCAGTTCTGTGCGAACGGACAAAGCATCGGTTAATATGGCCGATAACGCCAATGACGACCTTCGTCAGCGTTTGGAAGCTCAGGAGCAGACCTCTAGAACTCAGCAAGAGGCCCTGGACAATATTCAACAGATGCTCGCTCAGCTCCTCAGCAACCGGAATGATGATACCGGGAGCAATCATGAGGAGGGACATCTCAGCAATGATCCGCCCAAGACGGAGAAATCTAAGGGAGGCTCTTCCCTGGATGCCGAAGTCCTTAAAGGCCTTCAAGCTCAAATCGCATCCCTAGCTCAGAGGGATGAATTAAAGAAGGTAGGGGCAGTCCGTCCTTATCCGCTGGAGTGGGATTCGGTGCCATATCCGCCAAAGTTCAAACCACCAACGTTGCACACGTATGATGGTAAGAGCTCGCCCAATCAGCACATCTACTATTTCCGGTCCCAGACCGGTAATGTTCTAAACAACGACGCCATCATGGCTAGGTTGTTCATCGGCACCTTGAAAGGGGTGGCATTCGACTGGTTCCGAAGCCTTCCTCAGGACTCTATCAATTCCTGGATCGACCTGGAAACTCGGTTCCTCTCTCGCTTCTATGAGGATGATACCGAAGTGACCATGGACAAGCTCCTTTCCACTGTACAGAGGAAAGGCGAATCTGTCCGTGAATACATTGAGCGGTTCAGAAATCTATCTCTGATGTGCCCGGCAGGGATGCCATTACCCATGCTCTTACAGACATGCAGGCACAACTTCTTGGATCAAGTAGAAGTCCGCATGGGGGCTGTCAAAGCCCATACTTGGAAGGAATTGGTCGAACAAGCTGAGATAGCCGAGAAATCGGCTAAGAAGTTCGAGCCATCCGCCCCTAGGAGCAAATGGGGCGCGAACAACAAAGGGCGTAGCGATCTCCCGCAGTCTTTCCAAGCTAAAGGGAAGGAGATTATGTCCGTCGAGCTGACCGGGGACATGCAGTCAAAGGCCAAGAAGAGCGACGTCAACAGCCAAGAGCCCAAGTTTCCTCCGAAGCAGTACTCCTTCAGAGATGACCAGGTGGTCACGATATTCCATCTGCTCCACAAAGGGAACAAAATGAAGCTACCGGATGCTCGGCGTCCCAATGAGATAGGGCGTACAAACGACCCTAAATACTGCCTCTACCACAGGATGATCCACCATCCTACTGACAAGTGCTATGTTCTCAAGGATAGAATTCAAGCTTTGGTCGACGCCGGAGTCCTCACATTGAAGACGGAACAGAAGAAAGTCACTGCCAATATGGTGACTCTTGAGTTCGGCACTGCCCAGAAGGTCACAGTTCCTGACGGGACCTATCCAGCCCCCACACCGCGCGGTTGGAAGTCAGGCATCCTCCAGCCATGACTCAATACAACAAGGGTCTCGTCCCTTGACATTGGAGACAGGGGAAGTTATGTGGATACACCCTGACCTCGTCCAAGACGTACAGCGGACGTCGAAGGACTCCAGCAAAAAGGGCAAGTCCTGCAATGTCATCTCTGTCCTGCCAGATGATGGTAATCTTACTTCGGCTTCCCTCAGCGATTCAGAAGAAGAGAAGCATGCCTGTACAGCGCAGGCAGATGCACCTCAACAGGCAGGCACCCGGTCTGAAAAATCATACTTAAGGCAGTATGACAAGTCTACTGACGAGATACAACAGTAAACGACGTCAGTACCAATGCCGGCATCCACTCCAGTCCTGACCAAAGGGAAGAGAAGCCTAAGGAAGTGCGGTTCGACCATGTGTTGAAGAAACCGCCAGGCCAAGGGTTAGCCACGCCCTTTCGCTTTGATATATTGGCCATTTAGCCAATATCCCGGCTCGTATCACAATACACGAGCTCCTTCGTCTCTCTAAAGAGACAAGAGAGGCACTCAGAGATGCGCTGGCCGATTCGGAGTCCTTTCTGACATGCATGCCTGAGGTTCTTGGTGATGAGATGCAGCCTTCCTGCTCAGAGTGCCATCACGCACAATCCAAGGTGCCTGCTATTACCTTTACGGCGGAAGATATGCTTCTCAAGGACAACAAGCATGATCGACCTCTGTACTATACCGGATATATCGGTTCAACATGCATTGAAAGAGTACAAGTCGATCCGGGGTCTGCACTCAGCATCATCCCAAAAGACTCCTCTATTTCCTCGGCATACCATTGTACAGGTTGTCCGCAATCACCACTACAATATATGGTTTCAACGCCGGGAGCAGCCATCCGCTTGGAAAGATTCGGCTCCGCTGCAGAATCGGAAGCCTGAAGTCAGAGGTGACATGCTATGTCATTGATGCTGACACATCATACAACCTGCTACTAGGACGACCTTGGATCCATGCCAACTGGATCGTTCCTTCCACTCTCCATCAGTGCTTCAAGTATGTTGAAGATGATGCGACAGTACGAACTGTCTTCGCTGAAAAGCAACCCTTTAAGGGGGTGGAAAACTACTTCACTGATGCTCTCCTATATCAAGAGGCTAGTGGAACGCCGGGAGAGCCATTGCCAGACGATGATGAAAGTGGCAATGAGGCAGATTCGGAATCTGAAACGGGCATGCCGGCCATTCTGATTGGCGAGCCAATTGTAGCATGCTTTAATGATCCCCGATGTAAGATCCCTTCTGATGAGGAAGGCGAATGGATAATTAATGATAATATTTCTTTTAATTATCCTGCGAGCATCGAGTCGATTAAATCCATTATGGATGGCTCTCTTCATATGCCCGTACATGAGTCGAGTGTGGCTAGTACATCCGTGGAAGCCATAGAAGGGGCCACGCTGGTAGTCCCTCCGTCCAAGCAAGGTCAGTCGCCGATAATCTTCGGCAGAGCCCGGCCAGGGAGATTCTCAACTACAGACTTAAGCTCAGAGTCGGATGCTCCACAGTTCTTTCATTACGCGCCATCAGCGCGCCATATTATGAAGAAGATGGGTTACAACCTGAAGCAGGGAGCGGGCCTAAACTTCGGAAAAGAAGACGCAGCTTGATGCGTAACTCCGTCCCAAGAGGGAAACCTGCAAATTAGTATGATAGTACACGCAGGGGGTTGGGTTATGTTACACCCACATCATCAACAACGGTTCCAGGACAAAGGCGATGGATCGATCCCATCACAGTCAGTCGCCTCATCCTCCGAATGGGACTCTGATGTCAGCATAGGAGGAATATTCGAAAGCCTCATGACTTCAAGCAGTCAGTTGGAACCCGCAGAGGTTGCCAATGAGGAATCATGGGCCCAGCAATTAAGTCTCCAATGGGAAAAGCGGTTTGAGCTGCGCGAGCCGCCTACTGAAGACAAGGTGATCCAGGTCAACTTGGGTAGTCAAGATCACCCCAAGCCTATTTTCATAAGTGAAAGCTTATCACTCATCGAAAAGGAAGAACTGATAATACTCATAAAAGAGTATATAGATGTTTCGCCTGGAGCTATGAAGACATGCCCGGACTTGATCCACAGGTCGCTATGCACCGTAAACATCAAGCCCGACGTTAAGCCAGTCAAGCAGCAACAACGTCGGTTCCGCCCGAACATCATGGAGGCTATTGAAGCCGAAGTTCATAAGCTCATGCTTGTGGCTTCATCCGGGAGGAACAACATCCAGATTGGGTGGCTAACATAGTCCCCGTCCTCAAGAAGAATGGGAAAATACGAATCTGCATCGACTACTGTGATCTCAATACGGCCTGTCCCAAAGATGAATTACCACTGCCGATCACCGATGTCATGATCGACAACACATGCGGATTCGAGAGGATGTCTTTCATGGACGGCTTCTCAGGGTACAACCAGATCAAGATGTATCCTGATGACGAGAAGCATACTTCTTTCGAACGCCATTGGGGGTATACTGCTACACTGTAATGCCCTTCGGACTGAAGAACGCCGGAGCAACCTACCAGCGGGCGATGAGCATGATCTTCCGCGACCATCTCCGAAAGACGGTGGAATGCTATGTTGACGACATTGCCGTCAAAAGCCGCAGCAAAATGAACATCTTCGCGATCTGAGAACGATGTTCGACATAATGCGGGCTCATCAGCTGAAAATGAACCCGACAAAATCCTTCTTGGGAGTGTCCAGTGGCAAATCCTTGGGTTCATTGTCACATCAAAAGGGATCTATCTGGACCAGACAAAGTCAAAGCCATACAGGACATGCATCCACCGAGGAACCTCAAAGAGCTCCGAGGCTTGCAAGGCAGATTAGCCTACATCAGAAGATTCATAGCAAATCTTTCGGGCCGTTGCCAGCCCTTACCCGTCTCATGAAAAAGGGTACTGCCTTCATATGGGACCAAGCTTGTCAAGAAGCTTATGAAGACATTAAAAGGTATCTCACAAAACCTCCGGTCTTAGTGGCCCTACATCAGGAAACCATTCTTGCTTTATGTAAAAGCTCTGGACTATTCCCTCGGCGCCCTCCTCGCTCAAAAGGACGACAATGGCCACGAGCAGGCCATTTATTATCTGAGCAGGACTCTCATAGGAGCGGAATCTCGCTACAATCCTATTGAGAAAGAATGTTTAGCTCTCGTCTTCGCTGTCCAGAAGACGCGGCGAATTATTTGGTTGGCCAAACCATACATGTCATCTCCAGGGTGAACCCTTTACGTCTTCTCATGACGAAGCCAGGGTCGCTGAATTCAAGGTTGGCTAAATGGGCACTCCTGTTGTCTCAATACGACATGACCTTTACTCCTCAGAAGGCAGTTAAAGGCCAGGCCCTTGCAGAGTTCTTAGCTGCTCATCCAGTTCCAGAACATTCAAAAACTTCACGAAGACATCCCTGATGAAGTCTTCGAGTCTAATGCAACCTCAGCAGAGGAAGTGTGGCAGATGTTCTTCGACGGAGCATCGCGGATGGGCCCCAAAGGGAAAATTATTGCCGGCGTGGGGGTTGTGTCATCTCCCCACAGGATCATATCCTTCCCAGAGCATTCTCCTTGACAGAATCATGCTCTAATAATGTAGCGGAATACAATGCTCTGCTCATCGGTCTCCAGCTCGCCCATGGAATGGGGGTACGCTACCTTGAAGCTTATGGCGATTCAAAGCTGATCATAGCCAAGGTAAAAGGCGAATATGAAGTCCGCCATGAGGACTTGGTGCTTATTATCATACAGCCATCGAATTGGCTAGCTTATTTGAAGGCTTCTACATCGGGCATGTGTCCCGATCTCAAAATACCAAGGCGGATGCTCTCGCTGCATTAGCGACAACGCTAGCCTTACCGGCCGACACCGAGTATCACCTCACAGTCGCAACCCGGCATCTCGTATGCTCCAAGCATATGCTAAAGATTCAAGAGGTCCATAATATCTCCGTGGGTCTTGAGCCGAGGGATTGGCGCTTCCCTCTCATTGACTACGCTCTGCACGGTCTGCTTCCAGACGATCCCAAAGAAGCGGCGTCCATCAGACGAAGGTCGCTCCGTTTCTACTATGATCCCACTTTGAAGACACTCTACCGTCGTTCATATGACGGTGTCCTCCTCCGTTGTCTCTCTCATTCAGAGGCACAGGAAGTGCTTAAAGAAGCACATGATGGCATTTGCGGAGCTCACCAGCCGGGTCCAAAGCTTAAAGACAGGCTGCACAGATTGGGTACTACTGGCCGACCATGATGGCCGATGCCACCCAATATGCACGAAGGTGTAAGGCGTGCCAGGTCCATGCAGACTTCATACACCAACCTTCGGAGTTACTCCACCCTACTGTTGCTTCATGGCCATTTGAAGCATGGGGAGTCGATGTCGTAGGGCCAATCAGTCCCTCTTCGGCAAGAGGTCACCGGTTTATCCTGCCAATAACCGATTACTTCTCAAAATGGGCAGAGGCCACACCGTTGGCCGAAGTTAAAACCTCCAATCTGGTTAGCTTCATCAAACACCAGGTCATCCATCGATTTGGTGTACCCAGACGGATCATCCATGACAATGGTCCCCAGTTCGTAAGTCAAGGGTTCTATCGGTTCTGCGATAAATACCGAATTCAGAATATGGCTTCAACGCCTACAATCCTGCCGCCAATGGCTTGGCAGAGGCATTTAACAAGACAATCATCAAGCTGCTCAAGAAGTTTGTCTCCTCGAACAAGCGAGATTGGGACGAAAAGCTCGGTGAATGCCTTGGGCCTACCGGACTACGGTTCGGACACGACAGGCAATACGCCTTTCTCCTGGTATATGGGTGCGAAGCGGTCATCCCATTAGAAATCCAGGTGCCATCATTGCGAGTAGCCCTGACTACTAAAATGACATCAGAAGACAATGATCGCCTGCGTCTTCAAGAGCTCGAAGCCCTGGACGAGAAGCGGCTGCAAGCTCAGCAACAACATCGAGCTATATCAGGCTCGGATGTCAAAAGCCTTCAATAAGAAGGTCAAGCAGAGAGTCTTCCACAAAGGAGACCTAGTCTTAGCCGTCAGACGACCGATGATTATGACGCACAAGACCAAAGGCAAATTTCAGCCTAAATGGGAAGGACCGTTGTGATAGAGACAGTCTATTCAAACGGAGCATACCGCCTTACGACTGCAGATGGCGACCTCCTCATGATGCCGATCAATGGCAAGTTCTTAAAAAAGTACTATCCTTAATCAAGGATCTTGCTCTCGATCAAGTTAACATTACACCTCTGATCGAGATCCGCGCGTCCGGAATGCGCACAAAGAGAGCCTCTCTCTTTCTCCAAGCATATCAAACCTGTGATAGCTGGGGGTTTGCTTAAAATCCCAAGGGACCTGCTCCCACTTGATCCCTCTCCAGAATCACCTACAATTCTCATCCATAGAATGGTAGGACCACATATATTCCGCTGTTATGTTAACATTAAACCTATGACAGCAATCCCCTCGTTTCTCCCCGAGATAACGAGACCTCCAAATCACCTACCAATTCTCATCCATAGAATGGTAGGACTACATATTCCCGCTGTTACGTTAACATTAAACCTAAGACAGCGATTCCCTCGTTTTCTCCCCGTGAAACGAGACTTTCCCAAACTCCATTGCTATTGAGCTTAGTGGCGTCTCAATGGTTACGTCATCGCGACCTCTGAACCAGTAGACGGCTAAGTCTCAATCTTGAGCCCTGTTGACATTACAAAAGACAGGTCTCGATACTTATTGACATTTACAAAATAAGTATCACCATTTGAGCTCGTTGACATTTACAAAAGACGAGTATCACCTATTTTGAAGCTGGTGGCTTCTCAACCAGTTATGTCATTGCGACTCTGAACTGGCAGATAGCCAAGATTCATCTACATTGAACTCAGTGGCGTCTCAATTGGTTACGTCATTGCGACCTCTGAACAGCAGACAGCTAAGTCTCAATCCCGAGTCCTGTTGACATTTACAAAAGACAGGTCTCGATACTCGTTGACATTTACAAAGACGAGTATCACTCATTGTGAGCTTGGTGGCTTCTCAACCAGTTATGTCATTGCGACCTCTGAACGGCAGATAGCCAAGTCTCATCTACCATTGAACTTAGTGGCGTCTCAATGGTTACGTCATTGCGACCTCTGAACCAGCAGACAGCTAAGTCTCAATCCCGAGTCCTGTTGACATTTACAAAAGACAGGTCTCGATACTCGTTGACATTTACAAAAGACGAGTATCACTCATTGTTGAGCTTGGTGGCTTCTCAACCAGTTATGTCATTGCGACCTCTGAACCGGCAGATAGCCAAGTCTCATCTACCATTGAGCTTAGCGGCGTCTCAATTGGTTACGTCATTGCGACCTCTGAACCAGCAGACAGCTAAGTCTCAATCTCGATGCTTCTGACATTTACAAAAGGCAAGTATCTCCCCTTTTAGCCCCGCAATGGGCTAACCTCGAGACTGGCAACATCTCAATTGGTTATGTCATCACGACCTCTGAACCAACAGACAGCCATGCCTCATTATCCAAACAAACAAAGACGACAAAAGAAAGAATTTTTATTAATTCCAAAAGGATGGGATACATGGAGGAGCCTATAGGCGTACATGATAAGATCGGATCCGATCTCCAAGCGAAGCTAGCCTCGTCCTCCTGTCATCAGCAGCCTGGGCCAGCGCCTGTGATCTTAGCTCAGCCTCATCGAAGTCCACCGCCTGAGCCAGACGAGCCTCGACCTCCGCCAAAGTCGCCCTCTGTGACGACTTCTGCGCCGCCAGTTCCTCACTTCGAGCCCTGAGCTGCTTAAGCCGCGCAGACTCTTCATGACGCATCTGTGTAGCCTTGGATAAGAGGAGATTTGCCTTCCGGATCATCTCTTCAGCCCTCTTAACCTTATCTTCAGCATCAAGAAGAGCACTGTTGGAAGCGTCAATTGCACTCCCAACCTCTGCCTCCTCTGTCTCCAAGGACCTCAAGTCAGAGGAGATAGCCTCAGCAGCCTCTTGAGCGGCGAGCTGAGCTCGCGCCTCTGGGCGACAAGACGTTGTGAGCCGTTCATCAGCCAAAGACGCTGTGTCGGAACGATGATGGAAATGGCGCCATTCCTCCACGTCCTTCTCAAGGTCATCTACCAGGAGCTCTAAGCAGCAGCTTGATGGTACCCCTCAAAGTCCCGGATACACTCAATGCCACGGGAGAGGACCATCTTCAGCTTCGAGAACGGCACAGGCGAGCCCTTCAAGACGAGACCGATAGTCTGCTCCAAGCTGTTATAGAAGCTGTCGACCAGATTACCGATGAAGTCATTCTCAGCTTCATCAACCCTTGAGACAACCTCGGAGCAATCTACCATCCCAGTCGACACCGCCGCAGAAGAAGAAGAGCGGGAACATCGACAGCAGCAGGGCAAGCCAAAGGCGACCTCGGCGGAGTCCTCAGCGACACCAGCACGCCAGCCACCGTGGAGGAAGGACTGGCAACCACCTCCTGAGCAACAGGCTCAACCACCAGCGTTGGAGAGGTAGGGCTCACAATCACCCTCAATGCCGTATTCGGCAAAACAGTCGGCACCTCACTCGTTGATGTAACTGGAAGTGAGGATACCTCGGGACTGCCGCCCCTTCAGCCTCTCGCCTTTCAGCTGACGTGGGCTGATAAGAAGGCAGGTCGCCATACAGCGCATCCAACACAGCAGCGTCTGCCCCGGTCGAAGCGCTCATATCGCCCCTGACCCTCAGGGAAACCCGCCGCTTCTTTCGAAGCTGATGCACTTGGGGACGAATACCTGCAACAAAACCAAGGTCAAAAAGGAGACGCAGCAAACAGGCGAGGACCAAGAGATCTTAGTCTTACCGAGGCCGATGTCACCTCGTCAGCCGCATCAGAATCCAGGGGTCCCATCGGAAAGTTCTTACAGACTCAACGCGGATAGCCGGCCGCTCGCCGATTCCTCCGCAGACCACCCGGATAGAGCTGGAGGCCATAGGACTTCCTTTAGAAGTCCCAGCGCCCGACGGGCCAATGTCGGCCGCATCACCTCCAGATTCCTTCGAGCGAGTAAAGGAACCAGCTGCAGCTCCATAAGCAAATAGAGGATCATACTGGTCCCTTGCTCCCATGCTCCTCAGCTCCTGCAACAAAAAGCAAATGATGAGTTATTTAAAGTGCGCTGAAGGCATATTATATGGAGGCCAATCTTACCAGTAGTCGGTTCAGCAACCGACGGCTCAGCCACTAATGGAGCAGCAGAAGGAGGCACAGCAGAGGGCTCACCCTCTACCACGATGGTAGGAGTCTGGCGACGGGGCCTCTTCGCCGACGACTTCCTACGGGATCCACTCCCACGCTTCCTTTTGAAGTGGACATCAGAGTCTCTCTTCCTCAACTCCTCTTCATGGCATCAACCCTCATCCCCGCCTCGAAGCAAGGGCTCCCCGCATCAGAAGCCCCGCTGTCATCTACAGCGATGAACTCCTCTATGCCAGGAACACGGACTCGTTTGCCCTCCATCTTATCAGAAGCCTTCTGCCTCATCCGATGAGAAATTAACCTCACACCCGAACGGTTGACATTAAACCTAGCAGGTGTAGAGTTCGAAGCCGCATACCATTGGCAGAAACACAGGGTCGTCCAAAGGCCGGGATCCCTCAGCGGCGTGCGTAGCCACGCTCCAGTGTCATCCGCGGTAAAGAACCGCCAAGCACGAGCCCCATCAATGAGGCTCCCCATGAAAGCCAGGTCCGGATTGGGGTTGCCCACATACAACTGGTCATACCCAAATTGGCGGGCAAACCGGCTCGGGACGTAGGGCTCCAGGTAGCAGGTATCCCCACTCCTGTACAGCAAATGCGAGGGCCGGATACAGACCAGCCACTCGAAAACACCCGACTCATGGGAGACCGACCTGATTCCACATCACGGAATTCCTCGTTGTATCCTGCACCCCGCAGGCGAGGAAAAACAACGGAACAGGCTATAAGCGTCATAACGACGCACTAACTTACGGGCCTCAGCCACATAAGTTTTCTGCCACGAACGGCCTTCAAAGCGACGGAGAAGCGCCGTTTGAACACCCTGCGGAGGGTCTTCCCCAGCTCCAATCAAACTGGGACAGTGCAAGGCGAACCACGCCATCAAGTAGGTGTACGGTAAACCTACCTAGGATTGGGTCCGTCACAAGGCAGGACGGCACCCTTCCCTCGCCTTGACGCCATTGGCCTGCAGAAAGCCTCCGTCAGTGCACGAAGGCCCCTCTGAATACAACACACCATGGCCGGAAGAAGACCCAGACGGTGGCCATGAACCAAGCGGACGGCAGGCAGCAGCACAGTCGGATGGACGATGTCACCCGAAGAAGAAGGCACGACACATTTCTTTAACCAGATGGTTAAGAAGCCGGCTAGCAACGCCTTGCGAGACATAGGCCGACGGGCCTGATGGTGAAAGCTCCGAAGAACATCACCCTTCCCAAGAGGACCATCATCTTCTGCCACGACGATGTCCTTTTCAGCATGCACCTCCATCCTTGCCAAGATGTCTTCTTCAGCAACTCCGCAATGAGCTGCCTCAGGTGCACTAGTCATATCCGGGAACAAGTAGTTCCCCAGCTCTTCAAGCTCTTCGAGCTACCCTTGCCACCAGTATGGATGCTGGAGCAAATGTGCAAATGGCACATCAATCCCGATATGTCTCGAGCAGAGCAGGCTCCTGCTTCTCCAGAATAGCCAACTCCGCTTCACAAGGAAAGTACTCTTCGTATGGAAGAGACCCGAAGGGCAAAGCAGAGATCTCCCGCATCTCATGCAGGGCCATGCCCAACTCACCAACTGGGGTGAAGAAAGTCCCCGAGGCCGGGCAATACAAACTCAAGGATGGCGTAGAAGCACGCCACCTTCATCTCGATGCCGTAGCAGGTTGCCCTGACGGCCTCATGGAGGTTTAACCTCTCTAAGTCCCCCTCAAAATGGGTGAGGATATAGTTGGTCAACTCCGCCCACCACGATCTAGGAGGGTGGACCCAACCGGAGTCCTGAAATCGGTGGCGGGGTAGTTCCCGTCAACTTCGCAGAACTGAGTGCCAAAGGTCGGCGCCGCAGCTGGGTTCTCTCCTACTGGAAGGTCCCGCGATACCTTCCCAGGGTATAGCCCATTATGCTACGAGGAGGGACCAGCCCTCGAATAGCCGGACTGGAATGTCAACCTCCCGACACTCACAGGATCGGCGTTTAGGCTCACGCCCCACGCCATCTTCCGAGCCTGAGTGCGCTCGCGAAGGAAGACAAAGCAAAATGCCGCTTAGTGGACGGGAGATAGAATCTCTTGCCGTCCAACTGGAAGATCCACTGGCCTTCACCGGCCTGCAGCTGGCGATCGGGATCAGGTGCAGCATCCCCGAACATGAAGTCAGGCTTTCTGTAAGCCTGACGGTCGATATCTTCAAGCGGAGCCGTAGTCAAGATGCTCCGCATGGCCTGCGGACGACCCTCCTGGATGAGCGTATCCCGTACAAGGGAGCTCGGCTCACTGAACAATGAAGCCTGCCCATAGAACTGCAAGCTGATGCTTCCGCCTGCTCGACTGGCTACACCGAACAGACTGTTCTGGAGGCCGGAGGCGTAATGTACTGCAAAAACAGAAATGAGCTATGATTAGTTCACCAATAAGTGGATGCGAAAGCATAAAAATTCACTAAGGCATAGCCTCGCCCAGCAAGCAGGGCCTGCAAGGCGATAGCTTTGAAAAAGCTTCACTTCATGGATAAGACTGCATCTTTGCAGAAAATATCCAAAGCGCCAGCTTCGCTTAAAGCAGGAAGTGACATAGCCCTAAGGGCTGACGTCATCAAAGGGGCATTATGGTCAAAAGTCATCATGACTGAGAGGACTTATTCAAGTCCTTCTCCTCAAATAGTACGGGAGATGGCCCAAGTTATGGCTTCGTGCGAAAGCCTAAAGAAGAACTGTTCAGTTCTTACTTCCCTGGTGCAAGCAAAATAGGGAAGTTGAAGGGAAACGAGTTCCTGATAAGGACAGATCATATTTGATCGTCCTAATGGCCGAGTATCGGCTCCAAAAGATGGAGACCACTCTCTAATCAGACAGGAAATTCCTTACCGGTGATCGGTCGCTCGATGACCAGAGGAGGAACGCCCTCCGCCCGCAGAAGTCGCCACTTCTTTTCCCGCTCGTCTCTTGGGCGCCATGGAAGGAATGCAAGAGTGCTCAAAGTACTCTGAAGCAAAGGAGGAAGAAGAAGAGGAAGAGATAGAAAGTTCTCTAAAATAAAGGGAGATCTTCCCATATTCAGCCCAATCGGGCTTTTATAGGCCAATCAGCGCCTGAAACGATGCCTCGAAAAAAGGCCCATGCCGCCGTTTCGAATTAATTCGAAACAGCGCCCGAAGCGCCTTCCCGAGAAGCGCCCGGTTCAACTCTACTAAGAGTTTAACTTCGCACTAGTGCAAAAGTGCGGACTTCGCACAATCCTTCAAGGGCTTCGCTGAAAGGCCTACCTTAGCCCTCTAAAAAGCGTGCTGCTCGCGAGACATGCCAGTCTCGCGAAGATCATTCGAAGAAAGGACTATGTCCTTAGCTCCGCACACAGTTTAGCCCAGCAATGGCCAAACTCTCAGTGAAAGCAAGCAAAATCAGATGATCAGACGATGAACTTTCATTGATTCAAAAGCAAGGGTACATTGATATTACATCAAGTGTGTTTCTACAAACACATTCAGTTGCCCAACAAGATCATTTGAGCATACAAGCGGTTTTATCTGCTCCCAGGCCAGACCAACGGGACAGGAAGGGCCTTCCTCCTGCATAAGGCTGTAATCAGTGGTGCCAAAAGGACACGGTCATTTTTCTCCACAAAATGGCAGGTCTTGCCAGGCCATTTTTGTTGAAGCCTGGCAATAAAGCTTATCGCCGCCAACACGTCAGATCACCTATAATGGGAACTAGTTTTGATGCCACGGATCTGACGGGTGTGAGGCCCGCTCCCCTGAAGTGGATCGTCCCCGACAAAGGCCACCAAAGTTGAAAGTCGGCAACGATGTCAGTGATCTCACTGATCACCTCCGACGAAGCGGCGGCCAGCCTCACCTCAGAACGAATCATCTCGGGTAAGAGGCTGCCAACAGCCCCTGGGACGCGCATTCGCTGCCCCGAATTGTTCCTCCTGCTTAAAAGTAAAGCTACAACCGGGGAAGAATAGGCAATTTATGGCTTCTTCCATCAAGTTACCAGACTGGCAAGCATAGCTCACTGCAAGGCAAATTGGAGCAGGTTAACAGTCAAGCACAAAAAGAGCTGCAAAAATACTAAGTCAGATTCTTCGGCGGCAAGGTAATCCAACTTCAGTCAAGCAGAGGATAAGCCTCGCCTGCACGGCAACCATGGGCTGGTTCAGCAAACGCCAAGTCCTAGCCTCGCCTATACGGCAAAGTCAGACAATGATCTTGTGAAGAACAGTCTCAACCTCACCAATATGGCAAGACTGGCTCAACTATGAAGAAGCCAAGTCCCAAGTCCTGCCTGCGCAGCGGACTTAACAAGCAACGATCTTTCACTGATCAAGCCAAGATGATAGCTTCACAGAAAGCTATGATGAGATCCTTCTCTGCAGCAGCCAATTGCAAGATGAAGAACAAGGGAACCTAATCCCTGAAGCGAGCTGCCAAAGCTAAATCAAGGGAGATGAGTTCCCTAAAAGCAGTGAAGTCTTTGAATGATCAAGACTTACTGGTCCTTGGCCGGTTAGACAACCAGAGCGGGTTTTCCCACTAATTCAGAGATCTGAGTATCTCTCACAACCAAGAGAAGAGAAGAAAGGCAAGGCATTTCTCTTCAGAGGACCTCAAGTGTCCTATTTATAGGCCCCATGGCCTGAGTGCGATCACCTCAAGCGTGGAAGCACGAGCGCATTCAAGGCATTTACTGCGCCTTGATGGAAGGGGACGGTTTTCC